>CM076973.1:39312240-39389740 GCA_039105355.1 Benthosema pterotum | reverse complement strand
ACACGTTTATCATTTAAATCAATCCAGAACATTGCAATTATGTGCCCAGTGAAGTTCTGTGAAATGTCCCACTTGGTCTTTAAAATCTGAAAAGTGTGTTAAAGTGTGCTAAAAGTGTGCTAGAAGTGCTCCTCCAGTGGCTACAACAGGTACTGCACAGGAGTGTGAAAAGTTTACACACTTCCTGCTGTCTAGCCAATGGGAAGAGAACAACCCCCCCCCCCCCCCCCCCCCCCTCCCCCCAGTTAATTAACGACCCGCAATCATAATGCTTCAGGAGAGTGGGAGAACAACCCCCCCCCCCCCCCCTCCCCCAGTTAATTAACGACCCGCAATCCTGTGCCTGGGCAATTTGAATTCTCTGTCTGTTTGTACAGAGTGGCACTGAATGTCAGAACAGTTTGGAGTTTGGAAGCATACAGTTTTCTTACAATATCGTTGTTGACATTATTGTCTTTGTAAACCTTTTAGTGTTTTAAGAAGTATATGTTCTTTAACATTGCCAAATACTATCAGCAAGGGTAAAGTAATACAATGAATAATTTTCAAGATTCAAATTCAAAAATGGCAAAAAGCAGCAAGCTCAAAAAAGTTTATCCAAAATAGGAACCTGATTCTTAAAAGGTACCGTAAGTCATTTGGGTGATTTGAAAAATCCCACTGGCCTGGCCTCCCGGTAACAAGATCTGCACACTAAATTTTGGGGTTCAACCACCCATTACTCTACTAGCTTCCAAGCTGTTATGTAGAAATATTCCTATTATTAATGCTGTTTTACACAGTGGTTCTCAAATTGGATTCCAGGGAATCTTGACTGTATACATCCCTAATTAATTATGAACATCATTGTGTCAGGTTAGATGATATGTCCATTTGGTTCCATAGACCATATATTTTTCTGTTCCATTTATAGAACAGAAACATATTATATAGTATACAGTATACACTGAAGCTGTGTGTAAAGTTGGTCTGACCTCTTCAACAGCTTATGCTCTGAGTTGAACTGTCAGCTAGACTCTGCGCCCATCCCCCACTCCACTCAACTGTAGCACTCTGTAGCATCTTTCATTCAGTGTGGACTGGAGTGGGGGATGGGGGGGGGGGGGGGGTGTGCAGGTGCATTGATTGCAAGAAATTATACTCCACTACATCTCAGAGCCAAACATTGTTAAAACATTAGGCCCACTGACCCACTACAATCATTTAAAAGGTATAGTAAGTGATTTGTGTGATTTGGGAAATCCTCCAGTCCTACTGGTTACAAGATGTGCACATGCACATACTCTACAGTGGGGTGAAGTGCACACCTTACCTTACCATAATGAAGCATTTTAACAGAAAAATTTCAGCATGGAACACGCAGTAGGACAGGGGTCTCAAACTCAATTTGTATGATTCTTATGGGTATCCAAATAACATAATAAAATGGATTATTATATAATCAAGCTGGTGCATTCCGTATTTCAATAAAGGGAACTTCTTATTTAAGTAGATCCAGTTTGATCAGTTCAGTGAGTAGAGTAGAGTTGCTGCAGGAGAGAGCACCCCCCTCTCCCCAGTTAATTAACGACCGGCCATCATAATACCCTAGGAGAGTGGGAGAATAACCCCCACCCCCACCCTTGCACTGCATTGATTGGGTCGTTAATTAGCAAAAACAGCAGAAGCCTGTCTGGGGTGTTCACATGAGACTGAGGCGACCTGTGCTCTCTCCAATGTGGAAAATGTTGAGTAAAGTATTTTTGTACACTTTGCAACACTGCATCTTTCGTCAAAGGCAACTTAATTTTTGGACATAAGAGGAATTGTAATAGTAGTGAGCAGTGTTGGACAGTAACTAATTTTAGATTACATATTACTGTAATATTATTACTTTTGCTCCAAAAAGTAAAGTAACGAGATTACTCTGCAAAAATGGGTAATAAGTAACGCATTACTTTGCAAGTAACGCCAAGTTACTTTTTAAAATGAGCTTGTTGTTGCATGCAAAAATAGAACAGATTTACAAGCTATCGACAGGTACTGTAACAACAGAGATGTGCACTAGATTGTAGATCCAGTCCACACGCTGCATCCTGCGCACAGTTATATACACTACAAATCGATTGCTGCTTTATTTTGTATTTTATTTTTAAATACAAGACCTCAACTGTCTTTGAAAACAATTGTGAAAAAGTTTTAAAAGTCTAAGAGACAGATTTTGTTGGCTTTGTTTTCAGGTGCAGTTTGTGGGATTGGAGACTGTCATTATTCCAATAATTTGGATTCAGTTCTAAAAAGAGCTCGCTAAACAGATTATGTTGTACATCTCTATTTTTTTAAAAGCGGTGTTGAGAACTTGGGAAAGTAATAACGTAATATGTAATATATTACATATATTATTAGATTCCAGTAATAAGTAAAGTAATGATATTACTTTGTCTAAGGGGTAATGGGTAAAGTAAAGAAGTTACTTTCCTAAGTAATATTGACCAACACTGGTAGTGAGTACCATGAAATTATTCCTTAAGATTAGCTGATCTGCAAGCCTACAATGTGTCGCCTCTGCAACACGTGCGCTTGTAGATCTGTTGTTTTCACCATATTTGAAAACACAACGTAATATCTCAACTGAATTCCTACAATTCCAAGTCATCTCAGGGTGGGGGGATTTAGTAGACAAGAATATTGGCAGAGCTTGAGGGCATTGTCATAGCTGATTTTACTGTTGTTTCCATGTTCAACATAGCCAATGTACAAGCTCACTATGTGTTGAGCTTATATTTTCAGTATGCAGTCAAGCATACAATGGCATGTCTTTTATTTCTTCTGGATCTCTTCTCCATTAGTCCCTTCCCCCCTAAACATTTTTGTCACATAGCTTTCTGTTATTTTAGAATCAGCACTCATTTTTCAGTTCATTTACTGTCTAAATCAGACATGGGCAAACTGCGGCCCGGGGCCCACATGCAGCCTGTTAAGCCTTTTAATCCGGCTTGCCAAACTTGTCCAAATTATATTGTCCTGCATGATATATCATGCAGGACAGTGACACGCTGTGTGGAACTGATTGATGAAGATATAGTCGGCAAGTTAAACCAAAACAAACACTTCTACCATACTTACCCATTTGTCCTAATATTATCCTACGCAATAAAATACATAAATACAACCCATTACACCCAATAGTAGGCTACTAATGAAATAATTAAATCAACACACCTGCAAGTAACCCAAGTGAGCTGAATGTCATTTATTCTGCTTTCTGAGCTGACTATGGCTTCTGGCTGGCCCTGCTGGTTTAGGACAGATTTTATTTGTGCTGGTTTGTAAGGCTGTATACCGAAGCTCGGGATTCGAACCACTCGCTCGCTAAGGTCGCCACGCGAACGAATATTAATGATCCCGAACCATTCGCATTTATTTATTTATTTAACTTTCCCCCCCCATCTAGTAGATGTGCGACATCGAGGGGTCAGAAACTCGCTGTGAAACGCGCTGTTACTGCAGTTGGAAATGCATTGTTTTCAATGCTTCGAAGCTCGGCCTGAATTTGCTGTTCGATGTTCGAAGGGCAAATTAAGCCCTAGTATACACCACTACTGGTTTGCCTGGATCTGACCTGCCCTGAACGTTTGCCATAGCAGGACATAGCATACATGCAAACACATTTGTCCAGTAGTTTCTTTCTAGTGTCTCAATCAATCTGAAACAGGTTGCACATGACCGCAGCTGCGACATGCAGTGAGGCTTTCCAACTGACTGGCTGTAGGCCTATTGTTCTGTGCAAAATATAAAATCCCTGATAGATAAATGATAGTTTGGAAACAAATGCACCCTTATCGGTCTGTAACTACTGTAGTGTACAAATGGAACACATAGACCCATTAGTTTGTACCCGCAATCTGAAAGCTCACAACACGACTTCCAGGGGGTCCCCAGCTAAATGACAATTTTAATCCAAATTTACCCTTACCCTAACAACCACACTTTTTCATTGCATAATAAGAATGATAATACTCTTATTAGAGTGTCAAAACACTGCCATTTACTACTTTTATATAGAAATTAAATTAATATTATGCAGAATTTAGTACAGCCTTTAAGCCCGGCCCTCCACAATATTTTCTGTATCTCATTTGGCCCCTTGGGAAAAAATAATTGTCCACCCCTGATTTAGCTGCTTATGAGCTTATTATCTATTATTATTATTATTAGCCTATTGTTATTATTATGCTGATCCATTCGTATATTGGCCCAACCAGCCAAGCTGGAATCACAGACCACATGGACTTGCCACTAAAGCTGCAGGTCTACTCCACAAACATGCTGGCCTCACAATTATTTAATTCCTTTCGGCCAGTGGTTTTCAACCTTTTATTATTTATTCATAATTTGAGCCCCGGGCCACCATTTGATGACATTTTAGCCCCACAGACTCCATAACTACACCTATATTTGTTTTGCTTTTGTCCACAATTCCAGGCTGGATTTTGGAGGAAACAAAATAATCAAACGTACAGATCAAAATGACCATTAATCTTTTACATTTTGTCGTTGTGTAATGCACATGATGAATATTTTATTTTTTGAGAGTGTAAACATGAAACCAAATGGACCTGCAACTGCAAAGGTACATTTAGTTTCATTTTTATGCTCTCATAGAGTTACATCTAGTTAACCAACTTTCCATCATTTAGCCTGCGGAACACCTGGAATCCTCTCATGGACCACTGGAGGTCCCCGGACCACCTGTTGAAAAGCCCTGCTTTAGGCTACTAAAATAAAGTTGTATTTTCCTGGGGCTGCCGCTGCCCTCGTCTCTTCATTCCTACACAACAACCGTCATTGGTTATAATTATTGTCGACCTAATCAATCTATCAACTTGATGACAGACTGCTCCATACACCGACCACTGCTTAAATGTGTATGCATGCACGCTAATTGTACGCAAGCGCACAGTAAGCGTGCACGCAAATTGCTGCATGGATACACAAAAACACACACTTTCACCGCTCGACAATAAATCCTGGCGCGGTCATGCGTCTGACGGTGCATAGGTCTCGCTGTAAGCACAGGACTATCCCACCATCGTAGACCTGAAATTGTGGTATGGTCACAAACTGTACTGTCTGATGTGTGCGCAGAAATGCTCTGTCTATACAGATGCCCAGAAAGAGTAATATCTGAAACTTGTGCAGTGTTGTCCCCAGAAAGTATGCACTATCTGACCGAGTGTTATCAGATGGAGTCCCAGGAGGATGCAATATCTGAACGAGTGTTATCAGATGGAGTCCCCAGGAGGATGCAATATCTGACCGAGTGTTATCAGATAGAGTCCCCAGGAGGTATGTCATCTGAGGTGTGCTATGGTGTCCCCAGGAAGGCGGAATATCTGTTGGTCCCCAGATGGATGTGTGGAGTCAGGTCTGGGAGAAAAAGTATTGAATTTTGCTAATTTAAAGTGATATTCTGGTTCCTGAGGTTTTTCTGAGCATACATGATTTTTTTCAGAGGCGTACCATGTCTAGAAAGGGGTGTCCCCACACCGTTGGTGTCCACTCATGGGTCCCCATCATGTAGCATTTACAAGCCTGTGTGTGTGTGTGTGTGTGTGTGTGTTGTGTGTGTGTGTGTGTGTGTGTGTGTGTGTGTGTGTGTGTGTCAGTGGGCGTGTGTGTGTTTTGGTTGTAGGGTTTCCAGATCTAAACTGTTCATTTGTGGCACAGAAGCATTGGCATGTGTGGGACAAGTGGGGAAATTGCACTGCCAACACAGTTAGCAAATTAGTAGATCTTGATGTCATATTAAAAATATATATTCATGATTTCAATTAAAGTGGAGCAAAAGTAGCTGACAAACTCAAAACATGTCACAGAGCTTGTAGATGGGATATTTTTGAGATGACAGTACATGTGCAGTACAATGTGGCCCCTTCTGGAGTGAGTGTGGAAATATACTGGCACCAGGGGAATATTTTAACAGAATTACAAACACATCTATAGCAGGAAAGGAGACAACAGAAAGCCAAATATTAGGGCATTTGAACACTGAACTGTCAGTCACAATGTGGGACAGGAGCTCAATTAGTGAGACAACTGAAAAGAGACTGTCCCACGCAAAGAGGGACATCTGGTCACCCTATTTGGTTGTTCGGTCGTTATGGTCACAACAAAGCTTCCAAACAGTGGACTATGGCCAAAGCAGACCAATACGCACGCATGCGGCCCTGTCAGATCGATGTGTAGGATTGAGTAGAACAGAGGCGTAGCGTCATTTGGGCCATTCGGGCCATGGCCCAGAATTATTTTGCTGGCCCAGGCTGAGGTACAGTACACTTGGGCCAAGAATTCAGGGGAACAGACAGACAGGCACAATAGGTAGCCTAGTGTTGGGGGATCGGAGGTGTTAGACGGCTTGACGCCCCGCTATTCATCCAGGCTTTTGTTATCAAATGGGTCAAAACCTGTTTAACTGGTCCTGGTAACTGAAGGTGTCAAAGTTGGTAGATATCCGCCTCTACTTGGGATTTTCTACTGGCCCAGGCTGATGTCCGATCCACGCTACGCGCCTGGAGTAGAACATCAATATCTGAATTAATCCATGACGAAACCTGTTGTTTTGGCATGGATGGGGGCAAGGGCAATAGCCGGTTCCAGCATGGACTGGATTCTCAAAGAATGACTAGGCTACTATATGCCAGGATACTCCTACCGTACAACTATTATTTTGAACATCCAAAACATCACGGCCAAAACCGGATGTGGACTGAAGAGTGGGTATTGTCCATTTAGGTGTTGATCTCTCTCACTAGCTGAAGAGTACTACAGGCCGGACGGTTAGTGCAACCACTAGGCCTTCCAATAGGCCGGATCAAAATATTTATACGACAGAATAAACGTGACGTATCATACACGTATTGGCGCTTGCCGAGACTAACGATTACCATAGGTTGCCTTTTTCGGTGGAAACCCTATTAAAGATCTGAAATTGGGACGTGACACAAGCGCATGCACAAGCGCAGCCATAAACCACATGTCCCCATTCAGTGACTGGGTGTATACTACAGGCCGTTACAGCAGCCATTCCTGTTCCTTTCCACCCAGCGACAACATGATGATAGAGACTGAGAGGCTGAGAGGATGGAGGGATGGAGGGTTGGTTGACTGGCACTCACTGTCTCAGCGGCTGGAACAAGGGCGGATGTAACATTGGCGAAGCAGGAGAAAATTGTATGGGGGCGGCTTCATCGCCCGTGGCACGAAGCGACACGGGCGATGAATGGTATTGGTACAGACCAATACCATTTTTGGTTACAGGATTTTTATTAGTCAAGTAAAAATCAATAATAACATCAGTTGGTGTTGAAGTTGCAACAGACACGAAGCACGCATAAAGCTAAAGGTCTGACTCAGAGAGTTTACCGTTTTCAATGATGAAATGCTGTTAGTGGTGACACAGCTGTAGTTAGTCAGTTGCCATAGCAGTGTTTCAAATCATTCTAAATGTGCACTTTAATTTGAAATATCTGGGGTTGTTTTGCATACCATCGTGTTTGGTGGGGCAGTCCGGGCATTTAGGGGGGCATTGCCCCCCCCCATGCCCATGCCAAGATCCGCCCCTGGGCTGGAATCTGGACACATTTAATTGTCAAGTTGAGAGTATTTCAAAATGTGTGTGCTCGCGCGCGTGGCATGCATACTTGCGTGCCTGTGTTCCTGTGTGTCTGTTTGTGTTTCTGTGTGTGTGAGAATGCGTGTGCGTCCACAAGCTTATGTTTGTGTGTGTGTGTGTGTGTGTGTGGTGTGTGTGTGTGTGTGTGTGTGTGTGTGTGTGTGTGTGTGTGTGTGTGTGTGTGTGTGTGTGTGTGTGACAGAGACAGAGAGAGAGAGAGAGAGAGACAGAGAGGATTGAGAGAGGTGATGGCCGTTATCTCTGGTCCACAGACAGACACTTAGCCCTGCGCCAGCCCTCAAACCACCAATCCCCGCGGCGTGCTCACAAATGTCACCAAGCTGCCCATTGTCTCTGTGAACGTGTACCCGCATGCACATGTGCGCGCGTGGCGTGGTGCGTGCGTGCGTGCGTGAGCGTGTTGCATTCGTATATGCAGTACAGTATGCGAGCTACATTTGTTTCTGTTTATTTTCGGCTCCATTGCGATGTCTGTAGCACCGTATATATGTTTGTTTGCACCCGATAATGCATTCTTCTGCGTGGGATTGTGTTTGGGATTGTGTTTGTGTGACTGCTTGTGACAGAATATGCTGTGCCATCCAGGGGTGACCAAAAGGTAGATTGTGATCTACCGGTAGATCCTAAAGTCTGCATATGCAGGCATATTTTAACTATAAATGTGACACATCTCTGTGTGGGTGCGTGCGTGTGTGTGTGTGTTTCTTCAACAATATTGGCCATTATTATTACATTTTAACATCTATTATGCAGCCAACCACGAAAATAAAATCTGTAATTGTTTCATGCATTCATATTACATTGTGAGCTGCCATGAGTTTGTTCATAATGTAACACATTATAATGCATTATAAAAAATCTGTGATTGCATTATGCATTACTTGTTGATGCATGCAGCTTTTTTTCGCGGATGGTAGTGCAAAAGTAATATAAAAAGCAAGCTGTAATATGTTACATATTACTCTTGAGCCCAAGTAATAAGTAATGCAATAGTATTACTTTCCTAAAGGATACTGTATCTGCACATATACAGTATGTGCCTGATTATTGCATATATGTAACATATTTTTGCATATATTGGTATATATGTAGGCCTACATACAGTATATTTTCTTGTGGGATATTACCCTCTGAAGTCATATTGCCCAACACTGGCTACGCCCCTGTCCTTATTTTGCCATTGTTACATTTTCATGCTGTGTGTGACTGTATGTGCGCATGGGAGGGGTTTAAGGTTCATGAATGTTGGACACACTATTTATTTTTATTTACATGGTTGGTAACCACATGGTTGCTGCTCACTAGGATACACATGCTGGCACCAAAAAGCAGCATATCTTTTTTTTCCTGCACAAGAAGAACTTCACTTTCTCGGCCTCTAAACCTTGTGTGAACCCACCAGTGAACTGTGGTGAGCACCGTACGTCTTGCAGAAGAAAATGTGGTGGTGGGTGGCTGACAGGGAAGTCCAGATTTATTTGTTTTTTAGACTGGGGGGGGGGGGGGGGGGGGGGCAAGTTGATGGCTGGTTGGCTTCTTCAGAACTGCAAGTTAATAGCATCTCTGGCCATAATGCTTGCCCGCTACAACTAAAAATACAACTTTACACATTAGACCCCGCAGCTTTCTGCGAGTGGCAATTTAGAGTCGACTTCAAAGCCGTCTGTGTAATTATCAACCATCCACGGAGTAGTAAAAAACAATGTCCCCCCAAGATTGTCCCCTCTCTCCAGTGCCGCTGAAAAAAAAAACAGTGGGGAGCGTCTGTAAAACATGACAAAGTTACTTATTACTATTGATAACCGTAGGTACTAATAAGTATGTACTATAATACGGAATTGTAGTTGTGCTTGGTGAGATGTCTGACAAGTTCACACCGATAAGTAAATATCAAAGCAGTGGTCCGCCCTCATAAAGACTCCTGCTGGTATGGAATCTATATGAATATTTCCTACTGGAACTGATGACAAGTTCACAATGCTAAATTTGTAAAAAAATACACCCACAGTGGCAACTGTAGTTAATGTGAAACTGGTCTGAATGACAACCATTGCAACCACAACAAATGATTAATGAATAATAATACATTTGTGTCCCCGAAATGAGTATTGGAATATGATTATTATGAATCATACATCATTACAATAAATTTCAGAAGGAATTTACTTGATTATTAAAACAAAGCTTAAGCTTAATAACTGTCCGTTTTTCTCCACAGAATCAGGAAATGTTCTCTGTGGATTCCGGTGGAGACTACATGCTACATGGACATGACCGTCACACACACATTCATACACGGATAGCGGAAGAAACCATGCAAGGTACCCACCAGCACATCGGGAGCAATGTGGGGTTCAGTGTGTTGCCCAAGGACACTTTACACACTAAGTCGATCTGCTATTTTCCATGTAATCAAATGTAAAATAACTCGCACTGGATCTCTTGTCCACAAAACACTTAACATTTTACTCTAGCTTTTATTTGTTATTTGTTGAAAATGTCAAATTTGTCTATTATATATTCAATACTTTTCAGCCTTGGTTTTAGTCATCATAGTTTAGTTTTAATTTAGTCCCCATTTAGGAAAATAAAAGGTAGACGACTTCTGCGTTGTGCCGTTGCCTGTTAGGGTTAGGGTAAAGTTAGGAGGTTATAATAAGTGTTTGGTTACGGCTAGGGTTAGGATAGAGTTTAACCTTATCTCTCACCCTCAACATAACCACGAGCACATCACAGCATAGGTAGAGGGTTTAAAACAAGGTGACCAACCAGCAGGGCTAATGGTGGACTCCCAGCGGATGTTCGGATTAATGGGACTTCTGATTTATGGGACTTTGGATCAATTATTAGTCCCCAGGATTTGGGGATGGTTAGGGTAAAGGGTTTGGCTTTGCCATATAAAACACTACAGCCTGCCACTGCCATAAAGTGCTCTCTCTCTCTCTCTCTCTCTCTCTCTCTCTCTCTCTCTCTCTCTCTGCTCGCGCGCACACACACACACACACACACACACACACAACACACACACACACACACACACACACACACACACACACACACACACACACACACACACACACACACACACACACACACACACACACACACACACACATTGATAGATGATAAGATATTTCAATGTTTTCCTACATGAAGAGCACGCTAGCAGCAGATGACTGGGCTGTCACTGCAATCTGTCCAGACCACCAACCCGCATCTGTCTGCTGACTTTTAGCCATCTGCTTTTGCAGTTTCTAAACTGTAATGAAAAAGGAAAAAAGAAAAATAGGCGGGGGCTGGGTGATAGAGAGAGAGAGAGAGAGAGAACTCACGCATGTTCAGAAATTCATACACATCTAAAGCGTCTTATAAATATTCATTAGAAAGTTTACTGTACATGGCGGCATATTGTCGGAATGTGGGACTGAGTGTGTATGCAAAACATGTGTCTCGCAAAGGAAGCACACACACGGCTGACAGTCACTTGGCATGATTTAACACTTGATGAATTCCTCCTCGTTGGCACTTCTAAATAAATCTTCCTCAATTACTTGCCATTTCAGTGATGCAAATAAGTCACCACTGAAGTTTCGCAAGTACGTGCAATATTATAAGTGCAGTTTTGAGTTTTGTATTTGCACTTTTTCCCCAATAGCCAATGCTTTAACTTCTATACCCCGCTATGGCTCAGGTGCAAACATTGTAGGCCTACGTTTCTCTCTATGGGGTGCTCAGACAAACCCTCCATCTGTGTCTCCGGTCATCTTGGTTCTCCATACATCTGGCCAGCATGTATGGAGAACCGAGTAAGAGTGCGCTCTGCACCTACGTCCACATAGGTAGGTTGTGGGACGTCCCCTCGAATCGATGCCCGTGTGTTGGTTCCCCAGCCTGACCTCAGTCTGAATTGTCATTTCATTTCTGGGATGGGTGTTGTGGCAGTCTTCAGGGACTGGTTCATACCAACCAATCAGAATAGTGAGGGAAGTGGCAGCCACCACGGTTGTTGTTTGACACGGTTCAGTGACAGGGCTGTCGGCCAATCAGGTGCTATAGTTGGATTTTCAACTAGTACTAATCACACCAGAGGGAACAACACCAGTCCTTGAATTGCAGGGGAAATGTTTTTTTAAGGTGGCGATTCAGGGCTGGAACCAGGCTATTGGTTCCCCACAGTACAAGCTTTTTACTGGGAGTTCTTGGGGTCGGTGGCAGTATGGTCAGCTAGTCTCATCCTCTGTACTGCTATATGTTCTGATACACTTGGGAAAGTGCATTCAAATGGTGCCTAATAACATATACTAAAATATTGAAATTCAACTCCTGTGGAAAACCTCATTAAAAGCAGGTCAAAGTCGGGGTACTAGTCACAACCTATAGATGGCAAAACATGTAAAATGACACGACTTTGTGTAGCATGTGATATGTGTCTAACAGGTTTTCATGATGATGAATCCATCACTTTTCTCAGAAAACGACTCCTTTAGCTAAAAGCAGACAAACCTGTCATCATATGTAAATGTGTTTTTGCAAAAGGAATGCATGGAATGGATTCAGCATCATGAAAACCTCTATAGTTAGACATATCACATGCTATATAAAGCAGGATGACATTTTGCATGTTTTGCCTTGTGTTCTGCCTTCTGGTTGTGACTAGTACTAGTAGTATTCCAACCTGTCTTTATGAGGTTTCCCACGGGTGTTGCATCTTAAAGGTAGGGGAAGTGATTTGAAATTCATGGTGTAGTACCAGCCTGGTGCACTAGGGGCCCCCAAAAGTAGCTACACTATGTGAACCTGCTGCTCTCTCCTGATTGGAGGAGAATTGTGGTGACCTGGGGAACTTTTATTAGCTCCTCTGCTAACGTGGGGGAGGGGGAAACTCCATATGTGGTTTCCACACCTTATAATAGAGCATTTTAACAGAAAAAAAAATGGGGTGATATCTGACAAAAGTGAAATCACTTCCCCTACCTTTAACAATTTAGTACATGTTATTAAACCCCATTTGAAACACATTTGTGAACGATTTAGTTCCCTGGACTTAGCATTAGTAAAAAACAAAACAAAACAGGTAAAAGAGTAACATTTGAACAGACTACCAGTCTGTTTAAATGTTCAGACACCAGTCACTTCCCCATTCACTGCAGAAGAGGTGCTGTGTGACACCACAGCTATGTTTACAGTAAATATGTTCGCCGTGTGGCAATGAGGCCCGTCCATGACCGTGTCTATAGGCATTATACTCAGAGAAATAAGGAACCTTGTGTGTGCACACGGAGACACAGTATGTTGTTGGGGATGTCATGGACTGGACCAGAGTGGAGCGGAGCCAGACTATAGCGACTGCATGTCTATTATCACACCGTCAAGGTGAGAGAGAGAGAGAGAGAGAGAGAGAGAGAGAGACAGAGAGAGATGTGGTGACACAGAGTTGGCAGGTGGAGAAGTGACAAAGGGGGAAGTGTGTGTGTGTGTGTGTGTGTGTGTGTGTGTGTGTGTGTGTGTGTGTGTGTGTGTGTGTGTGTGTGTGTGTGTGTGTGTGTGTGTGTGTGTGTGTGTGTGTGTGTGTGTGTGTGTGTGTGTGTGTGCAGATGGCAGAATAAAGGTGTCATGGAGGGTGAAGGTAAAAAGAGATTGTGAGAGAGAGAGAGAGAGAGAGAGAGAGGTGCTGTGTATGAGAAGAGGGAGAGTGTGGAGATGATGTCAGCGGTGAGATGAGAGTTGTTGTAACGGGAAGAAACAGAAAGAAATGTGCCTGTGGGAGTTATAGGCCCGTGCCTGCACGCCACACAACACACACACACAACACACACACACACACACACACACACACACACACACACACACACACACACACACACACACACACACACACACGTATAATCCTGCATATTCATTTATTTACTGCAAGCAATAGTGTAAATACGATATTCGGGGGGGGGGGGGGGGGCTTTCATGACGTCATCAAAAAGGATTGATTATTCACTATAAAAAACGGCAGTGTTAGGTCTGCGCGCCGGCCCATTTTGGTCCGCGACCCATACGTTGCACCACACTGCCTTGCAGACAGCAACGCCTCCTCCTCCTCTGACGTTCAAGGAAGCAACACCAACACAGTGCTGCCTTAGACTTAACTATATATACAATAGACACGACATCCTGAGGAAACCTTGAGGTGAAATGGACATAGTGGCCAAAGTTGAGAATGCAGTCTCTATTCAATATATACTCTAAGGGAGCTGCACGCTGATCTGCGATGCAGGCTTGTGCTCGCCTCCCGACATCACTAGTCATGAATAACTACACTCAGACAGTGGGACAGTTGGACCGCGGCATCCGACATCTAAAAGCCGACACCGCCTAGGATAGGCTCCTCTAGTCGTCTTGATTCTGAGTTGACGCATGATGCCATACAGGGCTGGGAGACCCCGGTATAGTAACAGGCATTATCCATTGTGTTGGTGGGGAGACGGGCAGATTGTTCACCGTGCCGAGCCGCCAGCAACTTTTAGATGTGCAAAATGAAAACATGTGGGTCCATTTGGTTCTATTCGCCTTATAGAACCAATTTCTTTAAAGTCCAAATAATAGTGGTCCCCCACTATTATGGTCATAAACCACCGGTATAAAGTGACAAAAGCAGTGAATCTCTTTTCTTCCCCTCTGGCTCTGTGTGTGTGTGCAGGGGGGGGAGTATTGGACGTTCCAATCTTAGAGTATATATTGAATAGAGACTGCATTCTCAACTTTGGCCACTATGTCCATTTCACCTCAAGGTTTCCTCAGGATGTGTCTATTGCATATATAGTCTAAGGTTCCAATGCGCTGTGTGATGCAGCTGCTACACTAGGGGGCCTTATGGAGGCTCTGCCCCCTTTCAATTGAAAGGGTTGAAATGTCCTTAAGGCTGCCTGTGACGATATATATACTGTCTATAAATAGTGGAGTCCGGAATGGCTCAGGGGAAGCGGATTGGGAACCTTGGTGCTTCCAGTTGGATGGATCCCCTCAGACATCCTATCCAGACATGTAGTACAGGCATATACTGTATATTATGTATAAAAAGGGGGTTGTTTAGTTACAACCTTTCATGCTGCAATTTAAGTGAATGTGTTTTGTAATGTTGTTCTATAATTGAGTGTTGTCACTTTAAGAAAAGAGTCTGTCAGTAGCCACGTGATCACCTGTGTACCAGGAAGTGAGTTTAGTTGACCACATGTCTGAGCACAGAGAGGCTGTGTGTTTATGCCAAACATATTGCAGCAACATCTATAGATCTGAATCATCCGCCTTTGGGGTATGTAAAGAATACTTAGGCTAGATATGTACTGATGTGTATAGATGGTTATTTGTTGTTATATTCGCATATTGGTTGCGTTTTTGGTACATTTTGTCTTCTTTCAGTTTCACACTTCCTTGATCGTTATAAACCTGTGGATATGGTACAACTGTCTTCAAAATCTTAATTTCAAGTTTGTCTGACTGCCAAGATAGCCAGTTATATTGACAGGGGTCAATGTGGGACTGATTGCAACAAAACAAAAACATGTATCTTAGGTATATGTCCTGAATGTTTATTGTCTCTGGTTTACCAAACTTGAGTGTCTATTCCCGCAGAATCAATTTCTGCAATGCACATTTTATAATGTGCATAATTAATGAGATGGTTAGCGTATTTTTTTTTTCTTTTAGAATCAAATTCTGCAATATGAAGTTTGGTAAACCATTTGTTAATGGGCCTAGCATGGTGACATTACAGGCAATTTTCAAACATTTCCTCCCAGACAATTCCAGACAACGTTTTGTAATCAGGATACATCTAAGGTACAAACACAGTGGGGTTTGTTTTTTTGTAATTAGTCCCAGGCCCCAAGTGACATTATTACTGGACTAATGAGCTTGTGTCTGCTTGTGTTTTCGGCTCTGATCCAATGTCACATGACGGCTTTTAGAATGGTGGTGGATGGAAAATAAGATCCATCCACCCACGCTTGAGGTATGCAACAATGGCCAGCTTGCTTTTTATCCACCCCAGGCCAAAAAGGAGTTGACATCCCATTTGAACTGAAAACTAGGCTTTCCACCTTTGAGATCTTGAAATAAGGGACACTCTTTGGTGCCGCACAGCCTGTGAGATGAAGCAATATGCTTTCCTTCAACTGGTTGTTTATGCTTTTGTTGTAGTTTTCTAGTAGCCTAACAGTTTTTTTTTGTTTGTTTTCAAATGTGCATAACAACATGAAGAGGTTTGATTGTGAATCCGAGTTGGCACAATAATTGTTTAGATTTATTACACTTTATAAACTCAACATCATTAGACTAAATTCAGTGTTGATGGGTTTGACAGATGCGCTGGGGCAGGGGCATTTAGGAAAATACGGAACAAACTGCGTTCCTTATTAGTTCAGTATAAGGGAAGCATCATTTAATTCTCAAATAACTGAAAACACAAGTGGGCACAGACTCAGGGTGTGCTACTCCCAGAGTCAGTGTCGAAGTGTCCTTGAGCAAGACACTGAAGCCTTAATTGCTCCCGATGTGCAGGTCAGTGCCTTGCACTGTAGGAATGTGTGTGATTAATAATGGGTGAATGTAAATGCACGATCTACACAAAGCACTTGGGATAAAAGTGCTACATAAATGCACGATTTACTACATGGGGATTTTATTACTGTACAATATTCATATGCTTCAGACAAAGGTCTTAATTGCACAATCGTCAAAGAGTAGAAGTCTAGAAGGTGCTGAATATTTCAAATTGCACAGCATGGTACTACTACTGCTCCTGCCCGTTTTACACTTGAAAGAGACCAGTGAATTAAAAAACGTTGGTCACACTTTTAGACCACATCCGTGGTCATTATTTGGCCATAGCCAACAATGAATGCCCCCCAAAATGGGAAAATTTTCACTTTGTGCATTTTTAATAGACTTGTTGATTACAGTCAGAAGTACTCTGTTTTTAATCCCATTGTGGCTTCCTGACAGTGTATTACGCAATCAGAGAATATCCCTATATCTGAATAGAAATCGAAATAAGCCACATTGCAGTAAATTGGCAGAGCTGAGTGAATTGTGATCGTTGTAAACAGTCTGTGCGTTGCGTGTAGTATAGCTCAGAGCAGAGCCGTAGCAATAGACAGAAAATCGTCTGGTCACATGGTTCATGTACTCGTGTGTGCCCATAGAATCCAAAGCATTTAGTAACTTGCTGTTGTCACTATTCATAGAGGTCTATGTAGAGGAGCCGCCATTGGACTGGCCCCATTAAGTGAACGGAGTTTGCGTGAATCTGTCTGTTTGTAAGGCTCTGGCTCAGAGTAGAGCCGTCCCTCTCTCTTTGCAACATGCAGCTTGAAGGGATGGAAGCTCTGATTCGTTCAGAAACTTCACATCAGCGTTTCAGGACTAAACTTTGAAGTGAAATGCCCTCCATTTCCGCTTCAGTGCACCTTCCTTTAAGCAATTCCATGACACCATTGAATCCAGCACTCTTGAGTCAGTGCCAACAGATCAATGCACAAAGAAAGCCAGAAAGAAGATCTAATAATAATCGGCCATTTGACAGTATGCAACAAAATATGGTTATACATCATATACATAAAAAATATTAATGATGAATCATACCTATGATAAGAACATTGGTCAATTATACACTAACTTGGAACGTTGCAGTTTTCGTTTTGTTTTTTAATTCCTAAGGTCTTCCCTCAATCTGGGCCTCTGAAGATGCTAAATATAGCATGTATGTGCACATTTCCTGGGTGAGTCTGTGGTTCTGATTGCAATGGGAAGTGCAGGATGCAGGGCCAGATCTAGAGGGGGGCAGGGGTGGGCAGAGCCCACACAAACGTGCATCCTGCCCACCCAATGAAAGGTAATATCAGTGGTTTTCAACCAGTGGTCCAGGGACCACCAGTGGTTCTTGAGAGGGTTCCATGTGGTCCACAGCTAAATGGTGGAAAGTTGGTTAACCAGATGTAACTCTTTGAGAGCGTAGACATTAAACCAAATGGACCCTTGCGGGTCCATTTGGTTTCATGTTTACACTCTTAAGAGTTAAAATATTCATCATCTCAATTACATTCTCTAGTTGTGTGTACACAACTAGAGAATGTAGAAGGTTAATGGTCTTTTTGACCCGTAGGACTGTTTTGTTTCCCAAATCCAATTGTGGACAAAAGCAATTTTTAGTTTTGGTTGTCTGTGGGCAAAAAATGTCCTCAAATGATGGTCCGTGGCTCAAATGCCGAATAAATAGTTGGCCCTGGTGTCAAAAAGGTTGAAAACCACTGCTTCATATGAAAAACTTTGCCCACCCTGCCATTCTTCCAGCCCACCCTAGTAGTTGCTGGCTAAATCCGGCCCTTGTGCACGATGGCATGACACGTCACGGCACATCACAGCACGGCACGGCACAGGGGAAAAGCAGAGGACACTAGAATGTTCATCTCTCCTCCAGAAAGCTGCCAGTATGCATGAGCAATCAAAGAGCAGACTAGAACATTCTGCGCTCAATGCCGGTAATTATAGCAGGGCAAAAAAGAAACGACAACAAAAAAACTGAAAAAAAAAAAAAAAAAAAAAAAAAAAACTCAATCAAGGCAAGAAAAACAACAGCGCCACACACACACACACACACACACACACACACACACACACACACACACACACACACACACACACACACACACACACACACACACACACACACACACAATGTTTCATGATGTTGTTCCCCAGCATGGGTCCTGGTGTTTGATATGCAAACAACCCTATCCTCTCACAACATGTCATTTTGAATGCCTAAAAAAATAAAATAAATAAATAAATAAATCACCACCGCACCCAAAAAGATCTTATAGCAGTCCTTAGTTTCAGCCCCTGCCAAATGCTATACACCTGGTAAACAACAACAAACAACACATCCCATCTCTCTCTCTCTCTCTCCCATCAAACATTTCCGACATGATTCTCGCGTAATGTGTTGTGGACGTTCAAAACAAAAAAATGTAATTGCATATTGTGTAGCGCGGTGAAATTGTATGTAATTACATTGCCATTTGCGGGTAACAGACATTTCTCTTGTGGCGGGGACAACAGAAAACAGGTGGCTGCGATGGAAAAAAAAAAGAAATATCGGCAATATGCAGCGGTGGATAAAATAGTCAATTGTTTTACTTAATGCATGTTCTCTGAAAAGCATCGAGAAAGGTGAAATGAGGTGCAGTGAAATGGTTCATTTGGGCATTTTATTTTGAAGTTTCACCCCTCAAACGGAGACGGGACCAATCAGAACACTAACGCCCCCTTGAATGCTTTCCTAAGTTTTTGTTCAGGTATTCAGCCCATTATGTTGTATATTCTAGCTGTAGTGATAGACAACATTCCATTTTGCTTTAGTTTTTGGTATTTTTTTTTCCAGTGTGCCAGATACTAGCTAGCTTTGTTTTGGTTTTCTTGCAGCGTAGTTTAGCCCAAAGGGGCTTTCCATCTGGTGGTTGTGCTAGTGTTTGTGTATGTAGTCCCTGGACCAGCTGGATAAGGGGGCATCCCTGTAGTTTTTGATTATACATTATGTATACAGTAGCCTAATTCATGGGGTTGTGTGGGTGGGAGGGCATGTTACAGCTTGTAAACAGGCTATGTACTGTAACACCATGCGAACTCTACAGTTTGTAATTCCGAAAACGGCTCCGACGAGGCGAAATCGGTTCCGCCGTCGCCCTGCAGATTTCAAGCGTTTGTTCGTTTTTCGTGCTGTTATTCATTTGTTCTTCTTCTCCCCATAGGGTTTTTCTTTTACGATCCATGTGCTGTAAAACATCTTCTGCGGTTTAGCGTGAGACTGAACTAGAGAGAGAGAGTTTGCTTCTCATCCGTGCCATTGTTTTGAAGCGGTTTGCTTGTTTTATGCTTGTTGCACCTCTTGTGCATATATACATACAAGCTTGCAAGCAATGTGTGTCGCAGCAGGTTGTGTGGTTTGTTTGCACACGTGTGTGTGTGTGTGTGTGCGTGTGCGTGTGTGCACGTGCACATGTTTGTGTGTCCTCGAGACTCCAGTATACAAGAACAAAGGAGGGCCCCGCAGAAGCACAGAGCAGAGAAATGGTGCGTGTGTGCGTGCGTGCGTGCGTGCACGCATACGTGCGTGAGAGAGACGGGGAGAGAGAGAGAGAGCGAGAGAGAGAGAGAGCTCCTCAGCGAGTGAAGGAACTCTTTCATCTCGTATACCCCCAGACTCCCAGGCGGGGTCTCTTTCCAACGCCAATCCATTTCCTGGAGTTGGCTCACTCTCTCTCTCTCTCTCTCTCTCTCTCTCTCTCTCTCTCTCTCTCTCTCTCTCTCTCTCTCTCTCTCTCTCTCTCTCTCTCTCTCTCTCTCTCTCTCTCTCTCTCTCTCTCTCTCTCTCTCTCTCTCTCTCTCTCTCTCTCTCTCTCTCTCTCTCTCTCTCTCTGTCTCGCCCGATGGGACGAAGAGCACACACAGACACCGCAGACAGGCTATACAATGCACGCACGCACACACACAGACTCACATGCGCGCGCACACACACACACACGCACACACACACACACACACACACACACACACACACACACACACACACACACACACACACACACAAGTCAACTTCTTGTGGGTATAGGCACGCACACGTGGGAAGTTGGCTCATACAGCAAAAGCCCTAAAATCCTGGCTGTTTACACCCGTTGGGAAGAGGTGCGCACACACACACACACACACACACACACACACACACACACACACACACACACACACACACACACACACACACACACACACGTATCTGGGTCCTTTGGGATGAAAGCGAGGAAATGGCAAACACCAGATGTGTGTGGGGGGAGTTGGGGTCCCTAGTGGAGCAGCAGTCCCCTGTGCTCCTCTCCAGAAACGGTGCAGCCCCCCTTCCCAGAGGCATTGCCCCATTTTACCACGACAGTGCACACGCACACATGCACACATCCATGCCTTCAAGCGTGCACACACGCACACATCAACAGCACCACCCCCACAACAACAACAACAACAACACAATCCAGAGATTGAATTGAACTCTGATAGTTCAATTAATTTTGTCTGGAGTTTTGCTGTGCACTGGTGCATTGTGGGAAAAGCATGTCGGCGTCGCTCCCTGTAGAACTGAAAGGCCTTTACGGCCGAAGTGTTGTACCTCAGTGTCAATACTGCAACTACTCTGATACAAGTAATTAGACTGGAATTTAACATGTACTTGAGTACTTGTGATTGAATGGCTGGGTGGAGTACCAGTACTACTGTGTCTGTATGGGTATATCCTCTAGCAATGACTGAAATCAACGGATTGTATTGGTAAGCGACTGACCGACCGGTTCACTGATATGAGCAGTGTTGCCACAGTTACTTTGAAACAGTAATCGACTACTGACTACTGACTACTGCTTGGAAAAGTAACTTAGTTACGTTACTGACTACTTGATTTGGAAAGTAACTAAGTTAGATTACTTTTAGTTACTTGCGGCATATAGGACTAGCACCAAAAAGGAAGACATTTTTGAAACAGGGGGTCTGGGGTAGATACATTTTGTAACTTTTAGATGCAAATTCCAATTGGGTCCATTTGGTTTCATTTCACGATCTCAAGAGTTAGATATCTATAAGGGTCCATTTGGTTACCAATGGTCAGAGATGGGAAAACAAACAAGTACTCATTTTTTGTACTTAAGTAAAAGTACAACAGTTTGATTTTAAAATCAACAGTCATAGAATACACTAGATCAGTGGTTCTCAACCCAAGGCACATTTTCATAGACCAAAAACATCAGATCACACCTAGATATACGTTTGTGTGTGTGTGTGTGCTGTTTGCAAGTTCGGGGGAACTCCCAGAGACCACCATATGCAGTTGCACCACTCTTCACACGGGTGTGATTTTTCCCCCATGCAACACAGCGAGATGCCGTGGCAGTTCTCTCCTGTACTGCATCTCTATGCAGCATTGAGAGAAGCTGCAATTGCTCACTTGTTTACTATGTTTTTAGTAAGCGTTGTAATCCTTTCTTTCTGCAAATCTGAACCCGCGGGTTGTGGACTATTACTGGTATTTTTCGGCAGCATTGGCTTGGAATCAGCTCGGATAGCGACAGGGTAAAAGCACAACATTAGGAGCGATCCAGGCGATGTTTGTTGTCATTTTGATTCCACGTGTAGGAACTAAGTTCAGAAGGAGCGCTCCGATTCTCCTTCCGAGTTGGAAATGCATTGTTTTGGACGAGCTCGGGCGCTGTGCTTTACCGCAGCATAAAGACTTATAGCGGTGTTTCCCACAGCTCTGCAAGTAGCCTATACCTAAAGTCCACGGTGATGTGATTGCCCCATCCAAACAAAGACTTAAATTAACATGCCTATGGGCGATCGGGGAGCTATACTGAATGCATAGGCATTAGGCAGGAGTCATTAGCGTACCCTATTGTTGTTGTCGCACCTCTGAGTCTGGACAATGGAATGAATACCTAAAAAAAAAAAGGGCCTGCATGTTCCAACCGAACGCCGCCTTGAACTCGTGGATTCTACAGAGTGAAATGCGAAAAAGTAACGCATCTAATATTAAATAAGTAACTGTAGTCTGACTACTGGTTTTGAAGTAGTAGTTGCGTTAGACTACTAGTTACTGAAAATAGTAGTCCGACTACAGTAACGCGTTACTAAGTAACGCGTTACTGGCAACACTGGATATGAGCGACAATGGCCATCATACAGTATACCTTCATTATGACACAACGCCAGCTAATCCAACTCTTTCTCCACGATGTCTGCATGTCTTTGTTCAAGTCTGTCAGGCTCTAGATTCTATGTTGGTGTGTTGGTCATCTGTAGTCTACTAGCTGTAGATTCTATGTTGGTGTGTTGGTCATCTGTAGTCTACTAGCTGTAGATTCTATGTTGGTGTGTTGGTCATCTGTAGTCTACTAGCTGTAGATTCTATGTTGGTGTGTTGGTCATCTGTAGTCTACTAGCTGTAGATTCTATGTTGGTGTGTTGGTCATCTGTAGTCTACTAGCTATAGATTCTATGTTGGTGTGTTGGTCATCTGTAGTCTACTAGCTGTAGATTCTATGTTGGTGTGTTGGTCATCTGTAGTCTACTAGCTATAGATTCTATGTTGGTCATCTGTAGTCTACTAGCTGTAGATTCTATGTTGGTGTGTTGGTCATCTGTAGTCTACTAGCTGTAGATTCTATGTTGGTCATCTGTAGTCTACTAGCTGTAGATTCTATGTTGGTGTGTTGGTCATCTGTAGTCTACTAGCTATAGATTCTATGTTGGTGTGTTGGTCATCTGTAGTCTACTAGCTGTAGATTCTATGTTGGTGTGTTGGTCATCTGTAGTCTACTAGCTGTAGATTCTATGTTGGTCATCTGTAGTCTACTAGCTGTAGATTCTATGTTGGTGTGTTGGTCATCTGTAGTCTACTAGCTATAGATTCTATGTTGGTGTGTTGGTCATCTGTAGTCTACTAGCTGTAGATTCTATGTTGGTCTGTTGGTCATCTGTAGTCTACTAGCTGTAGATTCTATGTTGGTGTGTTGTTCATCTGTAGTCTACTAGCTGTAGATTCTATGTTGGTGTGTTGGTCATCTGTAGTCTACTAGCTGTAGATTCTATGTTGGTGTGTTGGTCATCTGTAGTCTACCAAGCTGTTGATTCTGGACATGTATTTCTTGCATTGAAGATGTATAGTTTTCCTGGCAGAAAAGGACAAAATAAAAACAACAAAAATAATAAATAACCTAAGTATATCGGTTATCAGTAACATTCTTATTTTAAACATTGGTATTGGCCATGAATTTCCATATCCCTGCATCCCTAGTAAAAAGGGCAGGAAGCCCCTTTTGATGTTTATGTGTGCAGACAGACAGACAGACAGACAGACAGACAGACAGACAGACAGACAGACAGACAGACAGACAGACAGACAGACAGACAGACAGGGCTGGAGTCCTGGGACAAAGCCACAAAGACACAAGTATATCACCCTGAAACACGGAAGGGATTGAAGTGAACGTCTGAAGAATTCTGCAGTGCAGTGTGTATGTGCGTGTGTGTGTGTGTATGTGCGTGTGTGTGTGTGTGTGTGTGTGTGTGTGTGTGTGTGTGTGTGTGTGTGTGTGTGTGTGTGTGTGTGTGTGTGTGTGTGTGTGTGTGTGTGTGTGTGTGCGTGTGTGTGTGTGTGTGTGCGTGTGTGTGTGTGTGCATGCACGTCCATGCAGGGTCCACAGTGCCATGTGTGCTTGGCACAACGATAATATCCCCAGGTGGTCGAGTCTTGAAACCTCTATTTGTGCACGTGTGTTTGTGTGTGAATGCGGTTTGCCGAACGCTACGAAACCGCAGGCGTCCAAGTATGCTCATTAGCAGGCTTAGCTAGCAGAGGGTATCATGTAAAGATGACTGCTATTAATTTAGCATCTCCCTGGTCTTCTTTCCTCCCCCCTCTCTCTCTCTCACACACACACACACACACACACGACACACACACACACACACACCCACACACACACACACACACACACACACGCACACGTGCACACACGACAACTCGGCATACACAGCAATGACTGCCAATTTATTAAGTGAATGTTTGGAGCCCCAGTCCGTACCAACTGGTAGAAGCTATAACTAATCTGCCCTGCGCTGGTGGAGGGGAGAACGTTGCCAGATAGAGAAACGTATGACATTCACCAAGGGGGACATTTTTAGCGCCGAGTTGGAACCTCATCTAACTATATGAATGCATCTAGTTCGCGTGTCGTTTGTGTACGTATGTCTGTGCATCTTCTGCGTAATTCATGTAACTCGAGAACCATTCGACCCACCGCTCCCGACTTCCAATTCGACACATGAGCTGCGAAATGTCCCCACAAAGTATAGCCTGAAATCTTTTTTTTTTCTGCGTTCTGAGCATCTGAAATGTCACTTCGCAAATCAGTCCTGTGACGGTTCAAATGCAGCTGAGCATCCAATCAGAAACAGCGTGGCTATTTAACAGGTGGCGTAGAGGAATTGCAAGTCAAGCAGGCTCTGGCCAGACTGATTCACTAAGTGACATTTCAGAAATGTGAAATGCAGGGAATCAGGCTGGAATCATGGAGGCTACTAAAAAAGGCCTCCCCATTGAGACCATATTAGATGAGATTGGTTTGAGGGTCCATAAAATAAGCTGCCTGTTCTGGTTCCAAAAACAAAGCTGCATGGGGGAACGCTATTCTGCCACTGAAACAACTAGCAACCTCAACATTTGGGAGAGTCTTTGAGTTTCAGGTAGATAAAATGTGACCTACAAATGTCCATCAATGTGACTGTGATTTAGAAAACATTTTTTTTTTTGCGACACAAACACCTTGCGCTGAATAGTTTCATATTTTTTCCCGTGCTTTTAAAAATATATCACTACCTACAGTATATCTTTCTGAACTAGTAGTAGTGTTTAGTACTGATTGGTATGGTGATGAAAAGGAACATTTATAGTGTTTAAATTTGTGTATACACTCTGTAGTGTGTGTTTCGATTCTCAACAGGCTGTAATACTTTCAGCAATTCTCACCCTACTCCCAGCTCCGACTTTTGAGCAGAATTAGCATATCTGCATGCAAGATATGCTTCAAGTCACAAACTGAAACGCGCACACACACACACACACACACACACACACACACACACACACACACACACACACACACACACACACACACACACACACACACACACACACACACGCGCTGTCATGTATACCATTAACTCTGCCACATCGGGTCTAGCTGTGTAGCAGCTACAATTATGGGATGTAAATCCCTTAAGAACATTCCCGGCTGATCTGGTCCAGATCCGCGGCGCAGCGCGGTCGGTTGTATATGAATCCTGTGTAAGTCTCTTGCCGCTATCCCCTTCAGCCATGCTAATCATCCTCTCTCCACTCACTCACTCACTCACTCTCAAGGTTTTAGCCACCCCTCACCCCCTCCTCGATTGTTGCAAAGCCGTGAGATGCAATTCAAACTCAATGGGACTGGAAAAAAAAAAAAGAAAGAATAAAAAATTGCCAGTGGCAGCGGTGGCATGAAGAGCACTCACACATTTTTTTAAAACTTTAGTTTCTTTTTAAAACCAAGATTCATGTTTTAGGTTGTTATTGAACAAAGACCAAGTGTATTTTTTATTTATTTGTTTAATGTGGTGCATTCTTTTGTTTTTTGCGATTTTAACTTTTTTTTTTTTTTACATTCCCATTCAGTAAATCCTGTGACCTTCTATGGCAGATATCATTTTCTTGAATCTGATAGGACTATAGTAAATCTTAGGCCTAGAACACTGAATATGGATGATTTTCACCTGAACGATTATATTTGCACTTTTCATAATGCCGCTGATGTGGGTGGGTCTTTCAGTACCTTCATGATGTTCAGTGACATCTTGTTTCCCTGCATACACCTCTGCTTTTTTCAGAGAATCTCCCTGACTCCCGAGTCTCAAATATATCAACATGTTGTTGCTTGTGTAAAAAAAATAAGGTTGATAACAAAGTAGATCCTAATTTGTCTTGTTTTAGCAAGACAAATTAGGATCTTCTTTGTTATTTTTTGTTTACTTCGTTTCTTTCTGTTTTGCGGTCACTTCTTGTGTTTCTAAGCTTAACTGCTCTAATAAATGTTTATTGAACATCTCTGCTTGTGGCTCTGATTTTGGGTTCAGTCCTCTGCAAATCGTGACAGCAGCAAATGAAAAACAATTAACTCATCTTTTACCTTGTCAACAAGCTAACATGAACCTATAGTTGAAAAAAGAAAACAGGAAAAAGCTGTTCATTAGAGGGACAGAAGGGTTACATGTTTGAGAATGTCGAACACCTATTTTTGAAACAATTTTTGACACGACATTATGCAAAGTGGCCCCTCAGGAGTGAATGTGGAGATATAGTGGCTCCACGGGGGAATACTTCTTGGATTAATTTAAAAAAGACCTCTATAAAGAGACAACACAAGCCAGCTAGTAGAGGGCTACAAAGTACAAACATATTAGGGCATTTTGTGCACTGATTTCTGTCAGTCACAATATGGGACAGGGTCTCAATTTGTTTTCTATAGTATAAAAAACTAGTCTACTGTTTATGCAGAATGTTCCATTTCAACCTTTTAATTGTATAAAACTTTTTTTTTTTTTTTTCAAAAATAGGTACAACTAACTCCAAGCTCACAATGCATCACATTGAAACATGTGAGCTTGTAGTTCAGCTACAGTATTTTGTTGTGAGCCACTGGGTGAGCTTGTGTATCAGCTAATTTCAATGGCTAAAATGTTTATAGGGCTGAAGTGTGCATGTTTTTGTTGTTGTTTTTTCTAATCACAATCAAAATCTACAAAGTATAGCCTAACTAAACAAACACCTAAGTGTAGTACTAATTCTACCTGAGATGTACTGCATGCCCTGATAGTTTCAAATCATGTAGGCGCGCTATTCATTTTATTAAAGGGACATTTCATTACTGGGAAAAAAAAAGTTAATAGCATGTGTAGCAACAGTAGCACAATTAGACATTTGCATTTTACAGAAAACTAATGAAGTCTCACTCTGTGTCTTACTATAGGGGTTTGACTGGATTGGAGAATTCCTACAATGACCACAACACTTCAGTGCACTGCTTCTGCTCGAGGGCGGCGGTGTCTTGCTGAGGCAACATGTAGCCCATGAGTGAGGTGAGTCTATGCAGTGCCTGTGACATACAGTGGCCTATCACAGGCATGTATACTAAAATATTCCCCTCAACAAGCCCATATTACACATGGTATATTGTGTCCTAGTCATGATTGGGCTGAAATAAGATCTGGTTGCAAGAGTTTTTAAGTGACCCTTGAACCCAGACAGATTTGAGGTTTCATGGGTTAAAATGAAGGACAGATTGCGTTGTGGGGGGGATGATATTACGCAGCGCACCTTCACCAGAGCCATATGTAGATGCAGGCGTGTGTGTGTGTGAGGTGTCATGACTGTAACATCTTAACTTCACTAACTCGATTTACTCTGTAATTGTGCTCCAAATAAGTGTTTTCTGCAAGACATTACTCTATAAACCATATCTCAAAGACTGGTCCCACTGAGCACAGATCTAAAAAATGTCTAAAAAGGGTCTAGAAGCAAAAGTTTTTTAGATCTAAGATTAGACCCCTGAATAACTTTCACTTTTAGTCCTTTTTTAGACATTTGTGCACAGTGGGGTGGGTCAAACAACCAATGTCAAATTGTAGAACTACCAAGATCTATTGTAGATCTGATATCCTGCTTTCACATGACATGACAAAACAAAAATGAAAAAAGAAAGAAAAAAACTCCCCCTCGCCCGCCCGCCCGCCCGCGCGCGCGCGCACACACACACACACACACACACACACACACACACACACACACACACACACACACACACACACACACACCCCTGTCAAATATAGCTAAAATCGCTAAAATTTAAGAACATGAGCAAATGTAATTTGCCGTTGTCTCATTGCATTTCATTTGGGACACAATGGGCATGAAACATTTTGGAGGAAATAAAAATCATTTCACGTTTTGAACATGTCTGTAGATTGGCTATTCCTGCACTATGTTTGAAAATGTTTCAAAGCATAATTATGATTGTGAAATGTATGACAATTACGCAAATAGCATAATTGTGTTTAGTTGATGAAATAATTGTGACAGGTTGGTGTAGGCTGCTGTAACGTGTCTCAAACTAGTCAAAACAACGAGGCCCTCCTACACGTAAAGCAATTTAAATTGTATTGTCTTCTATATCCAACGCCATTTTATTCTTTCACTAATGTTTTAGGGTGATAACAAAGCTCATGACAGGACCAAATATAATTCCAGGTTGAACATTGTCAAAGCAGGTTTACTTGAATAAATTAAGAGAAAACAACACTGATTGTTTATTTGCCTCAACCCACAGCTTTTTTTTTTGCTAGGATTTCCTACATGCCACGTCAACATTCTCTCTGTAATTTCTAGCTTTGGCTGTCATTACTTTTATGAGATTATATTGTGGTAAGACACCAGCATGGCGGTATCTTACGTTATGTGTGCAGGGATAAAATCCACAGTGATCCCCTCTTCGCAATTCATGGACAGACAGTAGTAGTGTTGAATTACCATATATTGTACTACAGTTGTTGTTGCAGATTAGGCAAATCTTAGCTTAGTAACGACTGAGCGCGTTTTTTTCCCCGACGCCAAACAAGTTGTGAGCCGGAAAGGCTGTGTTTTACTGCTGTTGCATTTTCTCTCGACAACATTTTTTTTCCCATGAAGTTTTACTGCTTCTGGCTGCTTATTGAAAACCCGACGATGCTGCAGGCATCGAGTACATACGGTACAGGATCTGGCCTGGAGGTGCGATCCATGGTAAATCAAAATGTTATTTGAACAAATCTGTATAGTAGATCTCTTTTTTTTGACAGTTGCAAGTGAAGACTGGCAGAAAAGAGGGAGAGACATGCTTTTTTGAGACATGGTTATTGATAGCGTATCGGTTGTGCTCTTTCTTCACCGGTTGCTACTAAACCTGACCTTAACCTGACCTTAACCTTAGCCCTAAACATAACTTTACCAAAACCTATATCTACACCTATTTAACCCCCGACCGATAGGATACCTGTCGCGACGGATAGGATACCAGCTGCAATGGATAGGATACCTGCCGCCGTAGATATACAGTACAATGTAGGAAAAAGGTCCTTTTTCGTGGAAGGTGGAAAAAGGTCGCGACCGTTATACTACCAGTCAGAGTTCATTTACTATTACCCACAACCGTCTGCCTCAGTTGCAAGTCGATTTCAGCCCCTCCTGCAGTGAATTGTGTGCATGGTAGGCGATGATCTCCTACGTTCTTCTATGGAATTGGACCACTATAATGGTTGACAGGGAGCTCCACCTTCGATCAGTTAGAAATACTGTTCCCTCTAACAAATGTATTTTGAGATATTAAAGTGGGGACCACGGGTTAATTGCATCTATTTGGGTGGTGACACACCCATTATATTTAACAGTGGAAGCTACACTGGAGGTCTCAAGGTGAGTGCAAAATCTGTTGAAATGTCTTGCAGGGATCAGGTCTATTTTTGAGCGTTCATGCGTACACTGCGACAACTCAAAGTAAGTTGTGCAACTCTTATTGCAAACTTTGTAAGGTTCATTCTCACTTGTTTGAACACTGAAAAGGTGTACGCACCGTGTAGTGAAGTATTAACATGCAGTGTCAATACATGAAAATTAGGCTGTATTTTTTTAATGCATTTTTGTTTTCTTGACAATGTGTGAAAACTGGTATGAAGGGGTGTTAAATTATAGGCAGTGTCTCTTCCTACTCCTTTCCAAACACACATTTGATTTACTGTCGATTTGTCCATCTACTTTTATTGTCTACTGTAACTTATTCAAGTCACAAACAACTAAAAGTAAATACGCACTCTCTAAATGAACATTCTACCTTTCCACTTTTGGCAGCATGCCGGATTGACTGAGTTAATGTTTCCTTCCAATCTTCCCGGAATAGCCGTTTTACTTTCTACTGGTATACAGGTTAAAAGAGAAGTCACCGCAGGACTTTGCTGCATCCTCTTGCACCAAATGTCTTTTCTGCCAATAATTAGTTAATCTACAAGCTCACAGTGAGCTGTCAAGTGTTGCGTTTCAAGTGGTTTTAACCAAAACACAATGATCGCAGCTGTAAAGTCCATAACCCTAAAATGATGCAGATTACATTATGTTAGATCATGCACACACAAAGGTAAGGCACGCACACACACGCACGTGCACGCGCGCGCGCACACACACACACACACACACACACACACACGCGCACAGTACAACATCTTGCAATGGGTCTGCTCCACAAGATTTAATACACTACCAAAACACCCATGTACCTGTCCAAATACTTCCTTAATGTCAATAAAGTCCACTCCCACAAGGGGTTTAGCATGTAACGAAAATGGAGCCCTATGTCCCTAAATGTCTTGATGAAATGTACTTGGTGTCCACTATTCTTAACTAGTGCTGTCCACTCAGTTCTGTTGTAGTTGTACTTGAATTGTACTGTAAATCTCTAAGCTGTTAATAGAAATCTCTGTCAATCAATCAAAAACTCACACATGCACGTGGTCCATCTCTCTAAAAAATGAGTGTAGTAAACAATTTGTAGGCACAGCAGCACAGCAACAGTGAAACAGCCCCAAAAATCCAATCCCATACAAGAGTGCGTTAACATCCCATTCACTGCAAAACTATACTGCCATACATTACAAAACCATATCTAATGTCGACTTCAAAGGTCCTTTATTTCCATTTTCGTGCGATATATGGCCAGCTCTTTGTAAGGTGTGAAATTGTACAAAGAGGGTGTAAGGAAAAGAGAAACTGGAGAAACAGAAAAAGAAGACCTTGCATGACCTGGTTGTTTGACAGAAGACTGCCGGCATTTCCTCCAAACACTCTCTCCAAACACTGTTTCCCAATGATTGCACTTCTCTCGTTGTCAGCTTTAGGGATGTAAGCACCTCAAGCCCATTCACAAAACGCTGTTAAAACAGCAATTAACACTATTGCCTCGCTTTTATAGCGCACAAGCAAGTGTGTAACATTGCGGAAAGGAAATTGTGTATAGAGAAAATAATGTCCTTAGTTAGCACATATGCAACTCAAACAGGCCCATATTTCGAGCTATATTTGTTTGATCCCACAGTATGCCTTGAAGAATGAGTTGATTTCAAATGGCAATGTCTGGATTGAAGGGGGATTCAAAATGGAGTAATTGTTCAATCACCCACCAGAAACCAAAGATTGACAGTGGGTGTTCCCGAATAACTTACGGCAGTGGGTTTCAACCTTCATGATACCAGGGACCACTATTTAGTCAGTTTTTGACCATGGACATCCATTTGTTGACATTTTCACCTCAAAGACTTTTGGTTTTGTCCACAATACCAGGCTGGATTTGGGAAACAAAAACAGGCAAACATACAGACCAAAATTACCATAAATCTTCTACATTCTCTAGTTGGGCTCTAGACTTGGGCTAACTCTTGAGAGTGTAAAAATGAAACCAAATGGACCCGCAAGGGTCCATTTGGTTTCATTTTTAGATTCTCAAGAGTTACATCTGGTTAGCCAATTTAGCTGGCGACCACCTGGAACCCAGGTGGTCGCGACCACTGGTGGTCCCCGGACCACCCGTTGAAAACCCCTGACTTACGGGGTACAATGATGTCATACCCTGTATACATATATAAGTGATGTCACGCATCCCATTACTTGGTATACAATCTGTAACCCTCTGGCCTCTTCAGTTCCAAATGAGCAGTTTCTTTTTGTTTACAATGTCCGCCATGGTAAATAATACGATATGTATGACTTCAACTGGTTGTGTCATAGTGGTGTTAGGCTCAAAACTGTAACAAATACGTTTGAAGGACATCAATAACATGATATTAAACATGAAATGCAGTTTAACCCCCCAAGGCCCGGACTTATTTCTACTTGAAAAAAACTGTTTTCAACTTTCTACTTTACTATAATTAATTAAATAATTAATTATAATAAATAAATAAATAACTTTTTGGGGGGATATCTTTTAATATAATGAGTGTACATGTTCTAGACATTCTAATAATCACAAAAATATATTTATTGCAGTCATTTTACATACTTTTATTAGGGTTAAAGGCTAAAGGTCAAAGGTTAAAAATCATCAAAAAAGTCCAGAGTTTAATTGAAGATGCTACTTGCAGCCTCCGTGAGGGGTATTGTTATGCAAATATCATGACCAATGTCAATGAAATTCTAAACAATCAACCTCAACCTGATATTTATGTAAAAGAAATAACAAAAAAAATAAAAATAACATTTTTTTAAATAATTAAAGGGTTAATGTTCCTAAAAAGCAACACTGGGCATTCTAGGGTTAAAAGGCACAGTGAAGTAGTTCCTTACATAGCAAAACCAGAGCAATACAAAACCAAACAACCTTCCCCTCATAAATAGGTATTCAGATCAATCATTACCTTATTATGATACTGTGCCGGTGCATGCATAATACATAAAACCACCATCTAATGACTGTTTAATTACGGTAGTCAATATGAAGGGTAATTATTTTCCACCCCCGTTTGGGCAATAAATAATAGCTGTGCAGTTATATTGCATGGTCAATTCAGGCTTTGGCCTTGCCGCTTTCATCAGCGCCGAGCGTGACAAATCAATCAGGCAACGTTTACCATAAGGCTGTTCATTAGCGGTTTCGCCAGCTATACATGGCAAGCTTATGCAACACGATGGAGTCCAGTGGTCTTCAACCAGTGGTCCGGGGGTCCTTCGTGAGGGTTCCAGGTGGTCCTCAGCTAAATATCTGAGAGTATGGAGCACGTTCATTTTTCATTGATACATTCATAACAAGCACCGTAACGATCAGGTTTATTGAGCCTGGCTCTTATTGGGCTCGTTTTTTTTTTTTTTTTTTTTTTTTTTTGTGGAAAGACGACAGGAGCTAAATTCTGAACTTGGTATACAAGATACAAAAAAGAAGAGGCCATTGACCTTTTTTTCTTTTCTTTTCTTTTTTTTTTAAACTAAACCATTCAAAGGGGCTCCACTGTGAAATTTAAAATCAAATTTGACCACCCACTTAAGTCTGGGTGAGAGGGAGCTTTGAACCACTGTGGGATGACAAATATAATGGGAAGGACTGGTGTCGCAGTGCAATTATTTGAAAATTATATCTTCTTTCAGAGCGAATGTTTGTTGAATCTATTGTCAGATCGATATGGTTGGTTGGTTGGTTGGTTGGTTGGTTGGTTGGTTGGTTGATTTTTTTTTTTTCATTACAATTCAAGCACAACTCGATGGAAGACTGATAACTGTGAACTGACAAACCAGTTAATAATACAGTTCATCATCAGCAATAGTAAACGATATAAACAATTAAAGCATGTAGGGCGGTTGTTATGACCAACCTCTGCATCTCCTAATGGTACCAACATCAATACAGCATGTAATTGTGGACAAATCCTTATTCGACAACAAGAAAATATTCTTGTGTCTGAGAGGCCTAAATGTAATCAAATATAGTGATCTGTGACTCAAATGCAGAATGAATAATGGGCGATGAAAAGGGTGAAAAACCCCTGCAATAGAGAGAGCAGTGTTGGGCAATATTACTATAGGAGCTTTACTTTACTTATGACCCCTTAGAAAAAAGTAATAATTTTGTACTACTTATTACTTTATGAAAGAGTAATATATTATACATGATATTACTTTATTACTTCCCCGATATTACAGTAATGTAATATGTAATCTGCTACCAGCCAACACTAAGAGAGAGTAATAAAGATGCACACATGCTGACTATTACTGTACACTACAGTGCAATGAACAATTAACCAGCATCACCTGATATATAATAGCCTACACTGCATTGGCCGCACAGTGGTACATATTGTAAAAGTAGAGGAAAAAGTATGAAAACATTGAGTAAACAAAAAAGTCAGTTAAAAACTGTCAGTCTAACTAAATTGTAGCTATACAGCTATATCTGCATGTAGTACATGAGGGGGAAAAAAAAGTTTGTGTCTGATTCCGAAGCTCACCTAGGAAATAATTCAGGTGTAGAGCGCGACAAGGAATATGTTTGTTGTCAGTTTGTCTCCCCGGCATTCACTCTGGAACTAATTGGGCTAAATAAATACACCGGCGAGTAATTTGATTCAATTGGGCACAGTGGCTGTCAATATGTCCGCCCTTCAATTGCGTCCCCCTCCCTCATCTTGTTAGTTCGCTGTCTGCCTTTCCCCTTAGGGTCAACCGCTGGCTAATAGAGAGATGCACGGAGACGAGAAAGAAGAGGTGGATTTTGTTGTTTGTTTTTCTTTAGTTATTTTATTTTTTTATTCTATCTTAAATGGAATATGGTTAGTTTCACTCTCAGTGTCTGCATCGACGACGGGAGATAGATTTGCCTCCACATGAACACATACCATATCTACCCTCCCTGCCGCACACACATATATACGCAGTCTCACGTAGGGAGTAGGCTAATAACATGCTAAATGAACACTCTTGTTGAGCGTGGGCCACATAAACATGTACGCATGCGGCTGGCCATGCAGAGATTGATTCCAATTAGCGCAGGTCCCCGGACTCTCTCCGCCTCCTCGTCAGCACGGCTCATCATTAAGAAAGCTTGTTTTAATGACGGCAAGGCCCTAACCTTCTCTGATGCTAGCCAGGGCCTCACGCCTTTGATATTCAAGAGGTAATCCTACTCACTCTGCTGCTATATACCACCAGCCTCCCCCTCGGCCCTACCCCTGGCCCACCTCACCCCCACTCGCACAACGCTCTTCATTTCACTGTTGAGCTTCACATTTTCTTCTTTTTTCCCCTTTCTCCATCATTGAGCTTCACGGTTTTCATTTCCCCCGGGTTCCTCCTGTTTGTCTTTATTTATGCTCGTTGCACCTTTTTGTAACCCAGAGTGCCTTGTGTTGTGTTTGTGGCATGGAACATGATTAACTTATAATAAGAATCGATGCTTCTTTGCTGTATGGCTTTAAAATAAAAAAGGGCAGAGCTCCAGCTCCTATATGAGCCTCGATCTGATCGCGGCATGCTTCTGTCGTCTCCCTGCTGCTCTGTCTTTGCGTTGTTCTTTCATGTTGTCCTTTAATTTGTTATTGTTGTTGTTTTTATACCTGCAAAAAGATGAAACGGCGCCCACTTTCGTCGGTTGCGTTCATTTTTGGCATTGTTGTTGTTCCTCGTCTCCTCTTTTCCGACTCCCACCTCTTCTCCGTCTTGGCATCTCGGTGCGCAGGTGGTGGTGGTGTGCTCACCACCGACCGCTTTGTTTCTCTCCCCACACGATATGCTCTTACATTGCTCCATTGGAGGATATGATTCTCTCTCGCGCGCGCTCAAGAGCTCTTTCAAACGCTTTTGTTCTCGTCGCTCGTTCTCTCATTTGCCTGTTGTATATTTCCTCCACATTTCCCACCTCTGATCACAACAACTTCAAACTGCACTTTGTTCAAACAAAAGACACCAACCAAAGAAATCAAACTGCACTTCTACAACATTGTTTTTTCTCAGGAACTCGAGGAGTACCAAAGGTTCTCATGTTGGCCAAAGTAACAGGAAGGGCAAAAGTCACGACTGTTTTGTCTAACAGTCGTGGCTGTTTTGTCCACCAGTCACAACCATTTGGCAAACGGCAACTGATGGCCAAAACGGTCAACCGTTCCATAACAAATTTATTACGGTCACAACTGTTTTGCCACCCATCACGACGGGTGGCCAATGGTCGCTATAGACACTATATATGTCAAATAGTATAGTTAAGGGTCCATAGTATAGTTAATGATGAATTGAAAAATATATTTTCCACACTTTTAGACCACATATGTGGTTATTATACGGCCATATATGACAGTGCATGGCAAAGTGAAAAAATCACTTTTGTGTATTTTTGTATCAAAACTCATGAAAATTGATTTTAATTAAATCCTGTAAATGAACGTGCAGCATCCTGACATCATCAGGCCCATATCAATAAAAGGAATTAAAAATTAAGCTGACCTGTTTTATCCCATTTCTGAATTGTCCTCCACAATCACATTTGGAGTTTATATATTCACAACGGGTAAAGTCCTAGTAAATATGAATATAAGGAAGTAACGAAGGAAGAAAGAAAGATAGTCTTTGCTGCTTCCTTCGCGTGGCTGGCTGCAGTCAGTACAGTATACAGCACTGCTCCTGCAGCTTCCACTTGTATGAAACATACCACTTTGCTCATTATGAGAGAGAGAGTGTCAGGGACCCGGCCGGGTTACCTTTAATTGGCAGCCTTAAGCAATGTACATCTAAGACTCAGCTCGCTGTGTGGGTCTTGAAGCCCAGTGTCACCCATGTGGAACAAAGTCTCTTCACACATTGCATCACCACAGTTATGACCTTCCAGATACAGTATATACACCTTTCATTTCTTTACTCAAGGGGTCCTTTCAGGGCCCTTAACAAGAAGGATGCAGCGGCGAGGTTGGAGCGCATCATGCACACACCAGCACCTTTGATTATAGTCACAGTTCTGACAACTCTACTGTTCGCTTCCACGGAAATGTGTAATGGTGGCTGCTCATGGACATCTATTGAGCATGGAGGACATCTGATGGGGTCTAGTAGTACTGGACTGGAAATGGGCAGAAATGCATTGGACTCTGGCAACAGTCCAGCTTCGTAGTGATGGTACCCATTGCAGAGCACAGTAACTATTTAGCAAAAATGCATTATAATGGCTATAAAGAGTGACCTAGCATATAGGTGGACATTGTATTTGAACACAATATCTGTCTTCTTAAAATTGTTACATGCACTGCAAATGGACCCTTGCGGGTCCATTTGGTTTCATGTTTACGCTCTCAAGAGTTAAAATATTCATGTGAATTAGCCCTAATCTACACAACTAAAATATTAAATGGTCATGGACAGATGCAAAGGAAATCTTTAGTTTGCGGGGTCTGTGGGGCTAAAATGGCCTCAAATGGTGGTCCGTGGCTCAAATTCTGAATAAATGGTGGGCCCTGTGATGAAAAAGGTTGAAAACCCCTGATTCTGCTTCTTGCTTTGTGGGACGGCTTGACCTGAAGACGATTACCAAATCAATATTGTTCATATTACTGAACCAGCGCGCATGCACACACGTACACACACACACACACACACACACACACACACACACACACACACACACACACACACACACACACGCACACACAGACACACTCAACAGCTATCGCAAAAGCCCTGCGTGCACACGCTCGCACCCCGCGTGTGCACAAATTACGCCGTGACTATTGGTTCCACTTGACCTGTCACTGTGTTCTTATCCTTCCGTCCTAACCATTGTTCAATTGAATGCTCTATAATTTCCTCCCTCTTTTTTTTACACACGTCGTATAATTAGGCCCAATTATTGTTAATATGTTTGAGGGGGGAAAAGCCTTTGTTACCAAGGTCACTGTGGTTTGACAAAAGCTCTGAAAATTGCTCTCATCTTCTCTTTTTTCCGTCGTGCCGTTAATGGCACGCTGGGTGCACTCTACACACGTGCACACACGTGCATGCACGCCACACGCACAATTGCACACAATGAGGGAGTGAAGGAAGGATGCGACAGAAAGAGATGGAGTCGACACCCACGGGGTCCTTGATCTTCTCGCTATTCCCTCGTCACGTTCAAATTCATTTCACGTTTTCTGACTGAGCATAGCGAGGACTGGCGCTTAATTATCACCCCAGAAAAGTAGAGGAGTAATACTAAAGAACACATTCCTCTGTAAGAAAGGATGTCGGGATAAGTAACAGGAATTCAACTGGGGATTTTAATAAACAGATTTCTTTTTTTGTTCGACAATGACGAAAGTCCTGTGAAATTGGGTTTCCTTTCATGTGTGAGCAGCAAACAAACAAGTCACGCATGACAATGATTAATATAATCTTTGTTTGTTTTTGTCTTTCTGATCATCGAGATATAAAGGAGTCCGACAACTCAACAGACATCCGCTGTAGCTATTTTAGGTCGATTTCATGGCATATATCACTTTGGTGAACTAACATGAACATCCAATAAGTAAAACCGGCGACAGAATGATCCACACTGGCGAAAAACCACCGGTAATTGGTTGGACATGGAGACATACAGATGTTCTACAACCCCAATTCCGTTGAAGTTGGGACGTTGTTTAAAATGTAAATAATAACAGAATGCATTGATTTGCAAATCGTTTTCAACCTCTATTCAGTTGAATACACCACAAAGACAATATATTTAAAGTTCAAACTGATAAACTTTATTGTTTTTTGAAATTATACAATCTTTTGTAAATTGATCCCTGCAACACGTACCAAAAAAGTTGGGACGGGGGCAACAAAAGACTGGGAAAGGTCATGAATGCACAAATAACGCCTGTTTGGAACATTCCACAGGTGAACAGGTTAATCTTAAACAGTTTAATATCGTGATTGGGTATAACAGGACCATCCCAGTCGTTCACAATCAAAGATGGGGCGAGGTTCACCACTTTGTGAACAATTCTGTGAGAAAATCATCCAACGGTTTAAAAACAATGTTTCTCAACATTCAGTTGCAAGGAATTTGGTGATTTCATCATCTACAGTCCATAATATAATCAAAACGTTCAAAGAATCTGAAGAACTTGCTATACTAAAGCGACCAGGCTGAAAACCAACACAGAATACTTGTGACCTTTGATCCCTCAGGTGGCTCTGCATTAAAAACTGACGTCATTGTGTAAAGGATATTACTGTGAGGACTCAGGAACACTCAGAAAACCATTTTCAGTTTACATAATTTGTCGCTACACCTGCGAGTGCAAGTTAAAACTCTACCATGCAAAGCAAAGCCATACATCGGAAAGGTTGGTTTGAAAAACAACCAGAAATGCCTTCTCTGGGTCCACTATCATTAGAAATGTGGACTCATCAGACCACAGCACACTTTTCCACTTTGTGTCTAACCATTTCAAATGATATTGTACCCAGAGAAGGCATTTCTGGTTGTTTTTCTGGTTGTTTTTTCAAACCAACCTTTCTGATGTATGGCTTTGCTTTGCATGGTAGAGTTTTAACTTGCAATCGCAGGTGTAGCGACAAATTATGTAAACTGACAATGGTTTTCTGAGTGTTCCTGAGTCCACACAGTAATATCCTTTACACAATGAAGGTCAGTTTTTTAATGCAGAGCCAACTGAGGGATCAAAGGTCACAAGTGTTCGGTGTTGGTTTTCGGCCTTGTCGCTTTAGTATAGCAAGTTCTTCAGATTCTTTGAACGTTATGATTATATTATGGACTCTAGATGATGAAATCACCAAATTCCTTACTATTGAATGTTGAGAAACATTGTTTTTAAACCGTTGGATGATTTTCTCACAGAATTGTTCACAAAGTGGTGAACCTCGCCCCATCTTTGATTGTGAACGACTGGGATGGCCCTGTTATACCCAATCACGATATTAAACTGTTTAAGATTAACCTGTTTACCTGTGGAATGTTCCAAACAGGCGTTATTTGTGCATTCATGACCTTTCCCAGTCTTTTGTTGCCCCCGTCCCAACTTTTTTGGTACGTGTTGCAGGGATCAATTTACAAAAGATTGTATAATTTCAAAAAACAATAAAGTTTATCAGTTTGAACATTAAATATATTGTCTTTGTGGTGTATTCAACTGAATAGAGGTTGAAAACGATTTGCAAATCAATGCATTCTGTTTTTATTTACATTTTACACAACGTCCCAACTTCAACGGAATTGGGGTTCTATTTACAGGGCTGAGTGAGGCAGAGGTGACCCTGACCCCATAGAGAATGAGCATGGGTCATAATGGACCTGAACGCTGGGCAATAATACATGCTGTTGATTGTCAAAATGCAAAAGGTAATAGCATTAAAGTGACAACTTACTGTAGACAGTCATTAGCTTAAAGGTTGAGTTGTGACCAGGTGAGGCCAAGGCTCCTCAGTAAGCACGGTCAGGACACGGACAAATTAGTCATATCTTGATTGTGGCCAGATCAAGGCAATCCATGAATATCACCTGATTTCAACCAACACAAACCCTGTCCACTAAAGACGGACATCAGATTGAGGCCATACTATCAGGATCTGGTTCACAATAGCTTAGCTATATATGGTAGCTTTTATTATTTCAACTGGTGAAGAATTCCCGGGAATTATGTAAATATCATCCCCCATATGGGCTGTGATTTGGCCTAGTCTTGAACGTCACTGGTGTCCTCCAGTGACGTTACTGGAGGAATCAAAATAGATATACCTGTATAGTTAATTTGTTTTGCCTTTTCCCCCTCTACATAGCTTTGATGCTGCAGCTGTTTCCCAGCAGACAGGCGCTTTGTCCTGCAGGCAGTCCAGAGCTTCATTGTTGTCAACAAAACACGAAAACAGTCAGGCTCAGGAAAGGGTGGGGGGTTGTGTGGGGTGAGGCAGCGTTTTAACCAATTGCAATTGTCTCCAGCAGATTCATTATGAGCCAGTAGAGTAGAGGTGAGGTGGGAATTATATTCTGTATATATATATATATATATATATATATATATATATATATATATATATATATATATATATATATATATATATATATATATATATATATATATATATATAAGGGATGTTGAATGATTAAAATTTTTAATCAAATTAATCACAGCTTCAAAATTAATTTAATCATTATTAACCCTTTGATGCATGAATTATGAAATACTGAGTGAAAAAAATTGAATTATGTGTTTTTATTTCTCTTAAGGCATATAGAAAACATTGCACTTTGTATTTTTTCAAAACACATTTTGGTTAACCAGTTACTGACATGTCCACTCTAATGGACAACAGGCGTTTATGGATTCGAATATAGCAAAATAATAACAAAATAATAATTTGGTTATAATATGCACTAGTGTTTTTACTTTTTTACAGCCACTGACTACACACATTCATTGCCACACATGTCCTTGGCTTCAAACAATTGATTTTGGCTTATGATAGTTTAGTAGTGAGCGGCAATGCCTCAAAACCAGACATGTGGAGTTTGCGATGGCAGAGATGGAACTTTCTTCTGATAATGATTATGCAGAAAAGAAAAAAAAAGTGCATATATGTAAAAACTGGTGAATAATCTGTGTTATGATTGCATTTACCAGATATAATGCTGATTGTGCTTAGCTAACTTTTTTTTTCTTTATGGAAATCCATACACCAGTCTCTAGCACCCCCACTCACCCAACAGAGCCCAGTCTCTACCACCAACACATGCCAGTCTACCTAAAAACTGCAAATCAAGAAAATGAGCTGTCCAGTGAATAAACTGTTTTCTTTTATTACATTACATTTTTACCAAATTACCAAATGTTTTACCAAAACAAAACTAGATAGAGAGGTTAGAGGACACCTACTCTGGATAGAGAGGTTAGAGGACCCCTACTCTGGATAGAGAGGTTAGAGGACCCCTACTCTGGATAGAGAGGTTAGAGGACCCCTACTCTGGATAGAAAGGTTAGAGGACCCCTACTCTGGATAGAGAGGTTAGTGTCTACGAGGACCCCTACTCTGGATAGAGAGGTTAGAGGACCCCTACTCTGGATAGAGAGGTTAGAGGACCCCTACTCTGGATAGAGAGGTTAGAGGACCCCTACTCTGGATAGAGAGGTTAGAGGACCCCTACTCTGGATAGAGAGGTTAGAGGACCACTACTCTGGATAGAGAGGTTAGAGGACCACTACTCTGGATAGAGAGGTTAGAGGACCACTACTCTGGATAGAGAGGTTAGTGTCTACGAGGACCCCTACCCTGGATAGAGAGGTTAGAGGACCCCTACTCTGGATAGAGAGGTTAGAGGACCCCTACTCTGGATAGAGAGGTTAGAGGACCCCTACTCTGGATAGAGAGGTTAGTGTCTACGAGGACCCCTACTCTGGATAGAGAGGTTAGAGGACCCCTACTCTGGATAGAGAGGTTAGAGGACCCCTACTCTGGATAGAGAGGTTAGAGGACCCCTACTCTGGATAGAGAGGTTAGTGTCTACAGGGACCCCTACCCTGGATAGAGAGGTTAGAGGACCCCTACTCTGGATAGAGAGGTTAGAGGACCCCTACTCTGGATAGAGAGGTTAGTGTCTACAGGGACCCCTACCCTGGATAGAGAGGTTAGAGGACCCCTACTCTGGATAGAGAGGTTAGTGTCTACGAGGACCCCTACTCTGGATAGAGAGGTTAGTGTCTACCTCTTATTGCGTTCTGCACTTGAGCCCTGCATAATATAAACAATGACATAACATGCAAAAGTGAATAATATTGCACAAAATATTAGTTTGTACACAAACAATGCAGGTTACATTCTAATAACATAAAACAATTTGTTTATATGCAAGACATATTACTTCAGATGAAGCATTGTCTTTGTCACAAATTGTTGTAGAAATAAGCCACTGATGCATGCTGTCCACTGTCATGGACAGATGGAAAATTGCAATTTCCTGCCGACATATAATCAATACTTGGATTTTTTTTAAACTACAGTGATTACTAGATGTTACTTTATGCCAAAATATTTTTTTTACCCGGAGGGGTCTCCTACTATAGAAGGAATGAGTCGAAATTCCTGAGGGTTGGGGCAACTGTTCTTCACTGGCAGCCATCTTGAATGTTGACTGGATTATCTTGCAAATACAACACATGGCCACTGGGTGGCAGTGGTGGGGGGGTCCTCTGGTGTCCACTCTACAGGCTTATATGCAGCACTGCCATGAAAACCTCTTTTTACCATATAATAATCACATTTTATTATCTGTCCACTGTAGTGACCGCTATGCGTGAAAGGGTTAATCACCATTCGAACTATGTCCAAAATATGCATGTTTTCCTGTACAGGATTTCAACATTTAAAAAGGAAACCGAATCTGTAAAAAAAACTAACCATTTATCTTTAAAATATTTATCAAAATAGGTGATCTACAAGCCCTCAATGCTTGTAGATCCTCCAGCTATACTCTATGGCTCCGGTTACAGGGAGACACACGGCTATATGTCTCCGTAAATCTGTGCTCTACCCATTTCTTTCAATGAGAAAATGCTCAGTGGGTTGAGTGAGTTTGCACATGAGTTAATTGCGTTAAAATTTTTAATCAGATTAATCAACAAAATTAATTTAATCCCATTAATTAACTATTTTCAACAGCCCTAATATATATATATATATATATATATATATATATATATATATATATATATATATATATATATATATATATATATATATATATATATTATATATATATATATATATATATATATATATATATATATGTATGTATAAACAAAACACAGTGATTGTACGCCCTAAAGGTGCCTATTTTACCTTTTAGAACACCAAAAGTGATTCTTGCCTAAAATTGATTAATGTAGCCAGCAAAGCAGTACGTAGGGCTCCTAGAACCGGCATTCTTGAAATGGCTGTGCTGCTATACATTATTGGCTTGCTGCTGGGGACCTCTGGGGGACCCTGGGCCACACTTTGACGACTGCCGGGTCAGAGCAGGAACAGGGTGGAAGTGCGTAATGGGAGGTATCTAGAATGTTCTGTCCTTTTCATTTCTGGAGGCCCACCTGGCGCAACAAATGGACTCAGAGTGCACTTTACCACTATTATCACCACGGCAGTGCCATGTCCAGGGTATTATGTCGAACAGATGTGCATCCTTTGTATTGCTCTCTTCCAAAATACTGCAATTTAAACCACTGCTTGTATGCCTTTTTCGTTTATTTATTTTTTTCCACCCAGTGTCTAATGCTCTGCAGAGCAACTGACTGAACCCATGCTTCCTTCTATGCATAAGGAGTGCTTTTTGGTTTTAGAGCAGTAGGCAAACAGTACCGAAATTTTTACGACCTTTACTGCTTGGCTTTCATAATATTACTACTGTATATTACTGTGAAATTGAACTTCTGGGGGTTCCCACAAACCCAGAGGTGCAATTTCACCAAGGCTGTTTCGGCCTGGTTGAGTTTTAGGTTGCTGTGCCTTTCTTATGTTCTATTAGTTGTTTATCTATGTAACGGCAATTCTGTTCATTGATACAATACGATGTAATACGATACACTGAAATTTGTTTTGCATTCATGGCATCACCGTTCACGTACAAGACAACATTAGAACATACACAACATTACAAAACGGACAGCTGGTATTATTCATTCAAGACATGTGAGGGATTGGAAGATATGCTATTTGCCAGTCTGAGCATGCTCTTAGTGTGGGCTTTGAATAAGTGAACACGGCCTCAACCGGTCTGCCAGTAATTTTAGCACAGATTTTAATTTGGCGATACAGTTTTATGGGTTATTGACAGGCTGTTAAACCAGGCCGTGCTGCAATACGACAACACAGTTTGAATGACAGAGGTGTAAAAGATACTATATTGCGCAAGATCATGTTGTGTTTTCAGTCATCCCGGTTCTCCATACATCTGGTCAGCTCGCTGGTGCTTGGCAGTCCTGCGTTTGTACTCGACAACGTTCACATATGCTAGTGTGGGACGCCCTTGTGATCGATGCCCATGTGTCGCTTCCCACAGCACCAGTTTACTGGCTGGCAGTTCTTGATGTCTCTGGCAGTGTCCTCCTGCTAGACTCATCCTGGCTGCTATACTATATGGCCCACCCTTGATGTATATCTTTTATTAAGCGTATAAAAGCCCCTGATGTGCATAGTGTACATAATGATAATACCATGAGAAATGGATTATTGTCTAGCATTAACATTACTTAGCCACAGCCAGGCCTGTCCCTACTTTGTGTGTATCACTGTCTGACACAAGTGTTGCTAAAAACAACATAACATTTTAACTTTGGTCCATTTTGATGACAACTCAGGACACATTTTCTCGGTTCCGTCATCACCCCACCACACACACACACACACACACACACACACACACACACACACACACACACACACACACACACACACACACACACACACACACACACACACACACACACACACACAGAAAAACAATTTTAACAACCCCTTTGCTCAACACAAGACATGAAAAGATGGAGTAAATACAATTTCAAATCAATTCAGTTCAATTATCTCCAGCATATTATTATTTTAAGAGGAGGGGTGGATTAAACATTTTATTTTCTTGCTTTATGTGTGTGACGTGTGTGTGCAACATGTGTACACGTGTTGCACCGCTGTGGCCGGTTCCCTCTGCTATCTACATGACAAAGTGTCCATGGGCAAGACGCTTAACCTCAAATTGCCAGGTGTTGGTTGGTGCCTTGCATGTTTTGTGCCGCAACCGTCGCATGCATATGTGTGTGTGAATGGGTAAATATAATGCATTATGTAAAGAGCCTTGGATAAAAGCGCTATATACATGTCGTGTATACCATTTTATCAAAGGTACAAGCATCACGTGTAGGTTGTATACCTTTTGATGGTACAAAGAAACACAATAGCTATAGATGTCCGTACTTCTCATTTCTGGATAATGCAGCTTTCAAGTACACAGCTGTTTTCTTTTCACCATGCTTGGGGAAAAAAAAGAAAACGCTACATCGCAGACATTTCCGTATCAGCGTTGAAGAGAACAGCAGATGTGTTTTTCATGTGCCTTATTTCATCCGTCACGAGTCCTCCATTTGTGCAGCTATTTCTGTGTTTTGAGTGGCTGCACGTCCATTACAGCAAGGACAGAATTCTCTTCTGCGTCCATAGCTGTAGTTTTGAGTGGATTTTTGTCCATCTGCTGCAGCACATCTTCATTCCACCTGTAGATTTTCATGTCAGTTTAATACGTCCTAATTAGCGCCCTATACTGAATGTTCGGGTCACATGGGTCACTCTCAACTAAAATAGCGGACATCGGACCAACTAACTAAGTGGTACGAAAATGTGAAGTCAGATAGTATTCATAATAAATATCTAGTATCCATACAGTGAGAAAATGAAAAATGAAAAAAAAAAAAAAAGATCAAAAATCCATCAGAATCAGGCCCTAATGAATGTATTGTGACCGTATTCTAACCCTAACCCTAAACACAGACAGATAAAGACAAAGACAATCTGTGCCTGATGTGAACAAAGGGAGTTTTATTTCTTACAATGACATACAAAACCCAAATGAAGCGATGCAAGAGACTGGAAACACACGACGTGTCACGTTTAAGCGCATTCAAGTCTGAACACATCTTAAAGAACAACTTTGGTATTTCCAACCACGGTTCATGTCTCAGGTTGTTATTAGACAAAATGAAAGATGGCTGTTAATTGTTTTACATTTGCTGCTTTCTTTAGCTTTAACGTTTTTAGCCCTTTTCCATCCATATATTTTACAATAACCTTGTGTAACACTATGTCCAATAAGTAGTGCTATATGATGGCGGGACCCCCACAAACTGGAATGAATTTATATTCCTCAAAATCAGAGCAAAACTCCCACCACGGGACTCAATTAATACAGTTGACACCACTATATTAATGGACAGTATTTTGTGTGAGTGTTAAGGGTGAGAAGTAACCTCTCAGTGAAACATGAGGTAATCCTGTTTGATTGCTGATGAATGAAGTCGCAAGGCGTGACCGTATTATTCTGGTCATTCCTGCAGGGGGGAGACTGGGGGGTGAGCAATCTTTGCTATCTTCAAAACAAGTGTTAAAGTATAAAAATGGATAAAAAGCCGCGTACAGTGGCATTATATCGTGTAGACCAGGGGTTTTCAACAGGTGGTCTGGGGGACCACCAGTGGTCCCTGAGAGGGTTCCAGGTGGTCCCAAGCTAAGTTGGTTAACCAAATGTAACTCTTGAGAGCGTAAAAATGAAACCAAATGGACCCTTGCGGGTCCATTTGGTTTCATTTTTACGCTCTCAAGAGTTAAAATATTAATCGTCTGAATTAGCCCAAGTCTGCACAACTAGAAGATTAATGGTCACTTGGGTCTGTACGTTAATTTGCCCAAATCCAGCCTGGAATTGTGGACAAAAGCAAAAGAAATCTTTAGTTTTGGGGTCTGTGTGGCTAAAATGTCATCAAATGGTGGTCTGTGGCTCAAATGCTGAATAAATGGTGGTCCCTGGAGTCAAAAAGGTTGAAAACCCCTGGTGTAGACAGGTCCTGCATGCAGGGTTGTTTATAGTCTTGGCCGTGCAGTGCGTGTGTTTGCAGACATATGGAGCAGCCACGCTGTAGTGAGCAGCCACGCTGTAGTGTACTGCTGATTGTCTGTGTCCTCATGCAGTAGCAGCACTGCAGAGAGAGCAGCTTTTTACACTAGATCAGCTTGATGATGATGATGATGATGATGCTCTCTTTCTCTTGTTTGTTGTTGTGATGCTGTGGGTCTGATAGATGGAGCATTCATTTATGTTTTTATACCTGCAACTTTAACTCATTAGGTATGTGAGCCCATTTTGGGTGTTTTAATACTTAGAACAGCAGTTCTACCGACTCGTACAACTTGTAAGTTGTAGATTTGCCATTTTTGAAAAATCACCAAATGTGGTGCAAATCTTTGAAAATATACATATACTGTACTTCTCGGGGGAAAAGTTTGAGTAGATATAGGAACATTGTTTTTGTTTTCAGAAAACTCTTTTAGAAGAATTTAGAAGCCTTTTTAAGGGTGTAGTAAGTGATCTCACTTAATCCCAGCATTATTTGTTTTTTCTTTTTTGGCTAATCCTCCCCACTATAAAGTGTAGGGACCATATAAGGAGTTCCTCCCGGTCCTGTGAGTCCCTGGCTGGGGTCATAAAACCCTAGTTTTGGGCTTTGGAAGAAAAGCCTTCCATCCAATCAGGATGAGAGACAGGCCTTCGTTCAACCAGGGCCTTGGTGTATACAGTATGTGCTGTTGGCCTGTTGCACTCCCTCCCATTGTAGAGTGTGTGCATGTGCACATGTTGTTATGGAGGAGGTGCTCTTTTAAATCGGACACAGGTCTAAATGGACTAATTCTAAGAGCAGTCTCCGTAGGTGTGGGTGTGTGGGCGTACGTGCGTGAGGGTGTGTGTGTGTATTTCCAGATATCTCTAAAAGCTCTCGACAGTCCCCCTGGCCAGTGATTGATGGCAACATGTAAAAGTAAAACTGTCCGAGGCTGAACAGTGCAGTAAATTAAAGTTTGGAGCCAGCGCCCGCCATGTCCCGAGATGACAGGCCGGACGCGCCCCAACACTAATAAATCCTGCCTCCTCTTCTTCTTGTACAGCACACCGCTACACGGTACACCCTCTCCTCGTTTACCTTCCCTGACTCCCTCCCCCGCGTACCCCCTGCGGTAAATGCCATGTTTTAAGTCACGCAATACAATATTTTATTTTACTTTGGAGAAATGGGTGGAATGTCTGCGTTTACGGTCGCTGCTGAGAGAGGAAACTTAAAAGAGAAACAGGGGCGGATGTAAGGAGAAAATGTTAAGGGTGCATCACAGGCGATGAAGCTGCACCCATACCATTTTCGGTTACAGGACTTTTATTAGTCAAGGAAGCATCAATAATAACATCAGTTGTTGTTGAAGTTGCAACAGACACGCAGCATGCATAAAGCTAAAGGTCTGACTCAGAGAGTTTTCTGTTTTGAATGATGAAATGCTGTTGGTTTAGTGGTGAGACGATTGTAATTAGTTAGTAGTAAATATAAGCACTGAAATATCTTGGGTTGTTTTGCATGCCATCATGTTTGTTGGGGCAGTCTCATGGGCATTTAGGGGAGCATTGCCCCCCCCATGCCAAGATCCGCCCCTGGAAAGAGAGAGAGAGCAAAACTGTACAGTACATCACTATACCAAGGGCCCGTTGAAACCAATGCATGCAGTGTTCGATTTTTCACTTCCTCTGTCACTGTTATTTATACCAAATCTTTTTTTCTTCTTCTTTTTTTTTCTCCCTGAAAAGGATACAGTGGAGAGAACAGCACTCTCATACCCACAGTCTATAGCCTATAGCTCAGTTAGAATGGGGGTCAATGGAGGGGCAGCCATACAATGCAAACACACAAATACAGACGTCCTGTCACTACTGCGGAGCGTACAGCAAGCAGCACAAAACCCTCAACATGAACACCAACCACATGCCGCAACCCAGAAGATAACGCTATATTTCACTTTAGTTCTCATTTAGCTAAGTAGCTGTTGGGTGCTATAGTCGTTACGTGGAGTGAATGAATGGCTAAATACAACCTGCACTGTTTGACTTGCTCCAGCTACTGTAGCAGACCTTCAAAGCTGAAAAGTGTTCATCTCCAGGGCCGGATCTAAGCATGGGCATGGGGGGAGGCACTTGCAACACCAGGTCCAGGAGGGGCGAAATCAGGTTGCTACTGAGGCCGATAGTCGCAGCTGATGGTAGCGGCCGCAACCATTTCCTCGACCATTTCCCACCTACCGCGAAAAACGTCTGCAGGTCCCCCGACTTTTTTCTGTATCTGCCCCAGCAGGTATCCTATCGGCCCAGGCAGGGGGTTAAGGTTAGGTTTAGGCATAAGTTTTACTCAGGTTATGTTTAGGGTTAGGTTTAGTAGTGGCAGGTGAAAAAGAGGAGTGACTGATAGGCTATTGCCCGTGGCCGATGGTCCATAAAAGGGTCGCCGACTGCTGGCAGGACTCATTCAGTTCTGCCTCGGTTGCAAATTGATTTTGTTGTACCTCACCAGGTCTTCTGGTCACGTTTGAACAATAACTTCAGCATAGCATCATTAAAATAAGCTCTGGTTGCAAAAGGGGTGAAGTGGCCCTTTAACTTCAAAAAATCTGAACAATCCCTTTAAGTCTATCTATTTTTAACAGTATAGTGTACAATGCCATGGTACCATATATCATCCCTTAAAAATAAGATGCATGCAGTATTATAAATTATATAAGCGTGCAGTATTTACAAACACCAAGAGGAGGATTCTTGTTTCATCTGTGCCCATTACCTCGGATCTGATTGTGAATATCCGTTTCCATCATTTACCATTCTCGTGCAAGCACAAAAATGCTACTTTCGAACTTTTTCTTTCTTAGTAGATAACCAAGAAAGTTCTGCAGTGTTCCGGCAACTCGGGAGACTAATTATGTGATGGAGGTGCTCTTTTGTAGTACGGGTATAACATTTTAAAAATATCCAATGAGGTTCTCATCTGGCAAACGGTTAAAATAGCCTTCATTGAGATTGATACTGTATATGAGAGTCTTAAAGTACATAGAGAAGCATGATTAAATTATATGGACTATAAATGTTAGACCTTTCTTATACAGTGCAGGATGATGCCATACACACACCAGTCTTAATAGTAGTGACAGTCACACAGCAGAAACATCTTAAAAACACTAAAGTGTGGCCGCAGACACTGATAGCCAAAGTGACGATTATTTTTCTGCCTCCTCATTCTCATTCTCCGCGTCTTATAAACGAATAAACTTTGGCTATTGATGCGTGAAGCAACTTTTTTCGTGTCTATTTAAGACTTAACTTTTTAGAGGTTCCAACCTGCACAGAGACGAGAATGTATGTACCTGCAATATGACCTCAATTTGTGGTAACACAAACATTACATGCCACCAGGTAATGAAAATAAACTCTATAGACATCATCATCATTGTTATAATTATGCTTGCATATACACACACCTCACTTTACAACATTCCAATCACTATGTGTTCACTAATAGCACGTTGTTCTCCTTGAATGTGCTGATCTATGCTGCAGTGGACACTCTGCTCACCTGGCTGTCAACTCAACTGATTCTGCCGCTGCCCTGTCCCAGCTGTAGCCTTTCATGATGAGGGTATAAATAGGAGTGTTTGCACATTTTCAGTAAGATCCCCAGCACCACAACAGACAACACTGCCATGCTGTAATTAATCATTTTTTAATAATAATCAACTTTATTTCTATAGCACCTTTCTAAACAATGCTCCAAAGTGCTGTACAGGGGGTCAACATATGGCAAAAACAATCAAACACAGGTCATAACAAAGATGAGAAGATGGAAGATGGAGACAGAAAAAAATGCAGTAAAACAAAATAAGACAAACTAAAAGCGATTTAAACACCGCCCGTGTTCATTCAACTGTTCTAGTATTAAAATAAATAAAAACTAAATGAAATTCCATTGCCCCCTCACATATTAGGATTACAATATCCGTCACCAGAAGAAAGGTGTTTTTGATGGTCAAAATGGAGTTTTAAGTTATAACCAGTTTGTATAGGAAGTGGGTAGGGCATCTAAATGAACATGAAATGACTAGAAATACTGAAGTAATGTAAAAACAAAACTGTCCACTGTGTTCACATGAGCTAGGGTAGATAATATAATGACCAAATGTTTCTTTGAAAGTGTTTTTCCCTGAAATCTAACATCAATTAAAGATTGTTACAATATGCTGCCTGTCATTTATACATTCTACAGCTTTTTTGTCGCGTCTCACATTTGCCATTGACGACGACAAGACGCGGGTGTGATTTTATTCGATAATTGAAAGCATTTCACTATCTGTAACACAGTGCTTGTCTACCTAACACTTGTAAATGCCTACAGTAGCTGCATTGCTTAATAGAATTTCTTTCCTCAATTGATTCCTCCCGTATACAGTTCTGTAAAAAACAAGGAAAACTTGATTAATCAGTTAAACAGCCATGTCGAATAGTTTTAATGTACTGCATTCTATTAAAAGGACCCCTGGCTAACAAGACAAAAATGCCTTAAAGCATTATATTTGCCCTCTGTAACAAAAATAAACAAACAACAAAACAAACAAATAAAAACACCTTAATTGTTTCATTTCTTTATTAAACAGTAAATCTTTCACTCGATAGGAACTGCTCCTGTCGCATATTGATGATGTCACATGTCCATCATGTCCATGTGTGGTACTGTTCTGTAGAATATACTAACACATAAAACTAAAACAACATAATGCTTTAACATAATATGGGCATCAAAGCACTATTTTATTCATTTTTATTAACATACAGTACATCCCATAGGTCTGGCCAACACATGGACTTATGACATCATCAACATGCGACAGGAACATGGTCGCCTCGCAGCTACTATAGAAGGGTTCGATTCCAGCTAGGAATGCCACTGTGGGTGCTGGCAGCGTGTCTCCTCCTTTGCGATCAGTGCCCATACCCGAGGCAGGGTTGGCGAAATGGCCTTTCTGTGTGGAATTTGCATGTTTTCTCCCTGGCCAGCCGGGGCACCTGATGGAGGGGACAGGAGCTGGTTGGGATAACGTGTTCCTTCCACGCGCTACGTCCAACCAGGGAAACTCCCCCTGTCGGGTGAATGGAAGGCAGCTTGGACTCCTTATGCATTGAAGGAAGCATGTGGCCAGTCCGCTGTCTCCCCAAGTTGGCGGAGTGTGTGTAGAGCTCAGGATCACATTAGGAATTGGCACTGGGTGAAAAATGGGTTGCAAAATAGTAACATAAAAATTTAAAAAGGAACAGTCCCTTTTGAGTGAAAGATTCTCAATGAAATGTATTGTTTTAGTTATCGAATGCAAGTGTTTTAGGGCATATTCATGTTATTAGCCTCAGCCAGGGATCCTTTTATCAATGACTTCAAATCAATACAGCAAATTGCTCATAGAGCTGAGCACTAGTTTGCTCATAGTAAAATTGATGAAGTTAGTTTAGCAAAGTTCTTTGCCGATTAGTGAATACTGTGGAAAGCTGTCTGACACCTCTGTGTCGCAAATATTCATAGATGCTTGTTGTTTCAAACCTTCCTATATATATCACCCTCACACTCTTAGTTTTAAATATTCTTGCAATGATAAATAAGCATCTGTTTACACTGTATGAATCCATCGTTTCTGTCACTTGCTTCATTCTGACAATGCATGATCAAGTCACAGATGCAGAATTCACTTGCTGACCAGTTGTGGGTACTGGGGATTCCTTTTTTCATAGGGGTTTCTTGTGATCCTCCCTTTAACTCTTTCCTGGCACGGATTGAGATTGGACTGATAAACAGAAAGTATAACAGGCTCAATCATACTCCAGGGTGAAGCGAGTCACAATGTAGGGCTTCACCCTGGAGTATATGTATGATCCAGGGTGAAGCCTCAAAAAACACACCCGTGTGAAATGAAGTGCTGCGCCGTGCCTGTGTCTGTGCCTGTGTCTGTCCCTGCCTGCATGGAGTCTGAATGGGAACGTCTCATTGTGCTTGTTTCTCTGGACGTGGCAACATGCCGCCTGAAGGTCCCATTGTGCTTGTTTCTCTGGCCGTGGCAACATGCCGCCTGACTCCACGCACGCAGCCAGACAGGCATCCAGGCAGGCAGGCACGGACACACGGCAGCTTGTAAACCGTCTAAGGGAAGTGCTTTGCACTTCAAAAAAACTACACTGCGGTGCAAACCTTAACCTAAACTCACTTCACCCTGTACTATGTTTGAGCATTAACAGTGTGCCCATACATGAGGCAGGGTTATAATCGCATAATCTGCGAGTTGGGGTAGATTGGATCAGTGGAATATGTAAATAAACAATAATGGATAATCTGCAGATTAAAAAAATTCTGGGGATGAAGTAGTTGCATATTATGTATATATAGACTTATTATAGTTTTAAAATCAGAAACAAATTAATGCCATCTATCCATGAGCGTATTGCTTTAAAAACACACAAATGTCAAAATCTCGGCGTAGTAGGCCTAGATTATTTTCCATCAGGCACAATAGACGGCCACCTATATTTCTGGATAAGGACCCACAACAACAACACAGCAGCACAGCAGCAGGTGCAGCCATTAGCTAGCCAGCTAGCTGCAGAGGAGAGTTTAAAAGTTGAAAGAAACTTCAAACTAACTGAAATAGAGGGGATAATGAATATAAGTTCGGTGTGGGACTGCATGAGAATCAATGAGCGCTGGACATATCACCAGAAAAGACGTTTGTTCGCTGCAATGTCGCAGATGGTAGAATGGGTTTCTATGGAAGCGGGATACAGAATGCCTGTTTGGAGTCCTGAACGGACGGGGTGAGTGAATAAAAAGCCGACATTCACAGTCATTGATCGCAGCCACGGCACCGTGCGACCCTGTTTGTGTCACGCTGCTGTGAGCTTGTAGAGTAGTATAAGGCAGATGGCGGATAGATTCAGATGTATGAATTTTATTAATTAATTAACATGGACTGATACGGACGGATCATCAATATGTGTGGACGGATTTCGGAGGAGAAAAAAGCTTATCCGCTGATCTCTAGTAGATATAGCCTCACATGTTCTCCCTGTGTGCCCTAGCCCTAGGGTAGGTACCCTCACATATTCTCCCCGTGTAAGTACCCTCACGTGTTCTCCCCGTCATTGTTTTAGTTATGGAATTAGTTTTAAGTTTTAAGCCATTTTCGTATTATTAGCCAGGGATAACCTTTTAACAATGACTTCAAATCATACAGCAAATTGCTCATAGAGCTGAACAATAGTTTGCTGTCTAACACTTCTGTGTCACAAATATTCATAGATGTTCGTTGTTTCAAGCCTTCGTATATATATCACCCTCACACTCTTAGTTTTAAATATTCTTGCAATGACAAATAAACATCTGTTTATACTGTATGAATCCATCGTTTCTGTTACTTGGTTCACCACTTTCTGACAATGCATGATGTCACATTACTGCCACCTACTGTATATGATTTATATAGATCATAATGGAAAGTATCACAACGTGCCCACACCCGAGGCAGGGTTGGCGAAAGGGCCTTTGCATGTTCTCCCTGTGTCTCCTAGGGTAGATACTGTTGTTTCAAGGTGCTCCATGGCACAAGCTCCAGGGATGTTGTATGTTGCATCCGTGCTTTCAAAAAGTAAGGATGGAAAAAGGATGGACAAGGATAAAATACCTTTGCATGTTCTCCCCGTGTCCCCTAGGGTAGGTATACCCTCACATGTTCTCCCTGTGTCGTATACCCTCACAAAAACATGCAGTTTTTCCTGGTCTGTAGACTGTTCCTTCCATGACATAGTGCGTCCGTCAGGTGAAAAGATGCAGCTTGGACTCCTCATGCACAAAAGGAAGCATGAGGTCAGCCACCCCCTGAGCAGAGGAAGTGTAGCGCCCAGGATTTCATTATATAATTGACACTGGATGAAGAAAATGGGTTGCAAACTCATGGAGATAAAAACATAGCAAAAAGCTCATCTTCAATCTGATCTGTTCACAGATCGTAATTTCTCATGTACTGTCTGTAGCTCATCTTAATGAGCACAGTTTGATGCTATTATACCTTCATTGTTCAATGTGCAAAAAGAAAAGTAATGTAAAAATCAAAGTATTGTGTACCTTTCTTCTTGTTCTCTTAACTCGCCTTTCATCAGGGGACTCATTTGTTCTGAGCACTTCTTCATATGGCAGCGAAAAATGCTTTGTGCTGTTAGTGTTGTTGGCAACTTAGGCCTCCTTTGTACACTGAAATTGATAAAATGACACTGGTGGTTTTGCACACCTCCTAAATTCCCCCTAAGATCATAATTATTTTAAGTAAGGTACTGAATCTGTGGTTAGATCTGTTTGGGTAGGCAAAAGTCCCAGGATAGAATATCAATATGTGTCCTAGTCGATTTTAAATGTACTGTACTGTACCTATAGGGTGACGTGATTCACATCGTTCATCTGAGGGGCAGAGGTGTTGCATGTGTGGAACTGACAAGTGGAATGCGACACGGCGAAGGTTTTGAGATTGCAGATCAACTATATACAATGTGGCTTATGGAGTGAATTTGGCAATCCTGTTGTGGCCCTATCTATCTATAAAACTTCACCACCGCATCAACTTTATTTATAACTGATTAATTGAGATAAGCTATCAATTTGAACACAGATGGCTGCCAGCCACAATGTGGGACAGGGTCCCACATTGTGGCTGGGTTTTAGGGGAATTGTGCACTTAACAAATTTTGTATGAGACGTCTTCACGACATAGCCTAATGAAGGGTTTTAGCCTGGCAGCCCTTGGCAAAACTTTGTGGGAAATTAATGAGAGCCCCAAATCCATGGCCAGGGGTTAGGGTTAGGTCATACTTGCTCAAATGTTCTCAAATGTGCTGACCTCATCAAACTTGAAATGACGTCTATGGCCGTTTTGAGCCCAAGGAGTGTTTTTTTTTCTCCAAAACTAAGGCTTGGAATGGATTCAGAATCATGAAAACCCTCTAGTTTGGCATGCCATGAGCTAATTTTACCTTATTGTGCCTTCCCATGTTATTGTTGGAGGCCATTTGGATTTGGGCCTCTCAATAATTTTCCTTGCATTTTTGCCCATATTAGGCTAAGGTTCAATAACTGACCTAATGGACCATCATGAAAAATAAAAACACTTTTATCCACAATTGGACGATCATTTCACTAACAGATGCAGACTAAATGTGGGATTGGGTCTCAATATGTGAGACACTCACATGTGTGCTGCATCCTGATTACTGTATCTACTGTAGATACTGCCTATATATAGAACTCTAGACAAATGCAAATTGCTTATGGAAAAAAAGATATACCTTCACATAGGGAGAGCGCCATGCCACTGTACAACTTTCAGCACGACACATGTAAATCATACATATTCATGCATGCGGCGTACGTGTTAAGGGAAATGGGCGCCTTTATACGAATTAAATTATGAACTGTATACAGTGCGCTCTGTCACACACTCACACACACACACACACACACACACACACACACACACACACACACACACACACACACACACACACACACACACACACACACACACACACGGATCATCCCCATATCCTTGTTGTTGTTGTTGTCCCCTTGCCTTTCATGTTCAAAGCTTTAGTGCGCGATTCCTTTTCTCCGGCGAGGATATGGAGGGTGTGTGTGTGTGTGTGTGTGTGTGTGTGTGTGTGTGTGTGTGTGTGTGTGTGTGTGTGTGTGTGTGTGTGTGTGTGTGTGTGTGTGTGTGTGTGTGAGGGGAGGATAATCTGTGTGACAGTGGCAGAGGTGAGCAGAGAGGGAATAAGAGGAGGCAGAACGAATGAAAGGCAGGGTAGAATGCATAATTGAGCAACCTTAGCAATCTGGCGCCCCCTCCCTCCCTCCCTCCCTCCCGTAACATGATTAGGGGCTAACCTCATCTAAATATGGAAGGGGGAGGATAAATGTCCGGGTGTATACGTTATGCCGTCGTTTGCCGCGGGGCAAACCGTCCGCCATGCAAATTGCATCGCTTAATATCTCTTTATTGACAGTCGGTCGGTCGTTCGGTGGGTTGGTCGGCGGCGTGGGCCGGGCCTGCTTCTTCTTCACTTCGCTCTGATCTTCATTAAGATTTAATAATAAACAAAGGAAGCCAAAAGTGCTGTATGTAGTTTACTTCACTTATTTATTTTGTTGTGGAAGAAAGGATGGCTCTTGTTCTGTGACGCGCTACGCCTCCTCTGTGTGATTCAGCCAGCAGTAGAGGCGATATTGGAGGCCTGTGTGTGTGTGTGTGCGTGCATTTTTGCGTGCGTGTATGAGGTTTCTAGCAGTCTGTATGAGAGGTTTTTAGTTGTGTGTAAGAGGTGAGTGTGAATTTTGACCCAAACGGTCCCCCATAGAGAGAGGTGACATTCCATATTGACAGCAGAATTTGTGTATGAACGCATGGTACGCACACATCCGCGCATGGCACACGTGCAGTGCACACATGCATGGCATGCATGCACACACACATGGATGGCACACACGTATGGCATGCACACATGCATGCATGCACTCTTGGCACGCAAGCACACATGCATGGCACACGCACACACACACATACTGGTGCAAACTCACATAAGGGAGAGAGAAAGTGAGTGAGTGCATTTTAACAGTGATTGAGATGGTGAATCACTTTTACTCACTGGAATATGAATGACTGTTCATGCATAAATTGGCCAAGTATCGCCCGAAAACATCAGTTATATTCATCTTTTCGCCCCGGCATTGCTTCGTTCACTTTGTTCACCTGTTCGTTTGCTGTAGACAAGTACTGTACCTTAGACCAGGGGTTTTCAACTGGTGGTCTGGGGACCACCAGTGGTCCTTGAGAGGGTTCCAGGTGGTCCCCAGCTAAATGATGGAAAGTTCGTTAACCAGATGTAATTCTTGAGAATGTAAAAATGAAACCAAATGGACCCTTGCGGGTCCATTTGGTTTCATTTTCACACTCTCAAGAGTGGAAAGATTCATCATCTGAATTAGCACTAATTAACTAATTAAGAAGTCTACACTGTTATGTTGTTTGCAAAATCCATCCTGGAATTGTCAACAAAACCAAAAGAATTCTTTAGTTTTAGGTCTGCGGGGCTAAAATGTCGTCAAATGGTGGTCCGTGGCTCAAATGCTGAATAAATGTGGTCCATGGTGTCAAAAAGGTTGAAAACCACTGCTTTAGACACACAGTGGACTTCCAGAAACATCGTCTGTCTATCACCAGCTGTTGAAGAGAGAGAGAGTAGCTTGGCCTTACCTGAAATGATTTTGTCCTGGAGGGGGCGGGATGCCGTCCAAATTTGAACGGCAGATGAGCTGATCTGATTTGATCTCACCAATGTGTCGTCATTCTCGGCCCTCCCCCGTTGTGCTACATCGCATCATTTGGAGCGACGCCCAAACCGAAAGGTTGACTCCCACTTCTAGGCCACCGTGGCTAACAAATTAGTCCAGGCTTTCCGTTTTCGCGCCACACAGACGAAAATAAAAGCCTCGACACCCACTCAATCCACTCAATCTGTCTCTCTGTCTCTATAGAGAGAGAGAGAGAGAGAGAGAGAGAGAGAGAGAGAGAGAGAGAGAGAGAGAGAGAGAGAGAGAGAGAGATGGCTGAAAGCAAACTGCACTGTACAATCACTACCAAAGGCTCATTGAAACCGAAGGCAATTGATTTTTTATTTTTCTTCATGTTCCTCTGTCACGAGAGGGGGAGAGAGAGAGGGGGAGAGAGGGAGAGAGGGAGGGAGAGAGAGAGGGAGAGGGAGTAGAGAGAGAGGCTGCATTTGGATGAAAATCAATGAAAGGTGAAAAAAGTGTGGAGGGACGGGGAAACTGGTGATGTTGAACACCCGTGTGTGTGTGTGTGTGTGTGTGTGTGTGTGTGTGTGTGTGTGTGTGTGTGTGTGTGTGTGTGTGTGTGTGTGTGTGTGTGTGTGTGTGTGTGTGTGTGTGTGTGTGTGTGTGTGTGTGTGTGTGTGTGTGTGCAGTGTGTGTGTGTGTGTGTGTGTGCGCGCACGCCTTCCTGCCTGTCTGCCTGCCTGTCTGCGTCACTGTGTGTGCGTGTCTTGTGTGAGAGACAGCTGGTCTTTAAACGCTATACCGGGCGGATAAATCGATCAGTCGTCAGCGGGGTGCTCCCCCCTCTCCCCATGCACCATCACCGCTACCACTACCATCCCCTGTTACCCGAAAGTAAGGACCCCCTACATGTGCTCATAGCGAGAGACCTCTGCTGTGTGCTGTGCATGTGTGTGTGTGCGCACTCGTGTGGAATCTACTGTATCTACCCACTGGCTGTTTGTTTAGTAGTAGTAGTAATAGTAGTAGTGCGTATTTGTGTGTGTGCGTGTATAGAGGCGCTCCGGGACGCTGCCACTGTATTCCACTTTGTAGCAATCAGAACAGACACTTGTTTATCAAACTTTCCCCACATCGTCATCTCTCTGAGCGCCACTCCCACCTCCAACCCCAAATCCTGTTCTCCATGCAGTCTGTCTGCCTTTCAAAGCTTCAAATCATGCTCTCTCTCTCACAGGGTCAATGTCCCTGTTAACTGCGTGCGTGCATGTGTGTTGTAATGTCACGTTATTACAGTATATTGTCTCACAAGGCCCGGAGTTTTTGCCGCTCAGGACACTCATTTGTCCAAGTCGACGGTGCATTGAGTTCCTAGTAGGTGTCTGTGTGGTGTGTGTTGCATGTGAGGTATACGTCCTGCTGCCTTATAAGATAAGATAGACCTTTATTGATCCCTCGCAGGCAGAGGGAGGAGGAAGAGGAGGTGGGGGTCATATAACAACACACAGTAAGAGTTAAACACAGGAAGAGGAAGAGTCACGAGGCAATAAAACATTGACATGTTGACGTTGATCCACAGCGCCGCGTTTGCTTTTTGGCTTTCCCTTAAGCCAGTGGTTTTCAACCGGGGGTCTGGGGGCCATCAGTGGTCCTTGAGAGGCTTCCAGGTGGTCCCTCCCAGGCTAAATGATGGAGAGTTGGTTAACCAGATGTAACTCTTTGAGAGTGTAAACATGAAACCAAATGGACCCTTGCAGGGTCCATTTGGTTTCATGTTTACATTCTCAAGAGTTAAAATATTCATCATCTGTTGTTTACACTCTCAAGAGTTAAAATGTTCATCATCTGATTTAGGCCACGTCTACACAACTGTAGAATGAAGAAGATCAATGGTCATTTTGTTCTGTACGTTTACCTGTTTTGTTTCCAAAATCCAGCCTGGAATTGTGGACAAAAAACAAAAGCAATCTTTACTTTTGGGCTCTGTGGGGCTAAAATGTCCTCAAATGGTATAGTCCGACGTGGCTCAAATGTTGAATAAGTAGTGTGCCCTGATGTCAAAATGGTTGAAAACCCCTTAAGCCACAAAGCATCGAAGAAAAGGAAAGCTGTTGTTGATGAATTTCTAGTCCATTTTGACCATAGTAAGTCTAAACATGAGCTGCCGGCCTCAACTTCGTTCCATTTTTTCTGACCCGTTGTGTATTGGAGTTTGACATCCCTGAGTTAGTCGCTAGTTCAAATGACCAAGGACTTTCACTGTTGTTATACAACAAGAGCTCCGGTGAGTCAGTACAGCTTCCTTGGAGTGACATTATAGTATGTCCACAACACTGGTGAGGAACAAAAAAACACCTCTCCACCGTAAACATTGTGACAAGAGCATCAGTTGGTATCACCATCAGGTCAATGTCCCTGTTAACAAAGGATCGCAGCAGGGGCGGATGTAACATGTCCCAATTGGGGGGGGGGGGGGGGGGCAATAGTAGATGACATGGGGCGGCTTCATCGCCTGTGGCACGAAGCGACATGGGTGACGAAGCCGCACCCATACCATTTTTGGTTTAGTCAAGTAAAACATCAATTATAACATATAACAGTTGTTGTTGAAGTTGCAACAGGTACGCAGCTTCCATAAAGCTAAAGGTCTGACTCAGAGAGTTTTCTGTTTTCAATGATGAGATGCTGTTGGTTTAGTGGTGACACAGCTGTAGTTAGTTAGTAGCAGTAGTAGTGTTTCACATCATTTAAATTATAAGCACTTTAATTTGAAATATCTTGGGTGTTTTGCATGCCATCATGTTTGGTGGGGCAGTCAGGGCATTTAGAGGGGCATTGCCCCCCCATGCCCATGCCTAGATCCGCCCCTGCTAATACATAGCAGAGGAGCAGAGGAGAGTCAGTGAAATCACTTTGTGACCGTGAATGACGGTGGCAACCGATGGATCCATCGGTCCGGCAGGTGGTAAATGAGACCCAGCTGATAGTCTGTTACTATCAGTTTGCAAACACAACAACTGCTTTACTATTGGTCAGCCGATGGGCCATCGGTCGTGGCTGATAATAAAACGGCCGGCCGTTATACTATCAGCCACACCATCATCATGATAGTCCTGGAAGGAGAACATTCTGAAAGATTAATGGGCAAAGATAAACGACTTTAAAATATCCAAAACAGCCAAAATGACCTCTCTGGCATTGCTAGTGTTAACTATAATTATTTAACCAATATTTATTATAGACTCAGAATGCAAGTGTGCGTATGATATTTTACATTGGCGCTCGGCTCTGCTACATTTTCCCTCCCTGCTCAGCACAATAAAACACCATCATTAAACATTAAGAGCAGGGAGATAGATATAAAATAATAATAACTCCCCATGGGGAACAGAAGTAACAGAGCCCACCGGTGGTGATGGGAGCAAACATCACACGTATCTTGCACATACGTACATGCAGTATTAACCCCTTAGTACTGTATGTGCCCTAGAGCACAGCATGGGACCTCTGACTGAACTAACTCTGCAAGCTAAATCAACAATACATTCATGCCAATTTTTTCATACCAATGTATGTTGCTTTAAAAATCAACATACCTTGGTATGAAAAAATTGGCATGAATCTCAACTCCCTTAACTTAGAACCCAACGACGAGACCAAGGCCATTTATAGTTTTTTCTTTTTTTCTTTTTTTTTTTATCTCAGCTAAGTGCCTTGTGTGTGGCAGACAAGAAAAACTGAATGAAATGCTTCTCATAGTCAACATAATGTTATTCAGCAAAGAAATCACACCCATAGCTCTAGAACACCGACTTGTAAATTGGATGAAAATGTAAACAGCATTAACACATTCCACTTTATTGTGTAGGGATATATAGTTATATTCTGTAGCGACTATGAAACCCTTTGACAACCGTGACAACCGTATGAGTTGTTCTTTAGTGGTGTGACTTGAATGTGGATGAGCCAAATAGTCATACACATTGTACGCAACATTTGCACAGATTGATGAATGATTCATTTCAAAAAGTATTTTCCTGTCAAATAAGACTATAGCGAGGATCACACTGGTGGGAAAGGAATCCTCAAGGTGAAAGACTAACTGAAGTGAAATTTCAAATGAAAATAAATAATGAAATGCATATAAAGGAGCAGGGAAACAAGTGAGAATGCTTTCTTTTTGTTCAAGGTTACCAAACCACCTTTGCTACATCAGTAGTATATGTACTAGAGATCTGCAGATTGCGGATATATCCGCAGATACTGCGGATTATCATCGATGGGATATACGCTGTATAATTAATCAATATTGGATAATCTGTGGATGAAATAATGCTGGAATTAAATGAATGACATCTATCCAAAGGCTTATTATAGCTTTTAAAATGGAAACAAATTAACGGAATCTAGCTATTGCTTTTAATGTCCAAACCTCAACATATTTTTTCTCGGCATACTTTTTCGCTGCGCATAAAAACATGCTGTTAACCCGTTTTCTCTGATTGTCGTCCTTCTCCAGATGTTGGGTGTTGCGGTGCCGTGGCCCAGCTGGTGCTGAGCAAGGGAACCCACGGCCTGTTCCTCACTGCCATATATATTCTCCATGGGTTTCTATGGCACACAGGAAATACAGCCATGCCAGTACCACGCTGGCAGTGCAGAGCGGGTGAGTGAGACTTCAATAAATAGCTGCTTGACCAAATCACAGCCCGTCGCAGCAAGCCAGAGTCGTGTGGTGAAGGGCTATTACAATGTTGCACTTTGATTCCGTGCAGCGGAATGCGTATGGATGAGGGTATATAGTTTGATTAATCAATTAATGCAGACAGATGTTGGTGGATCATCAATATGTGCTGATGGATTTCTGATGGGCTTATCCTGATGCGCTAATATGTCCGTAAAATCGTGTGACTTGTACCTTTGACTAATGCCTAATTGGCTAATATACCGTAAGACCTGTACTGTATAAGATATAAATCCTGTGGGTCACAGAACTAAAGAACATAATTACATAAAATACGCCCATGCCATTAGTTACATCCTGGCCTGGTTACACCCCTAGTTCGCAGGTGGAAGTGGGTTTATTATTACAATTGTTCATTGTTGTAGTTGGACCCTAGCGGGTCCATTTGGTTCCATTTGTACACTCTCAGAAAAAAGGAAACTCATTAACATGGTGAAGCACATCTTGATGATCTCATCAAGATGTATTTCACCATGCTAATGATTTTCAGACCTCCATTTCTAGGAAACACAGAATGGGGGGAATCATGTCCACACAACATAAGGTATAATAAGGTATATTAAGGTATAAGATATATTAATGACATAGTAAAATATTGAAAATGAGTGGGATTCCGCTTTAAGACACGTGCATGCACACTTGCATTTGCATGTGCATTTGCGTGCACCTGCGCAACACACACAGACATGTTATTAAAAGTATAGCTAATTGAGAAAGATTGTTTACAATGTCTAATTGTATCCATAAAAGTAAATGACAAGACAAAAAACATAGGCCTGCTTTTGCCCCAAAAATATTTTAGATGTGAGAAGTGGGGGGACGCCATCCCCCCTCCACTACACCCTTGCAATTGTTGCTTCACAAAACAAAAGACATCTGTACGGCATCCATTCCAGCGCAGGCAGCACAGCCAACAACCACAGCAGCAGTCAGTCAGTCAGTCAGTCAGTCAGTCAGTCAGTCAGTCAGTCAGTCAGTCAGTCAGTCAGTCAGTGTGACCTGTTGGTAGCAGCAACAACTGAACACACATTACCTGTTGCCATGGAGACCACAGAGCCCGACTAAACAGAAGGGGGTATATTTGAGAAGTATAATTTTCCTCAGGACTCTCATCCAGGCAGCGTTGCTGCGTTTTTTCCTGTGATTCCGTGCCAGCGAGCCACAGATCTATGTATGCTGCGCTTGAGGAGCATACAGTATGTGTGTGCGTGTGTGTATGTGTGTGCAGAAAAGCGATCCAACGTGTAGGAGGATGTGAAGGGGAAGACTAGCGATCCAAACTCCAGCTACACAACAACCAACACCATGCAATCTCTCTCTATGCGTTTATTTCCTTTGGCGTTAACATTTTGTACAGTCGTTGGGTTCAAATAACCAGTGCCAGGATTTCACTGTGCAGAGAGAGGTCTGCAACCTTTTTTTTTTTATTTAAATGAAGTGCCGTGTTTTTATTTTTCCACATAGCCCTGCAGTGTGCCGTACGGTAGCAAGATCCATTTTTAATGACGCCACAACACCGATGCCAAACATATCTCGATCGCTCGCCCCGGAAATGGAGTTTCGCCCTCTTAAAAAAAAAAAAAAAAAAAAAAAAAAACTTTCACATTGTTATAATGATCATAATTAGACTCCATAATAACCCACCTATCTCCCGACTTCCCTCACCATGCAGTCAAGAGTTCAGGATTTTAATGAATGTGGAATCGTGTGCAAATTGCACATGATCTGATTCAGCTCACGTGTGAGTGGACTGGACTGGACTTGATGGAATGGAACTTTTTTTTTTGCTTTTTTAAAAGTTTATTTTAAACCAAAATACTTTTTGCAAGCATGTGAGCATGCACACACCCACGCTTGTACACACACTTACATGTGACAGTGATCACCCTCTTATATTCCATGTGGGTGCGTACATGGGCAACTGGCAGACCAGGGGGCCGCATGCAGAAGCCTCACCTTCACTTAATGAGGCCCGCAAGTTGATATGGGAAGACTGATGTATTATTGATTTCAGCTGTTACTGTTCCTAACACAAGCCGCTGTAATTAAGTCTACTGCAGTATACTGCATATGCTAAGATGTTGTCTTTTTTTAGATTTTAGATTTGTGAGGTGACATGATCTAAGTGAATGAAGTGAGGGGAGTGTGTGAAGATGAAAAGCGTCTGCATAAAACCTGAAATATCCGAATTTAAAATAATGAGTGTGAATAGTAAGTGTAATTCAGGATTTAGATCTACAAGCTCAAAAGGTGTCAGAGTTTGACACTGTAACCAAGTGGGAAAGTAATTGAGTTTTTGTCAGCAATGTAAATCCTTTAAATGGAGGGACTGGACAAGACACATTTTGAGCTTGAACTATTTTATAAATAAATGGAGTGAGTGGTCTTCTGGGATGAGTGTGAACCTATAGTGGTGTCTCTGGAGTGAGTGTGGAACTATAGTGATCCTCTGGAGTGAGTGTGAAACTATAGTGGTCCTCTGGAGTGAGAGTGAACCTATAGTGGTGTCTCTGGAGTGAGTGTGGAACTATAGTGATCCTCTGGAGTGAGTGTGAAACTATAGTGGTCCTCTGGAGTGAGAGTGGAACTATAGTGGTCCTCTGGAGTGAGAGTGGAACTATAGTGGTCCTCTGGAGTGAGTGTGGAACTATAGTGGTCCTCTGGAGTGAGAGTGGAACTATAGTGGTCCTCTGGAGTGAGAGTGGAACTATAGTGGTCCTCTGGAGTGAGTGTGGAACTATAGTGGTCCTCTGGAGTGAGAGTGGAACTATAGTGGTCCTCTGGAGTGAGAGTGGAACTATAGCCGTCCTCTGGAGTGAGTGTGGAACTGCAGTGAGAGTGGAATTATACAGTAGCAGTCCTGTGGAGTGAATGTGTACTATAGCGTTCATGGACTGAGTGTGGAAGTATAGTGTTCCTGGTGTAAGTGTGGCGTGGCCATAGTCATAAGGCAAGTTTTGATTAATCCACAAAACAAAAAACGATAGCTGATATTGATCATAATGATCAGTCTAAAGGCAATGCTTGTGCTGCTGGGAGATGTCACCAGTGACACTCTCCTGAAACCTGGATGTTGATATGAATACATAGAGTCTGCTGGACAATGCAGGAACAAGCATCCTATAAAATAATACAAATGAAAGAAGACATGCTACAGGTTATTTTCAGATACTTCATTTCATGATTTGCCAACAATATAATTATGTTAACATCTTGAAAGAGCAGAATAGCATTTTCTCAAATAACACCTCATTCACAAACTGTTAAGAACTGACACAGTCTGGCTCTGCGAGACTACTCATGCGCAGTACAGACCAAGAAGTTTGACGCTGGCAAACCATGCTACGGCACAAGTCGCCCAGCAGATGGCGTGGTTTGCCAGGGTCAAACTTCTTGGTCTGTACTGCGTATGTCCGTTTCCTTCCATGGATCAATATCCTACTCCTACTTCGCTTCCTAGCCTCTTTGGATAAATCTTTGGTGCTATTGGGAAGTAGCCAGAGATGCATTACATTCAGACAACAGCCCAGCTTTAGTCTTTAAATCCATTTATTTTAGGTTGTAAAAATAAATAGCACAGCATACACATTGTAGTTGTTACTGTAAAATGCTTTAAATCGGCTGTCATTTTGCATATAATACGTAAAATAGCTCTTATGTGTTCTCTTGTTGAAAATGATGTATTTCCAACTCCAGCAGTCACTAGTGTTGTAGTTCTCGAGACATTTTCTCCTCTTGAGACAAATTTTCGTTCTCGCAGTCTTGTTTTGGCTTTGCCCGCAAATTGTCTTGTCTTGTCTTGTCTTGTCTCGGTCTAACCGCTCTCACACTTCAATGTCGCGTGGTCTTGTCTTGGTCTCACCCTCAATTTGTCTTGCTCTTGTCGCGATCTTTGAGCAAATGTCTCAGGTCTCTTTCGCCACCAAGACCAGTCGGGACAATACAGTGCAAAGCAAAGTTTCTATATTCATTATGAGGACCGAGGAGCCCATTCATGAAGACAGCAGGCTGGTGCGCAGTGCTGGATGGATGACGTGCGTAGCACTAGCAGTCCACAACTACAGAGAGAATTTAGGCATGGATGGAGCACAAAAAATGTCTTGGTCTTTACTTGGTTTCGCCTCACAGTGGTCTTGGTCTCTATAAGCTTAGCCTGGTCTAGCCCTCAATGATTTTGGCCTTGGGGGGCGGGGGTGTCGTGGGATCCACACGGCGGAAGTGCTGCGCTCTGATTTGATCTCACTAACGTGTCGTCATCTCCGGCCCCTCCCACGCCCGTCCGCTGCTGTTCTACGTCACATCATTTAGAGCGACGCCCACCCCGGAAGGTTCACTCCCCCCTCAAGGCCACTTTCCAACGTGCGTTAGTCCAGGCTTTACGTTTTCGCGCAACGCGAATGAAAATGAAAGTCTGGGTGTCGAGGCTACTATAAGCTCAACCTCTCTAGGTCTTGGCCTCGGCCTCAGCCTAAAACCCCTCTACTTGGTCTTGGTCTTGGTCTCGAACCCATAGGTGCTAGTCTCGTCTCAATCTCGACCCCCGAGTATTGTGGTTTTCTTGGTCAGGTTTTGGTCTAGATCCCCCAAGGTCTTGGTCTCGATTTAGGCGGTCTTGTCTACAACACTATTCGTCATCATCAGGCTCTCCGTGAACCACGTGACCACTGTATAACCACATGACCCATGTGTGACCCATCCATCGCATAACAGAACATAAACAGAACAAAGGGAAGCATATTGTCTGGCCCTTACCTGCCCCCCTGGCTACAGGTGGGGGTTAATCAAAGCAACAATGTTACTCTTGTTTGTAGACCTCAGATCTCCCTCTCTCTCACATCGAGGAGAGGGGAGAAATCCATCCCCCACCCCACCCAACCCAACCCCCCGACAGGTCAGGGAAAAGCAGTATCGTCCTCATCAGATGTTGTATACACTCCACAGAGCAGTGTCTGATGCCCCCGCCACCACCACACCAGCTCATACACATACAGCCACTCCAAAGCCGTGTGACGTGCATCAAAAGCAATCAGGGTTCACAGATTAGCAGCGGAGTGACGGAGCCGCCGGCGGTCACACTCTGATGGATGGCTGATGGGCGATATGACAGACAGGGGGGGACGGAATCACAGTTTGTTTAGCTGAGCTCCACCACCAGGGAACAACACGAGGCTGCGGTACAGTGTACAACGTGTCCCCCAGACAGGGGCGGATTGGCACATATTTTCCCACAGGGACAATTTTGCCTTTGCCAGGCCACCCTGGAGGGGGCAGCTGGTTAACCAGATGTAACTCTTTGAGAGCGTAAAAATGATTCATTCATTCATTTTTACATCCTCAAGAGTTAAAATATTCATCATGTGAATTAGCCCAACTTGGTCTACACAACTAGAGAATGTAGATTATAGAAGATTAATGGTCATTTTGATCTGTATGTTCCAGGCGAGCATCTAGCACATTCTAGTGCATTTTGGAAGTGCCACTAGTGCATTTTGGATCTTGTCCCGGCCACTAGGTGGCGCAGGCCACCGGGAAAACTCCCTGTACTCCAGATGGCCAATCCGCCCCTGCCCCCAGAGTAGAGGTGCCACCGGGCAGGTCGATGGCCTGGCTGAGAGGGTGTCACTCAGCGGCAAACAGGCACAGACCTGCCGGGAAGGATAAAGGAGATGAGACACTCTGACTTTGGCTTTCTCCTTTCTATTTGATCTTTGCAAATATTGACAGCCTGAGAGGTGAAACTTAGCAAAAAAAAAAAAAAAAAACGCTGGTTGCAGACATTTAAACGATATATTAAACAATTGCTGCGCCCAACGCCATTGCCTGACGACCGTGGCAATCACTCCTTTATGTCCTATACCAGGGGAGCCCAACCAGTAGATCGGGATCTACTGGTAGATCTCGGCCTGATCACAAGTAGATTTCGGGAGATGTGGGGGGAAAGATTTTCGTCTGTGTGTGTGATGCATTTGCAATGGCAGTGTTTGTCCATGTCTGTTGTACTTATGTTGTACTGTTGTAGGCCTACTTATGACAAGTCTGTTCTACTTTATGCTTATATGGACATAAAGTAAAGTGGTAAAACAAAGTAGTATTGTGTTGTTGTGAAGTTACTGTAGGCTGGCAACGATGCGTGTGGTTTTAAATGTTGATATTGGACTGGTAGATCCCGGAGGGGTTGGCTGCTGAAAAGTAGATCTTGGGTCAAAAAAGGTTGGGCACCCCTGTTCTATACATTCTATATATTCTTTACAGTTACTATATCATTGCACCCCTATCCCTACTAGCTTGTAGTCCCAATAACACAGGATTGTGCATGGTTATCATCGAGTCCATAGACAGAATTTAAATCAGGGGCAGAGATATAGACAAAGCAGGTTGCATCATGGTGGTAGTTAACTGTAAATTCTCTCTCTCTCTCTCTCTCTCTCTCTCTCTCTCTCTCTCTCTCTCTCTCTCTCTCTCTCTCTCTCTCTCTCTCTCTCTCTCTCTCTCTCTCTCTCTCTCTCTGGGCTGCTTTACATATTTTTTGCTCCAGTCTGTCCGGTGTGTCTGTAAACAGTTGTTAGCACTTTAGACTCCACAGTCGCTGGGGTAAAGTTGAGTTTTGATTGTTTGAACAGTGAAAGCAAATGAAATAACCACAGACACTTAAAAAAGCAAGATAGATGGAGTACAGCTAGATGGCATTGGAAATGGCAACAGCACAACTCCACACTTTGGTGGCGGGGGCCCCCCAAGCTGTCAACCTTGTGTCCAGGCCCAGTGGAACATTCCAACCACCACTGGGACCAATTATAGGATGATTGGTTGAAAAGTGCTGAAGTGGTCCTTTAAAAAATATGTTTTTCACACTTTTAGGCGTCCACAAATGAACATATGAGCATACCTAACAGTGGAACAAAAAAAGTGTGAACATCTACCTTGTTGGTATATTTTAACACATGAAATTAAATAAAAATGTAATTACTTCATGAAAACAACAATGTACATGACATGTAGAGGCCCCCATCAATAAAAGACAATGCAAATGGTATTGTCTAAACACAGCTGCTAGTGATTACAGGAATCCTCAGGTTTTAATCCCATTCCAGAGGACATCCAGACAGTGTATTATTACTCAGCTTAAACTTCCAACAACTTCACAGCATGCTAAAATATGTGTCTTAATACCTTAGAATAATCCATGCGCTTTGGTGGCTGTCGTTCTGTGTCAAACAGATAGGTACAGTATGTGATAATTGAAATGAGTGTGTTTGCCTTTACATGGTGGAACTACAAAGTAAAATGGCTAAACAAACCACTGTACATTTGTAAGTCTTACAGGGTTTTCCTTGGACAGAGTGACGCAGTTGACGTGTGCAGGATGACTGAAGTTGTAAATTGATGAGTCATGTGGCTTGCAAGGGCTTCTGGGAAACCAAGGTGCAATATCTGTGGCTCGTCATGGCCGCGTCCGAACGATAAGCGTGTTAAAGATGAATTTATAACGCAGTCAATGTGTTAAACGAACCAAAGTACCCATTCACTGCTTGTGAGTTAAATGTATAAAAGCGGCAAAAAAGTTGCGTGCGTGTAATGGAGAGAAGACGGAGGTGTGATTGGCGTCGACAACACAGGTGTACGGTAGCGTTAAAACGAGAAGTGGGAGATGGGAAAGAAGGGGAAAAAAGATTATAAACACAGCAGCACAGCACAGAGCCAGGAGACGGCGCCGGGGTGAGGTTGAACTAAGCGAGGGTTTTGTTGAATTTATACAAAGCGTTGCTCATGAAAACGATGGGTGATGAATCCGGGGTGTGCGTGTGTGTAGGTGGTACATTCATGAATAGGGAAAGCCTTTGAATCGCTGCTGGGTCTCTAAGTGAGAGAACAGAAAGCAGAGCCGTATATGTATGTGAATGACTGCTATCCCAGAGTCATACTGTAAATGGGAGGATAGAAGAAACGCGCCGAGCCCAGGGTTGTCGAAAGAATATTCAATCAATGCGTTATTTTTTGTTTTTTTGGTGTGTTTTTTTATAGAAAGAGCATGTGAGGATATACACTCTACATTTCACGGATGTTATTGGTTCTTTTTATCTCGCGGTTCTACAGTGTCTTACTTTCTTTTTCCATAATGGAAAAAGAAAATGCTTTGGATGGAATACAAAGTATGCTGTCTGTAAGAAACAGAAACATCGTACATCATCTCACTCCGGACCTATCACAATTTGCGTCCTCGCTTTTGTCTTCCAGTGTTTGTGTTAAAAGGACAACACTCAAAACTAGACATAGGAATGGCTAGAGCACCCCTAAAACATTTTGAAGCAATGAAAACTATTAACACCTCCTATGCTCATTGTTCTGAAATTACTTTTGTTAAAAGTAATTTCTGAAATTAACCTTTGTTATCACTAATTAAACATAACTGCAAGCATGGAAATAGACCATGTTCGTCAAACCAGCAGCACATGTTCGACAACCTTCCCCGCATGTGCGACGACCTTTCGAGTCAGGAACCAGACTTGTCCAGGCTACAACTTTTCCACATGTTCGACAACCTTCCCAAACGCTTGACAACATTTCTGCATGTACGTACGGGCTAACAAGACTTACAGGACCTATTGGCAGACCCCTACTCTAGACAGCAGAGATGTTTGTTGTGAACGTGTTGTACAAGGTACATCAACATTACCGTATACTTTTAAAGAGGGAGTGCTGTGAGTTTTGTATTTTTTCCAATTTTGTACATGTTTAAGAAGTGACAGTATTATTTATGTGCAATGATGTCTTACCTTTGTATTTAGGGTTTCTTCCTGGGGGCTGAACGTTTCCAGCCAAACGTGCCAATGGAAAAAACAATATAGTGACATCACATGCTCAGCCCCTCCCCTAACTCCTCCCCCTTTATTATGCAACTAAAGCTGTGGGTGTGGCTTCAGTTCAGGTGGATCTCCACCCATCACCACCCACCAGGCAAACCAGGCATACTTAATGAACTAGTAGAGTGGAATCATAAAAATGACAGTTTTAAAAAACACTACACTAGTACTACATTAATACCTGATGATCATGTTTTAGGGTAGAAAAAATCATGGCACTCCATCTTTAACCTTACATTTAATATTTCGCCCTGGATATCAACCATTTTTAAAATTTGGGCATTACATTTAATTTAATAAAAATACCGCCTTGCCATTACAATGTGTAGTTGGAGTACAACTCAAGCTCTTTGGAGAACCACCTAATTGAAATGAATAATCAATGTGGAAAGCATCAAAACAATCTGAACGTATTTATTTTCTCTTGTAGTTGTTCCCTAGCGGACTTCATTAGAAATTTGTGTCCTTATAAAGCTTTGGATGTCGTTTACTCATGACTCATGAGCTCCAACTTTTCCATTTGATTATCACTAGAGCTGTACGTGTCTAACCGTCAGCTACCGACTTGCTTGAGAACTTCAGAACCTCATCATATAACACCCGTTGTCAACTTTTCATAGCACCCGTTTTAACTATCTGTCTGTCCCTGTTGTGTCCATGCTGTATATGGTGATGTCTGTGTCTGTCTGCCTATGTCTGAAGAGTGCACAGGTGAGAGGACTGATTAGGCCCTGCACTGGCATAGCCTGACCAGACCCTTTTGTGGTGTTTCTGGACAACAGTGTGTCCATTGTTAAGTGCGTGTCGTATATCGTGCAGGCACAATATACAACATTGAATGTGCACATGTGTAACGCTCAGGAGTGGAACCCGGGTCACCCGCGTGTAAGTACTATGTCTTAAAGTACCAGTGAATTTAAAAATACGTTTACACTTTTAGACCACATCTGTGGTGTATTTTTTAATCAAAACTCCATAAGCAATTAAGCATCGATTTTACTTACTTCCTATAAACGAAAACATGCTGCATGATGACATCATGAGGCCCACAACAATAAAAGACAATAGAAATTAAGCAGACCTGTTTTTATCCCATTCGTGAATCGTCCTCTAAAAACAGTCAGAAATACTCAGTTTGTAATCCTATTCTGGCATTCAGGCAGTGTATTACTCCATTTAAACACAATCATCACATTACAATATATATTTGAACACTTGCTGGCATGGTAGAAATAAGCCACATAGCAGTCCAACTTTAACCACTAGATCCAAGTGACATCCCTTTTGGTCTGGGAGTAGATACTAGACTTTGGAGGGCATCACGACAGAGGCTGCAGCCACTGCTAACACATGCGCAGCACAGGCTGAGTTTTAAACAAGGAAAAGAAGGTAACAGGAGAGTGTGATGAGCTCTGTAAAGAACACTCAATCAAAACAGATTACTGCCTCACTGCTACTGTCACACACCCACATGCACACACACACACACACACACACACACACACACACACACACACACACACACACACACACACACACACACACACACACACACACACACACACATGCCGCGCGCTCGCATGCAAATGCACCTTCTCACATTGCGCACACAAATTGTTGTCGTCAAAATGATACTTACACGGAAAGGCTGCAAAAGTGGTCTGTCTCAGGAGAAATGTTTATTTCTAGAAGCTCTCTGACTGTCTCTATCTCTGTCTCTCCCCTTCAAAAACAAAAACAACAAACTAAGAGCAAAAACAAAACAAAACAACATTGTTGCCGTTTGGTGACTGAGTCACAGCCATGATGCTGAGAAGAGTCCGAGTTAAAAGGCAGCTAGTGTTGGTGTCTCTAAAGGGGAGTCGCTTTGTTTTTGCAGCGCCCTGGTATGGGTTTGGATGGGCACTGAGGGGACGCTTGTTTTACGACGCCTATGGCTAATCCTAACCTTAAAGGTGTTGTCAACTAACAGTTTTCACTGTTGTATTGAGTTGTGCCTGAAATGCACTGTAAAGCTCCCAAATCTCCAAATAAATCAATCAATCAATCATGACATAGCAATTTTGTTTTTCCGATCTCAATTGTACGCACAAATTTAATAAAATGAAATGAAATGAAATAATAATGAAAATGTTAGATATGGGTTCTTTTATCATTGTCAAAGATAAAAGAACCCACAATCTCCCAATGTACAGTATGAATGAATCAACCATTGCAAGCATTGCTTCGAGTAAGCACTCAGTAAAAAAATGCAATTCATCAGTATTATTATTTTCCTTCCCTTTCTTTTTTTTTGGCCCACGCCAATCCCACTCCAGTCCCACCTGTGGATGGATGTCTTCGGTGTGTAAATGTATAAATGCACATTTTAAGGTTGAATGCGTTCCTTGGGAGTATATATATATTTATATATCTATACTGCACATTAAACACGTCTCGTTACCACGCCTGGCTGGGCTGCTGGGGCTCCCATGGCTGCCACCCCACTGTTTACATGTCTGATGCCAGCCTGCTCCTGCTGGGGGGAAATAATAATGTTTAAATTGTTTTTTTATTTTATTTTATTTTTACGTGGGAGAGGCTTGATCCAGTGTTGTTGTTGTCTGTCATCCCCAGAGTGGTGAAACTCAGGAACATCAGATCATACTGCTTTGCGTGCGTGCGCGCGCGGGTGTGTGTGTGTGTGTGTGTGTGTGTGTGTGTGTGTGTGTGTGTGTGTGTGTGTGTGTGTGTGTGTGTGTGTGTGTGTGTGTGTGTGTGTGTGTGTGTGTGTGTGTGTGTGTGTGTGTGTGTGTGTGTTATTTAACACAAACTCCAAAAATCTAGCACACCACTGTTGTATGGACACTGTATAGAGCACCTGTTTGTCTCTCAGTGTAGTGAGATTCTGGAATGATTTGCCCTAATCATATTCCATCATTTTTTGACAACAGCACCTATCATTTGGGGATTCGTCAGCTAGGTCAGCAGGTGACAATTTACCATTTAGGCATTTTGCAGACAACATAGTTGGCTGTTCGCCCCTGTTTTCACGCAGCGAGAACGACAAGGAACAATTTGCTGTATGGCATATACTGTACACTGCGAAGTACATACATACATCACTGATGTGCATCCTACAGTGGTAAATAGGATCAAGGTGTATGTAAAGGAATTCAAGGTGCGGTACCACAGATCTGCACTTTTACATTATAGGGTGTGACTTGCTTTGCAGTAGATTATCCAGGGTTCTATTCTAGGTGTTTTTTAGTAGTTTGTTGGAAGGTATAGGACGCGAGCTCAAAGTGATTACCAAATCTTTCGAAAATAGCAGGTGTACAAGCTAACAAGGGGTCGTGTCAAAACCTCTTGTGAGCTTGTAGATTTTCCATTTTTTAAATGATCAAAATGTACAGTATAGGACAGGTCATTATACAAAAAGTACAACAGAACTTCTAGAGAGGTCAACAAAGTTGTACTTGTTGTACTTTTTGTAAAATGGCAATAAAGATCATTCATTCATTCATTCATTCATTCATTCATTCATTCATTCATTCATTCATTCATTCATTCAAGTGGTTTTCTAATGCAATCTTTAAATCCTCAAAATAACTAGTAACTAAAGTTTTAAAATATGTTGTACTTGTAGTGGAGTAAATGTGCATTGGAGTAGAAAGGAACACCAGCACTTACAGCAAAAAAAGTACTTGGGTATAAAAGTACTTGGGCATACTTCCCACACAGCTGTTGGCCCCCTCCGGTCAATAGCTGGGGAAGGGTTGCAGGCTTTAGTGCTCATAACAAGTTGAAATGCTTAGCCTAAGGGCACAGCCTCCAAGGGAAGGGCCGCGGGGTTACAGCCACGCTGCAGAGCGCCGGTTTGTCTGCATATTAAATCTGTCTGCTGGCTGGAGATGATCTCTTGTGCAAATGAAGCAGCTCTGTGTGACTTCTAACAGTAGCTGTTTGTATTACTAGACTAATTGCTGTTCACATTTTTGGTCAAAGGGTCAAGTATTAAACCAGGGGATTTGAATACTATTATGAGAACAAATCCATAATAATCATATGGTACCAACGGTATGACTTCATTGTAAGAGAAAAAAATACACAAAAATCATCAGTACTTACAATGGCAGCAGAGCAGTGGAGCTTTTGTGGAGCACAGAGGGCGTACCTTTCACCAGAAACATTTTTTTAGACAGAAACATATTTTTTAGAAAACTATTAGGATTTAGAAGACATTGTGTATAATCTAGTCTCAAGTCGGATTGGATTATTACGGTCTAAGAGGTCAGAAATCAGGATTGACCGATACACAGTACAGTATGCCAAATTTAGGTGTCCAAGACTTAGGGTGACCACATGTCCCTCTTTGCTTGGGACAGTCCCTCATTTCCAAGACTCTCTATCGATGTCCCGCAAATTGAGACCGTGTCTCACATTGTGACTGACAGATAATGGTGTTCAAATGCCCTAATATGTGGCTTTCTTGTTGTCTCTTTTCCTGCGATTGATGTGTTTTTAAGTTTAAGACAACGCAAGAAGTATTTCCACAATCACCCCAGAGGGGCCATGCTACACATCCTGTCGTTTGTATCAAAAATATATGATCTACATGCTCAAAGCACGTCGAACTGTGACACATCATGGGCTTGTAGATCGACTATTTTTGCTATACTGTATTTGAATTGAAATCCTGAATTCTTTTTTTAATGACACCAAGAAAACCCTGTTTCGTCCCATAACGTTTCCCCACTTGTCCCACACATGCAAGATGCAATACTTCTGTCCCTCAAATGAACAGTTTGATTGTGGTCACCCTACCGAAGCTAGATGTGATGTGGTCAGATTAAATCCTGGTCCGGGTTCAACCTGTATGGGACTATAGAACGGGGGTTGTTGCATAAGGGGGTTCAGCACAGGTCTCACTCCATTTCCCATGCTCAATTTCTTTCTGTGTATAACAAATTCATTATGTCATGGAAGGCACCAGCCTTTATTATAGGGCGTTGTTCTGGGGAAAGGCTGAGATAAAAAAGA
>CM076973.1:39272240-39307240 GCA_039105355.1 Benthosema pterotum | reverse complement strand
GCTATTGGCCGCGACCTGGTGGTTGGTCGCTATATTGGATCCTTTGCTACCATCAGGGGCGGATAAAACATTTCCCAATTGGGGGGCAGGAGAAAACGGTAAGGTCGCACCCTTACCGTTTTCGGTTACATGACTTTATTAGTCAAGTAAAGCATCAATAATAACATCAGTTGTTGTTGAAGTTGCAACAGACACACAGCATGCATAAAGCTGAACGTCTGGCTTAGAGAGTTTTTTGTTTTCAATGATGAAATGCTGTTGTTTTAGTGGTGCGACAGTTGTAGTTAGTTAGTCGCATTACTGTAGTGTTTCAAATCATTTTAATTATAAGCACCTTAATTTGAAATATCTTGGGTTGTTTTGCATGCCATCGTGTTTGGTGGGGCAGTCTGGGCATTTAGGGGGGCATTGCCCCCCTATGCCCATGCCTAGATCCCCCCTGGCTACCATAGTGCCACTGTTATGTGTTGCAAAACATCAGAGGTAACCTTGTACTGCTTACATGATGAGAAGGCTATTGGTGTTTATTTAGAAATGTGATAACATTCTTTATTGTGAGTGTCCTGAACTAAATAACCAGCAGTGGAAAGATAAATATACTAGATAGTTGTTCAAACAGAGAGTAGAGGTAGGAAAACAGCTGCATATTAGATGGGAGACTCTCTCTGGTGGAGCCTTGGTGCAGGTAGCTGGATAGTAGCTATGGGTGGGGGTTGGCTGGGCTTGTTTTACAGGGTAGGTCGTCCTGTGATCACTGGGCCGATGGTTCCAAACCCAGCTCCCTTGGGCAAGACACTGAACCCCAAATTGCTCCCTGTGTGCTGGTTGGTGCTTCCTTGCATGCATTTCAGATGCAATCTGTGTATGGATGTGTTTTCAACACATGCATTATATTCACTGAATATAATGCACACGTTTACCATAGAACCACACCATTTACCATTTAAAGTTCTCATGACATTCGTTTTTTTTATTTAACTTTTTTTTTAGGTTTTATGGACTCGGTTACACCCACAACCGACGACATTCAGTTGTGTGGAGTTTGGAAGCCTTTTTGATCTGCTTTGACCCCCATTGACATATACGGGATTGGAAATTGGAGCACTTCTTTGAGCCAGAAAACTAGCACATCAAATGTACTGAATGCGGTATTTTATTTTATTTTATTTTATTTTATTTTATTTTATTTTATTTTATTTTATTTTATTTTATTTTATTTTATTTTATTTTATTTTATTTTATTTTATTTTATTTTATTTTATTTTATTTCTGAAGTAATAAAAAAAAAAAAAAAACAACAACAACAATTTCTTAGAAAACAAATATTAAAGTAGTAAAGTGAAAACAGCCATGTCTACAAGCTCACAATGCAGCACAAAGTGACGCGTTGGGAGCTTGCAGATTGGCTGTTTTAAACTACTTTGGGTCCCACTGGGCAAAAAAACCTTCTTTTGGGTCACGGCCCAAAACGTTTGGACACCACATGTGCTATAGGGCTCAGGTGTAGGAAGGAGATTGTTAACGTGGAGATAGAGAAAGAGACCAGAATGAAAGAGGACCAGGAGTCAGGGCAGCCTGACCGGAACACTTGGGAGAAAAGGGCAGACTGAGGAGAGAAGTGAGAAAAACCCGAGATTTCAGGTCGATGTCAGTGCATTTCTCTGAGAAAGACGGGCGCGCGCACGCGCGCGCACACACACACACACACACACACACACACACATACTTCACAATCAGACAGACAGAGGAAACCAATTCCTTTACCCAAAGGGAGATCGAGGGATGGAGAGGAAAAGCAGAGAGAGGGGGAGAGGGAGAGAGGGGGAGAGAGATGCTTTGGACATTTTGATTGCGGCTCAGAGCAGATTATTGGCTGAATTGAACACAGAGCTAGAGGCCAATGTAAACACCACCCACTGCTGAGCATCAAGGTGAAGAAAAAGAAGAAAAATCGCTGGTTGTGCCAAATGTGTGTGTGTGTGTGCGCGCGTGCGCGCGCATGTGTGTGTGTGTGTGTGTGTCATTTATTTCGTTTTTTATTTGGGTGAAAATGCTTAGTTTTAGTTTTTTTTTTTCCTACTTTTTTCGGTCAGGTATAGGATTCAAAAGGATCAGTCATTACTATGACTCCTAAAAGCTGCCTCCTGGTGGCGCTATAAGAGACCGTTTCAGAAATTTAGGTCAGAGGTTCATCGTTGGCATCCGGGGAGCGTGTGTGTGTGCAAAGTTTGTTAATGACCGGGTTAACGGTGCCATAGATTAGTTGTACATAGTTGGAGATGGACAGACACACACGGACAGACAGACGGACACACACACACACACACACACACACACACACACAGACGGACGGACGGACGGACGGACAGACGGACGGACGGAGGGCAAAACATACTCTTCACCAGGGCTGCCCACACTTTTTGGACTTGTGAGCTACTTTCAAAATGACCAGCTCAACAAGATCTACACATCAAAAAGAAAGTTTGACTTTGAAATAGTAGTGATGGTGTTACTTACTCTCGTAGTGTTTAAGAATAATGCACTGAAAATGGAGGGGGAGAATTGGAAGGTTTTCATGCTACTACCGACGTTTGAAAACAGTATTTGGGGTTTGAGTTGACAGTTTGTGATGTTGAATTTAGTCTCTTGCACCCAAAGCTAATAACTTTCACGTTTTTGTCCACAATTGGGAAAGAGAACTGGCAAAACTTTGGTCAAAATAACAATTATTCTCCATTTTCTAATTCAGAATTTTACAAAATAATTTAACTCTTGAGAGTGTAAAATGAAACCAAATGGACCCGTAAGGGTCCATTTCGTTTCATTTTAATGCTCTCAAGAGCTACAGAACTTTACACTTTAGGAGACCATCATGTGATCTACCTGCATGGCCTGTGTGATCTACTGGTAGATCACAATCTACCTTTTGGGCAGCCCTGCTCTTCACCATGCATTTGATCTTTTGAGGGGACAGACAGACAGACAGACAGACAGACAGACAGACAGACAGACAGACAGACAGACAGACAGACAGACAGACAGACAGACAGACAGACAGACAGACAGACAGACAGACAGACAGACAGACAACCAATCTTACAATATCCCTGTCAATGTCTAGCTGTTCTCCCCTACAGTGTCACAAAACACACACGCCCGCGCAGACGCAGGCACGCACACGTACACACACACTCAAGTGGATACAAGCAGGCAAACACTACTCAGTAGTGAACACTTCTAGACAATGTTCCATCAGCAACTCTACTGGAAAAAACATTCCTGTCATAAATATGGATTACAGTAAACACCAGTAGCTGCTGGAGTATTACATAGTTCACAGAATGCAACGGTGGTGGAATATACAGTAGGATATAACTTTAAGCATCATGGCCCATAGCGCCTTCATCTGTTACCAGGTGACATAAGGAACATATACACACACTTATACTTTATACAGTAGCATAATGCATATGTACTGTACTTGCCTGCTTCTTAGATTTACGGTAATGCTCTTTAGATGCAAGTTAGAATCAGGGTCATTGTCAGTTGTGCAGAGTATGGTACAGGTAAAAGGTTTTCATCTGTGTGTTAGTCTTATACTGTATATTTAAAAGGTTTTGTTCCAATTCAACTAGTTCAATGGCCTGTACAGTGGAGAGACATCACAATCAACTTGCGACCGTGATATACATCACAACAGGTGGCCAAACGGTCACGACGGGTGGCCAAACGATCACGACGGGTGGCCAAACGGTCACGACGGGTGGCCAACGGTCACAACGGGTACCACGACCACAGGGTGGAACTAGGCATGGGCATGGGGGCGCTATTCCCCCCTATGTCCAGTCTGTGCCATCAAACATGCAAAACAACCCAAGATACCTCTATATTTAAAATGATATGAAACACTACTACTGCTAACTAACTACAGTTATGGCACCACTAAAGCAACAGCATTGCATCATTGAAAACAGAAAACTCTCTGAGTCAGACCTTTAGCTTTATGCATGCTGCGTATCTGTTGCAACTTCAACAACAACTGATGTTACTATCGATGCTTTACTTGCCTAATATAAGTCCTGTAACCGAAAATGGTATGGGGCCAACTTGCGATGAAGGCGCCCCCATACCATTTTCTCCTGCCCCCCCAATTGGGAAAGGGTTTATCCGCCCCTGGACCATTATAAATTAGTTGCAACCAGTGAAAACGGTCAACCGTTGGCATACCGGTTATGACCGGTTGCAAAATGATTTCGCAGAAGTTGAAAAAGTTGCATAAATTAGTCGCCCGTTGCGAGGCCACACAGAACACTCTGTTTTCCAATGTAAAAAGCACTGGCCTGCAATGGGAAGACACTGTGCAGATTTAAATCTGCCTACGGTGAATTGCAGCAACCTCAATCCTTCAGTCAAGTCAAGTGTGGGAGTTACCTTTGAATCTCTCCGCAGAACCTTTATCTGTCTTAATCCACCGGATAAAAACCTCACTGTGACCTTTTGACCAAAGTTTTCAAGAGCTTAATTTCAGGTACAAAAGGGGAGAAAAATAATTCTGATCAGTGCTTTATGGGGGCAGAGCCTATTGGGGAATGACTTCAACTTGAAAAGGCGAACATTTAAATTCAAGATGCATCTCAAACTAAGCGCCATGCAGAGACTTTATTTCAATCTCAATCACTTGTGACCCCAAAAAGCTAAACTCCAGATGAGAGAGAACTTTCCCCGGTCAGACAGATGCCGGTGAGCGGAACGTAAGAAGTGAATCCAAGCTGATCGACGTGGCTTTTGGCAAGATAAAGAGATAAACCGAAGGATGAAAAAAACGGAAACAACCCATGCGGATATAACAATATCTTGTTCGGGGGAAGACTCTCTATCGTCTATGACAAGGATGGGCAAACCCTGATGACGAAGAGGGCAGTCTATTATTTCCACTCATCGCATGTTCCTGTCGTGGCAAAAATAGACGATCTAGAGGTTCAAGCCCTCAGGGTGCGAGTCACGTTCGCATGCATAGCCTACTTTAGACGTTTGTTATATTAATCATCAACACTTACCTTGTAGCGTTCCTTTGGTTGCTCATCACCCTGCTGGTCTCCTGTGACAATTTCTCCAATACATCCATTCTGCGGTATCTAGCCATGACACCCGCCCAATATTCAGACGGCCATTGCATCATATTGTCACATAAATACAGACACCCAGTGGTATACAGTGCCATCAGAGGCCACCAGAGCAGTTGGACGGTCACATGAGCATATGTCCTGTGTCCACACGTTCACTGTGTAAAATTACCTTTTATTGATTCAAAATAACCCTAAACATAACACTAAGCGCACGTTCGTCAACCAGCAGTGTATATTCGTCAACCTTACTGCATGTTTTGATTTAACCGGACTTCGGATCCATGGGCAGGCCCGAACGATCTACCGTGTCAAAATGTTGTTGTTTTTTTAATTACAAGGCATAAGCCAATAGAATAAACCCCATTGGAACTGAACTGATCATATTGAATTGAGTTCACACCAGGAGACAGATATATAATATGCTCCATATTCTCGCTTGGAGGAAGAGCTGGGAAAGATCAATCTCTCCTTGAGTTCCAGAACAGGACAGCCAGAAAGATGCTTCACAGCACGCATCCTTAAACTTCTACTTCTCCATAGTGACAGGTGTACGACTGTGCGATGTGTGCGTGTGTGCGTGTGTGTGTGTGTGTGTGTGTGTGTGTGCACGTATGTGCGTGTGGGGTCTATTGATTGAGTCTGCAGAGCTGCGAAACAAGATATCACACAGCAGCCAGTCTCAGCTTGGATTATGTCATATCGCTGTTTCTACCCCCATCCTTCTGCCTCCACTTCCATTTTTGATTCCCTTCACTCTAACGGAAAGATCCGTCCTGACAGAAAGAGACATTTATTCCCACCCTGCGAGCTATAGAACTAACCACTGTTTTTTCTTCAGCAGTTACACCAGCAGAGAGCACAGACTTTGATGACTTTTGCTTGCGTTAATAGCATTTGCATTTTATTGTGTGATGACAATTCCATTATTCTAATTCCTACCCTCTTCAAATGTGTACACCTTAACTGCCCTCCATGTCTGAAATTAGTCACTGGTATTACTGTATATACCTCTCCATATTCATTCAGAAATATTCAATATCCCTACGTTATAACCCTACTGCAATACGATACGTATCACGATACATGGTTGACGACACAATACATGGACCATATTGGTTCATTAAAGAGTATTAAAAGAATAGAGAGTGGTATGAGTGATAGCCCCGCCCCTCGCTATTCCTTTTAAAGGACGAATAACATACCTGTACATTCCTTATATTACTATATATATTATAGTATATTACACGTCCCTCGAGTTTATTTCAAGCACTGGTAACTCAAATCACCACTGCATATGACCAGTCCATGACATTTCTTTAAGTGCTTTAAAGCACTGCCAGCACTCCACAAAGCCTAATTGTACAAAGTAGAAGTAAGGTTGAAATCACTTTTTTGCAAGTAGAAATCTGTCTGGTATTGCAGGGCTAGACTCCCTATTCTGCTTGTCTAGAACGAGTTGGGGGGGGGGGGGGGGGGGGGGGGGGGGGGGTTGCAGGCCATATATTTCCTTATTGTCTACAAGTGTACTGTCTGAGTTGAGTTTGTGTATCCACAAAACCCTATGTATTGTTTAATTTCCATGGGAGCCCCTCTAAAATGAGATGCTGCATCTCAAGGGGCTATCCTTTCAATGCAATTCTGACCATTTTTTTTCCTGTGGCAAAACCTACAAGGTGGTCTCTGGAAGAGGTATTCCAAACCGTTTCACGCCAAAGACCCCCGAATTGACATTTATTGTTTTAACTCTGCGAGTGTGCTTTTGGTTCCATCTATCATTTAGCATTGAGACCACCTGAAACTCCCCCAAGGACCCCACATTGAGAAACACCGCTGTATGTAGTCAACATAGAGCCGAGCGACATCATGTCTGCTTAAAGTCACAGCTGCCTTCGTTTCACACCTGGCTGACACAGTTGATGAGTTTCTCGGGGAGGTTGCGACCCGGTCTCCAGCTGGGAGGGCGTACCAACACACGGAAAAAAACACATATACACCTCCTGTGTAGGGTGACCAGATTCAAACTCTTCAGTTGAGGGACAGGAGTATTGCATGTGTGTGTTCCGCGGATATAGTGTAGGGTTGCCCTTACTCCTTCCTTCTTTCCCTTCATTCTATCATTAGACAGTTTAAGCATCAATTGTTCTCACGACAGCTCCCCTTGGCGGAAGTATGAGGGACTATGGCACAATCAAAAAGCAAAGCTAACAGCTGTCCGCAACAGCGACGGGTTACCATGGTCTATGCAGCATGTGTCAAACATGAACACTTTTTTAAACTTGTCAGCTAATGTCTTGATAACTTACTTATTTTCATGCACTGGGCATGATCAGCAGTGGAAACAGTAAGGTGCTGGAGCAATCTGTATTATTCTAAAATTGTTTCATAAACATGGTTAATATGCCAGGGAATTCGTGTTGTTTCTTCAGAGCATGCCAACACATTGTTACACAGCATAAGAGAGGTGATGGTGCAATCGCTGCAAATATATGACTTTTTATTTCAATAAACACGGTTATTGGTTTATGACATTATGTTGTAGACACTATGTTAAAGTGTAGGTTCTGCTGTAGTAGGAATGGCGGCGAGGGCAAGCATGATTATCTATCAAGGCACTGATCAACTTCCTGTTGCCGTAGTGGACGGCGTATACCTGTTGTATGCCTAAAGTCCCTATTTTCTAGAGGTTTGAAATCCCCAGCCATATCTGACTCCACGACTCATCCAATGACCATCTGCTGCCTATAAAAACCTCTCCTCTACCTGAGCTCAACTCTCTCAACCAGTTCATCCATTTCAGTTGTTTGTATCCCTGTCCCTGCAGTCTAGTTTTTGTCTCCTTGTTTTTGTCCCTAAGTAAACCCTGCTTATTATTACAGTATATTAGTTTATTGTTCGATCTGCTTAATGTAAATCCGATGGTATATGCCCTGCCTTTGGACAGGTAAGACAGAGGCCTCTATAGGCACCACATAGGTACTGTAGAACCTTGTTAGGCACATTAGGTAAGTGGTGGTTACAAGGCCCACCACATGTATTTTTGAACATGCTTTTGGTTAGAGGCAGGCTTTTGTTTCCCTAACTGCTTTGTTTTTTTTATTTTGGCAACACCCGTGTCCCCTGGTAGTGGCTTAATTGTTCTGATTTATTGTACTGTATGCTACATTTTTGCCTCAAATGCAAATTTGTAAATAATGTAGCTAATCCAGAGTAAAAGCACTGTCACTGTTGTCCTCTGAAACAACGTCCTTATTTGCACCTTCCATGCTCAATATCCCATTTATTATTGCATGTTGTGAAATCTCTAGTCTCCAGACTTAAAACTCAAATGTAACACAGACATTTAAGATTAATATTTAGCATCTGAGTTTTGTAACAGTTACGAAACGTTAAGAAAGAATGAGGACTTCACAACAGAAAGACGACTATTACAAACAACAACACAGCATTTGAAGACTCTCTGCCAGTCACAATGTGGGTCTCAGGGTCTCAGTTTGAGCATTGATGTCCGCCAGTCACAGGGTCTCACTTTGAACCCTGATGTCTGCCGGTTACAATGTGGGAGAGGGTCTCAATTTGAACACTGCTATCTGCCGGTCACATTGTGGGACAGGGTCTCAAATTGAACATCGATGCCTGCCAGTTATGATGTGGGACAAGGTCTCAATTTTAACACTGATGTCTGCCGGTTACAATGTGGGACAGTCTGGATCTCAGTATGTGGAACTCTTAAATTTGTTTAAATGAGAGACTCTCCCACACATACGGGGACATCTGGTCACCTCACTCCTGTACGCCGCTCCCTGCAGTGCCCTGGATGAGACAGCTAGGACTCAAACCATGGAGGAAATCGATGCGCATGTAGTCTCCAACATGTGTTGTTGTTTTGCTGGTCTGCAGCGATTAGATCCTAATGATGGCATGCTGTCCCTGTGCAATCTTTACCTACAGGTATCGATAGCAAGAGCTTGTACTGGTAGGTCTGCTCTTTTCTGAAAAATCATGAAAACATGTGCACAACGTTGAATATTCACAAACGTTTTTACCGGTAATTCAAATATTTGATTCTGGGGGCCATCTATATAATAATCTTTGACATGACTTGGTTTGAGAACCACTGAAATCGAAGAAGAAAAATGGTAGAAGACAGAAGAGAATACAAAGCAACATGGACATTGAGAATAAAGTACTTTATAAGAGGCCGCACTGCACAAATAACATAAGGGAGGCTGCACTTACTCCCGTGACCTATATATGTTTCAGTGTTAGAGTATCAGTGAGTTGAAAACTTGGCCTTCATACACTATAATGCCTTGTCTCACAGCCAAGCCAATATTTTCCTCCGGCATAATATTGATCTCATATCTCTTTTGTCTGCTGCCTTGTTGGTGTTTATGCCTATACAGGAGATTTAGCAGCTGAAGAGCTGCACTGCTAGTGTCAGCACTTTGTGAGCCATAACATAACGCTATGTTTAGATATGGATACCTTTACATTTTTAGGAAACATAGTTAACTCCTATCCTGCCAACATTTATTGATAAATCGTGATATAATTCACACTAGCGTTTTTTTTTCACTGTTCAGCTCTTATTTTGAAGAGCGAAATTTCCAGGCAGGAAGTCATTATCTCGCGATGTGATGTTGTGACCACCAGCAATCTGATGCTAGGACCAGAGCCCAAGCACACACACTCTTGCCTCTGTTCAGGCGGTGTTGCCATGTCTACTTATTATAAGCAACCATTGACCTTTTTCATCTATGTAGGAAGTCACTTGCAAATGTTTTTTTTTTTTGTGATTGTTTCTAAAGTTTACAGTAGTTGCATATTTGATCTTGATTACTAATGTATAAAACTGTATACAGTATATTGTAAAACTGTATAAAAAAGAACCCAAGATTGATATGCAATTGTCCACAGACAATTATGCGCTGTTTGAAAAAATATTCAAGTGTGTTTTAAATGACAGATTTACAAGAAAGTCGTGGATAATGGAGTAATTGACATTTGCTGTAGGGTGCACAGTTTCGGCTGAAAATTCCTGGCTATTATTATTTGAGTACAAGTTTCTATAGTGTCTCTTGCAGGACCTTTCTAAGTTAATCTTCTTTGGTAGAGTATGGTCTCTCTCTCACTCCGAAATTCAGCGCACGTTCAGACATGACACCAAATTCAAATGATGCCGACGTGTTGCCCTGCACATTTTGTATGTCTGAAGGGGGGCTGTGTATTGCCTTTCCACTTGGGTATTCTCTGTGGTTCACTTCCAACCCTCGACTCTCCTCTTTTCAGTCACAAAATTCCCCACGGATGAAAACGCAAGTAGGCCTACATGATAGATTTCATAGCAGATAATCATCAATCATTACAGCATATATACAGTATATGCAATGCCAACACCATGTATATGCATTAGTAGAAAAATTCCAGGCAACACAAAGACATACATGAGCATAGCGTCAGCATAGCAGTATATGCTATATGAATGATGCAAATGACTAGGCTATAACATGAAAAGAGATGTCATTTCCCCCCCGTGTAGCTCAAAAGAAGCATAAATAATGCATCGCCGGTGATTCCCGGCAGATTTAATACTGGGATGGTTTCGTAATGTCTTAAAGTAAGATGTTGAATTAGATGCATACGTTATCTCTCTCTCCTGAGTGGAATACATAATCGTATGGATCTACTGAGCACATGAAGATGGATGTGATACCATCAGTTTCAGATAACTTTGATTGCACAGTGAAACTGTATCCCCGTGGGGTGTGTGCGTGTGTGTGTGTGTGTGTGTGTGTGTGTGTGTGTGTGTGTGTGTGTGTGTGTGTGTGTGTGTGTGTGTGTGTGTGTGTGTGTGTGTGTGTGTGTGTGTGTGTGTGTGTGTATCCAGGCCTGTGGGAAAAAGTAAGCGAATGCAGTTTGCTTCCTGCAAAAACCACAACCCTAACTGTAACCTTAACCACAGCGAAACTATACCTAAACCTACTGTACATTATAGCTGGAGTTCTCTGTATTTGGGATACATTGAATTAAATATGTTATGGAGTTTTCCATATTTGGGTAAAATGTAGCTAAACTAGTAAGCCAGATCCATAGAGTCCATAGAGTCACTCGGTGACTGAGCTGTTTTTGGCCAAAAAATACCACCTGGGATCAGGACTAGGAAATAGGAGCAATTGAAAGAAATGCATAGAATGGATTTTTTTGGGCCTCTCTAGGCCAAAATGTTTTCAGTTTAGCCCAGGTTCAACTCGTGCTGCACAACTCGAGCTAAAGTAGCCTACAAACGTATCTGCATCAAAATGTACTTAAAGTAGCCCTAAAAGTAGTAAAGTAGTCATATGGAAAAATGTCCACTTTTTGCAATGAAGCACATTATGAGCTTGTAGACCTGCTTGCTATTTTCAAATGGCAGAAATGTAAAAAAAACTAGTAGCTAAAGTTGTCAAGTAATTTAGTGAAGTAAGATTACAAATTTTAGCTCTGAGTTCAGGAAGGGTGAGATCCAACAGTGAACTAGAAAAAGTACCCTTCTGTGCACAGGTCTCCACCAATTCAGGTTGTGGCCTCCTGGGGGCGCTATAGGCCAATCTGAAAAGGGTGCAAGGGTGCAATTTCCTTGTATGCCGTTGATGGCAATTGGATGATTTGAGGCATTTCTTTTTTCCAAAGGAATGTGTTTTGCAAAAATGCTGTTGTTGGCACTATAACAGGTGATTGTGAAAAGGTTGCGGTTATAATTCTCAGCCTAGTAGGAAAGTGCATTAAAGATTTCTGTTAAATTGCCCACCGCGTTCATTATTTGATGATTTTTGTTCAAAGCGGGCCACTCGTGCAAACTTGGAACCAGTTATAGACAATTAGGATGGACTATGACATATCAGAAAGATTCATCTTGAGCACTCGACTTAGAGATTCCGTGTAAAGATTTGCAGGATCTGGACGAGTAATAGGAAATAATGTGTTTTACAAAATTTGCCTCCTGGTGGCGCTCTGAATGTATCTTGTTCATTCCATTCTCCATTCATGGTTTATAATGAATACTTCCAACATTACATTAGCATGAAACACATTGGCTTATTGATTGGCTATAGTATGTTCCAAAATAAGCAAATAAAAAAAAAATCACAGTTTAGATAAACAAGTACTTGTCTTGTAAAATTAGTTGTTTATATACTATCAGGGGCGGATGTAACATTTCCCAATTGGGGGGCAGGAGAAAATGGTATGGGGGCGACTTCATCGCCCGTGTTGCTTAATTCACGCCACAGGCGATGAAGTCGCACCCATACCATTTTCGGTTACAGGACTTTTATTAAGCAAGTAAAACATCAATAATAATTGAAAGTAATACCCTATTGGCCTGAATATAAGACTATGACTTTTTCCCAATGGAAATATCCCTAAAATGGAGTCGTCTTATATTCAGGGGCTATACTATTTTACATTCAATGTTCTTTTTTCTGTAAATGAGTCTTGAAAAATGAGGGTCGTCTTATAAACGAGTCGTCTTATATTCGGGACAATATGATAATTAAAAAGGTGCCCCTCTGCAGGAGAGCCTAAACTAAAATCGCCTATGCTCTTCACCATGCCTTCGGCCTGGTGGAAACAATGACGACCATGACTCGACATGACTTCATAATTGTCGCGACTAGTTTCTTATTAGTCACAACTGTAGGAACTAGTGGAGTCATGTTCGTTAGCCACTGGCCACTGTTGGATCTGGACTGTCTCACCTAAGAAGTACAGCGGAGTTGAAGTAAAAATACTGTGCATACACAGACACAGACACACACACACACACACACACACACACACACACACACACACACACACACACACACACACACGCACACGCACATGAGATGAAAAGAAATAGATTAGAAGAGGACCTGGCGGTGTAGAATATTGAAAGACAAAGAGAACAAATAGAGAGAAGACTATAAGGTGGAAGGTGGAGGGCAAAAGGCGAGACTTGTTAATTTTAAATAATACCCCTGTTCTTCAAAGGCAGAAATACGGAAAAGAAGACCCTGCAGGGCCTTTTGGTTCCGTCACCTCGCCTCTCACCCCCCATGTCTCCTCCTGACAGCACAGGAACAAAGAGATGGAGGCTTTTTTCATTTTTCAACCATAGGCCTTTTCTCCTTTTTTTTTTCTTTTTCCAATCAAAGGAGTTCTTTCTTTCTGCTTTTTAACAAGAAATATTCGTGAATATTAGAAGGCAAATGAAGCCATGTTAATAAGTATAAGGAAGCTCTTGCTGCTCATCTGTGGCAATAATTAAGTCCCTGGGGTGGACGACTGTGTCAGTGTTGAGTGAGAGAGAGAGAGAGAGAGAGAGGAGACTGTCGTTATATTACCGGTATATTCTGTACTTAAATCTCTGCAGATTGGTGTCAGTTTGTCCAAAGTTTTTTTTTTCTCCCATGAATTAACATTTTTTTCTTAATCTGCATGCGCTCTTCATCATCATCCTGCTTAAAACCTAATCTCATCCCTTTTCTCCGCTGCTTATTATTTTGAGATGTTATTTCCCTATGACGCGTTCTATGTGGCGCCGTTCTTTATTTATTTATTTTTTTCTTGCTCAAATTTCCGTTGCAAAGGGTACCTGCAAATTAAGGGAGAATCAATTATGTGCCTGCTGTGTGCTCAAGAGGCTGACTGTACATGGGATGAGACTTTCAAGTTAATTGCTACTTCCTCACCGTCTTCAGCACTCATAAAAAGGTGCATAAGGTTATTAACAAATTTGCTGCTCATGACGGAACACTCCGCCATGTATAAACCAATAACCTTCCGCTTTTGGTGTAATGTTCCGTCATATGAGATTTATTATTGATATCAAAAATTCAAAATGGATCGCTTTTTTTTTTTTTTGCTCGGCCACTCCTATAGTAATCCTAGACCTCATCAACAACCATTATACAGGCTGACTAAAAAGCAGAATAACTCTAGATTAAGAGAGAGAGAGAACTCTACATGCATGTTGTGGATAAAACAGAACATTGTTCAGGGGTCTTTTTCTCCCAACAAACGCGGTCAGGACCGGGACCAGTGACGTCTTGATTGTGGCCAGATCAAGGCAATCCAATGGTAGTCAGATCCGGCCAATAATATCACCTGATTGCAACCAACACAAATCCTTGTCCACTAAAGACGGACGTCCCTGGATGAATCAGAGAGATTGAGGTCAGACTAACTTAAGTCAATGACAACTTCACAACTAGTCAGATGTGGCCCAGAATAGATTATCTGTAGCGTTATTATTTAAATTGGTGAAGACGTCCTAGAAATGACGTAAAGATCATCCCCGTATGAGGTTGCGATCTGGTCTCACTGGAGTACTGGAAGACGTCATCATAACGGCACCGGAAAAATCAAGTGCAAACTATACCATATCACAGTCCATATGGGGATGGTCTCTACATCATTTCCAGGACGTCTTCACCAATTAATAATGAAACTTATTCTGGGCCATTTTTAATAGTTATGATTGATTTAAGTTCGTCTGTCCTCAATCTGACTCTCTCTGGTCAGGATTTGTGTTGTTTGAAATCAGGTGATATTCTAGACCAGATTTGACTTGGATTGCCTTCATCATGGCCACAATTAAGACGTCACTAATTTGTCCAGCTCCCGACTGTGTTTGTTGGGTTTGATTATCCTGTGATGCCGATTGAAATACTGTTGTTTTCTGGAGCAAGCACGGGACCATTTTAGCTTGCTAGCATTGGCATTAGCATCATAGCACCTAAGAGGGCTTCCTAAACAGGATGTGATGTCAGTGTGGTTCCATGGTGTTACAGTCTAAGAAGCTCTGAAGCCTGCGGATAGCTCCTGGGTCCTAATACTGGCAGCATTTGGGTTAACAACCAAGCAACAGTTTTCTTTATCTTTTTTTTCCTCCTTTTTATGACACAGACGCAGCGAGAAGCAGCAGCACGCAGACGACAGGCTGAGAGAGTCACGGAGGTTTGCTTATGCCTTCGTATACACCCGAAGAAGTGATGACAAACCTAGCCATGCATAGGTAATCCTTTCTAAATTGGGTTTTGGCAGGATTTTAATTTGGCACATGTATTAATTACTCGTAGACTTTATTATGCGGAATCAGACTAGTTACAAAAACAATGTCACTTTGTGAAGTTTAAGGGCACAATTAAAACGGTGCTGTGACAGTTGGTGTGCTATAAGTTGTTTCCATAGCTTGGCAAGTCATTTGGAAATTTGAGTATGAGATTTATATTATTATTATTATTGTTCCTTATCTTTGTCTTATTCATTAAAGAAGTAAGAGTAAAATGGTAAAAGGTGCATTTATATAGCACCTTTATCCAAAGTACCCTACAGTGAACATGCAAACTCCACACTCACAAAGGCCCATATACATGTGCATGCACATGTTGGAGAAGTCATGCATGCACAAACACATCTGTGTTTGTGCATGCCTGCACTTGTCTCCACGCATGTCTGTGTTTCCATATGGAGAGGAAGAGAGACATTGTAGCGAAAACAAAACATGTTCTTCAAGCTACCAATATGTTCATCATACATGACAGACAGCTACGGTACTTGGCATTGTGTTGTGTATCACAAAAAGCTTGTATGTCTCTCTCTCTCTCTCTCTCTCTCTCTCTCTCTCTCTCTCTCTCTCTCTCTCTCTCTCTCTCTCTCTCTCTCTCTCTCTCTCTCTCTCTCTCTCTCTCTCTCTCTCTCTCTCTCTCTCTCTGAGACTGTCTCAGAGAGTCGTGACTTATACGTTGGCATGCGTTTTGATCTAAAGCCATAACATTGGAGATTGTCCAAATTGCATCTCTTATTTATTGGCTTGGACCTCTGGGACCTCATGGTGCATGAGCATAATAATTGGCTGGGGCTTAAAGTGCATATAGAGTTTGTTAGTGGACTTTACTTAGGTGGAGCTCAGGGACATGCAGAGAGCGTTATAGAGGGGCAGGCTGGGCTAACATCACAGAAGAGAGCACGTTTTGACAAAAAAAGCGCAATAGCTTGTAGATCAGCTGTTTTTTGGAGTGACCCTGCAGCACTGTTTAACTAGGGGAGATGCGCTTAAACGCTTGGATATCTAAACAAATATACTATACTATATATTTTGCTATAGTATAATATACTATATTTTTTTTTGCCATTTTCCCACCTCATGTCTGCTTTGATGCTGCAGCTGTTTTCCCTGCAGACAGACACTTGCTTTGCCCTGGAGAGAGTCCAGGACTTTATTGTTGTCAACACAGCATGTTGTCAAAACATTTGTCAGGGCCATGACAAGGTGGTGCTTGTGTGTGTGTGTGTGTGTGTGTGTGTGTGTGTGTGTGTCGCCATGATTCAGCAATCATGGCGACCGTTTGGACGAAGGGATATATTGGCAACAGTGCGAGGAGGTAAACTGGAGGGTAATCAGGCAACCTTTTGGGCTGGGACTTGACAAAAAAAAAAAAACTCTACTAAAAGCTGTTTTCCAGTAAGGCATGAAAAATGGCATTTTGCATTTGAGGTTTTTTATTTGTCACACCAATGTATGTCTATACAGTATGTCGAGACATATAGAGGAATTAAATAATGTTTCCCACAGCAATAAAACAATAAACTCAAACAATAAAGCCACAAGTAACCTATTAGTGCAACAGATGAAGGCAATAAAGACTAAGATAATCATATAAAGTGAGTGGTATTATTAAACTATAACAGAACTTAATAATTATAAGCGAAAGGTATTTTACATGTGCAAGGGAGAGATAGCAGTTGTGCATACTACAGGGTCTTAACGTCTGTTTGTGAAAGAGGTATTGGTGTTGCACATGTGCAAAGAGAGAGATAGCAGCATTTGGGTACATACAAACTACACAATCCTTTCCTTACTTGCATGTACAGTATGTGCCTGTGTGCATGCGTGGGTGTGTACTTGCGAATTTGCGTGTGAATCATGTAGTAAAAGCTGCCTCCGTGGTCTGGAATAGGGCAGTTGTTTTACAGCTGGGTAAAAGGGCAGTCCCCCTTTGATGTCTATGTGTGCAGGTCCCTGGTAGATCTGTCTTTGACGTCTGTGCCCCTCCCCCTTCCATACACCTCATTGAAGGATACACTAAAATTAGACGTCGTGCGAGTATCGCTTGAGAACCTTGGTGACCAGAGTTCACCAAAATGAGTAATTGTTTATTGATTTTCCTTAAATGTTTTTTTTAGCTTTATATTTGTAATTATTGTCAACAACACTGATTAACACAGTGCTGCATGGCAAGAGTTTACCCAGTGCAATTCTTGAGAACGATTAATACAACTTAAATGAATGCCTTTGTGCAGAACGTGCTGCTTTTTATAGATGCCTATCTGCATTGCCATGCAGGTTAAACCGGCACAAAGAAATGTCCCCCGTACAGCAGGCGATGCTTTATGAGGTTAAGCGGCCGTAGCTTCGGATTCCATTTGAGGGCGACGATATGGCTGGCACAGTTGAAGTTCAATAAACAGCCGGTCGTTCGATAACTGCGTTCCATTTTATGGAGAGAGAGGGAGAGAGAAGGAATTATAGCGCCTATTGCCACCTCTGTAAGAGAGTATTGATAATCGCTGGCGAAGTTCTCCATAGCAGTTTAAATGTGCTGGCAATAACTTTCACACATAGTTTTGCCAAAGTGAAAGTGACAATGGCGGCGGGTAGAGGAGTTATCGTTCAGTTGGAACAAAAATGACTTAATATTAAAGTCCCTGCATAGCATATACTGTACACAGTGGCGAAGCCAGAATTTCCCTTTTCGGTGGGCCTGACCAGAAGTGGGACAGCCTGGCCAACTTTATTTTCTACCAAGGTTCATGTTTTAGGTTATTAGACAAAATAAAGGTCAAAATAAAGGTTATATAGTCTTTCATTCTAGCGATTTTAGCTGTTTTGACGGGGTGGGGGAATTCGAGTCCTTAATTAATATGTTTTTTTTTTTTTTTTTTTTTTTTTTTTTTTTTTTTTTTTACAAAGAATATGATCATTTATTATACGATTATTTATTATAGACCCAATAGACTCCACGGATCTAACTGAATATGACAAACTACAATATTGAGACTGTTACACAAAGATCTATAGCTCCTTTCATAGTCAATGTACCTTCACATTCAGTGGATCCTGTGAACTTTTCTGGACAGATATAATTTCCTGGGGTTTATTAGAATTATAGTAGGTAATAAAAAAAAGTAAATTGCTTTAATATGACCAGTGTTGTTAGGACTTTCTCCCCTTTAAAAAACAAATGAATTGTCTTTTTTAAGTACACTAAATACAGTAACACTGTGTATATTTGATCTGTTGAGGGCAGAATGTGACTTATACGATGGCACATGATGACAAGACCCCCCATCCCTGTGAACATTTTTTTTTAAACGGAATATTAAAAACATATTAGCCTGTAATTACATGGCTGAAATAGCGGGGAGGCGTCAGGTTGAAGAGCGGTTAAGCAGCTCATCCCTATCCCACCGTCTGGCAAGCGTTATTCACTAACACGTCATGTTAATAATTAATTGGACCTATTTATTTTGATCCCACCAGGGGAAATTAAGTTTTCAGCTTCACCCAGCTGATTACCGACCGCCCATGTGGTCAGACCTGAGTGCTGGGGTGGGGTGGGTGTTTATGGGGGGCTTTGATCAGGGACAATTTACTTAATTTAGTCATTTAGCAGCTGCTTTCAATCCAGAGGGACCCTTACACTAAACAAGAACAAAAACACAGTTTTGGGCAATATTAGAGAGAGTAATATCTTTACGTATGACCCATTAGAAAAAAGTGATATTATAGAACCTATAGTCCTTGAATCAAAGAGTAATATGTTGCATATTACTTTCCCATGTTGACCCCCTCCCACCCACAAAAGAATAGAGATGTGCAACACAATCTGTTTAGAGACAACTTGTAGTGTTGGTCATGTGTGCAGGCGTCATGTGTGCTGCAGTGGATCAGGATCTACAAACTACTGCAGGTTATCTGTTGATAGCTTGTAAATCTACTCTATTTTCACATGCAACAAGAAGCTCATTTGTAATAAGTAATGGGGCCAAGTTAGATAAGTTGAGACATTGCATATAAGGTTAGAATATTTTAGGGCAGCAGAAAAAAAATGCATCAGCGCAGCAGGAAAAAAATGCATCAGAGGCCAACATATTATATTATATGCATACTATAATAGTGTGTGGTATATCGATTTGTGTGGTATATCGATTGGTTTCCTTTTAGTTTAATTTTAACACTTTTTGTCATAGTTCTAGTCGACAGAATCAATAAAAAGAATGGAACAAATAAGATCCTCTCTGCCTCTCTCTACCCATTTAGCTACGATATGGACGCCTCAACATGTCCTGTACTGCTGTGAATGATCTTGTAATCTGACAGTCACCGAGATGCTCGCTGAGGTTCGACCCACGATTCCTCTATCGTTGCATATATATATATATATATATATATATATATATATATATATATATATATATATATATATAATATATATATATATATATATATATATATATATATATATATATAACACACACATGCACACACACCTCCACTGTTTTATCACGGCACCTTTCCGCAGACGCAGGCTTCACCGTGTCAAAACATCACTATCGTGCAGCAGGTAAAAGCAGTCCCGCCAGGAGGACACGTTTCGTTGGTGGAGGTGTTTATCTCTGACACGGTGCTGTTGTCAGTGCAGTAGACAGGTTGGAGCAGAGTATAAGTTGCTTCTCTGTCTCAATCCCGCCGCATCAACGGGGATGACTACACCGCCATATCCTATAACAGGTCCTGCTCTGACCGTGGACCCGCTGGGTTTTGTGATAGATTTATTAATCTTCCAAAGATGAAGGATTGACAAAGTCTTTCAGGGTGAAGCGTTGAGTTGTTTATTCACAAGTTTCCACAGAGTATCAACACACAAAGGTCAGAAGAAAGCCTCCTCGCCCATTCTGGCAGCCCCTCCGGGTAAAAGCCCTCATATCAGACGATTCTGATGTTCTAGTTTTAACAGAGATGGCCTACAATTCGATTCGAAGAAGCTTTAATGGCATGAGAAAAACAAACGTGTACATTCCCAAAGCAAATGTCACAAATACAATACAATAAAAACAGTTGAAACTGGGGAAGGTATATGCAGTTAGAGGAGGTCCAGGGTTTTGTAAACACTTACCGGTATGTCACATTTTTTTCCTATTTTTAAAACATGGTAACATTTTTCCTTAAGGTGGTTGTATTCCACTGGCCAATCTTCTTTAGTCAGTTTCCAAACAGTTCCCATATCTTGCTGCTGTGTTTGTACATTGTTGTATTTCTCCCAATATGTATGTTTTTTCATTGGTCATTGGTCAAATTCACGTTGAGTGTGTGTAATTGGTGGGAAGTACAGTATGTGTCTCTGATGTCTTGGTATAGTGGACAATATGTGTCCTTTGGCATAATGGGCAGGTGGTTAGAAAAGGTAACTCTGTTTCTGCCACATTGTGTGTGCAGTGGGTGCATGGTCTGTCTTCCCTTGGGGGCGAGGTCTGTCTGTGGTAGCCTTTCTCTATTGCTAGGCTGTGATCACTGAGTCTGTATCTGCTCAATGCTTTCCCGAGTTTGGGTCAATGTGTTCACATAAGGGTTTGCTCTAAAGATGTGGATATCCATTATACTATATGGAGAAAACCCTGTCATTTAACTGGCCTCGCTGCAAAAGTGCCTATTGAACGAGTTCAATAGTTAAATAGTGCCATTATTTAAAGCACTTTACGGTGCCTTCACCTATTCATACACCGATTGTGCCTGAGACCAAGCAATTCAGGGTCAGTGTTTTGCCTGAGGACACTTGTACATGTAGACAGGAGGAGCTGGGATTCAAACCACCGACCCACAGATTACTGGACGACCTGCCCTACCTCCTGGGCCACAGTCAGGTTGGGAAGGGACTGAAGTATTTACTTGACATGCCCTTGTGGACACTGGAAAAAAAAATTGTAAACACGTTTTTTTTTTTTCGTTTTTTTTTTTCGGTGTGATTGTTCAAGTGGTCCTTTGTGGAATATAACTAATATTTTTTCACTGAACTACAATTTCTTTCCAAACATTATTTTGTTTAGAGGTCGAGTGGATTTTTCAAATGCCTCTACAGAAGTTGCTAATTGCATTCACCCATTCACACAAACATTCACACAATGACAGCATACAGGCAGAGAACAACCTGCTCTGGTTCAAGGATATTATCAGAACTTAACAGAAAGCACAGGAAGAGGTTTATTTATTTCCTGGACAGCTCTGCATGCTCGACCTCGCGACCCATTGCTAGACCCGAGCCAAGAAAAATGAAAAGCAGACCCATTTGAATTGTATTTTATTCGGATTATCTCTGTGATGCAGTTTTGTTCCTATTCTATGATATCTAGTATTAGGGTGAAAATAATGATTACTGTAGAGTGCCATGACCTTCCCCAATCGTAACACAGCACTGTCCAAACTATTATATTAAGCGCCATCCAAACGTGGACAGATGGCGAAATCAATTCACGACCGAGGCCCTAACCTTAACCTTAGCCCTAAACTTGAAGGCATACTAGTTCACTTTTTCATTAAATCTAATCTTAAATTTGATATTGATTATGTCTGCCATACTTCACATGAGCCATTCCCTGAATTCCAGGCCTCAAAGCCTGTTCTAAATATGTTTTCGAAAAACGATGGGGTGTACTGTTTCCCGGGAAAACGACGCCACACACATCTGCTTGGTCCTCGATGATGAGGACCAATCAGAATGTGACTTAAACGCGCAAAGGATGCTGGGAAATGTAGGACTTGATCTAAAGAACTGCAGACCGGCAGTGAACACTACTGAAGTTACCTAGTTCACCTTTAACCTCAGTAAAACCTGTGCCTAAACCTGCCACAACGGATAGGATATCTGCTGCGGTGGGTATAGAAATAGGTCACATGACTTCTGCCCCTTCCGGAACCATTCACAGCTCCTCCCGTGATTGCGTGCGTACCTGCGCGACTGTGCGAGCATAAAACCCAGACAGTTTCAACTTCATTATACTTCTGTAGACAATTTGCATGCAGCGCCTTACCTTGGAAACCCCGTGGCGCGGCGAGGGTTGGTGTTTTGCCACACAGGGAAATCAACAACAACCACACACACACACACGCAGACACACATAAAACTCTGTGGCGGCTGTCTGTGTGGCAGCTGGCACCAATCACATCATGCGGTTCAAAGCTAAGTGGGTGGCAGACACGGTGTGATATTGTTGAATACATTTCTCATTCTGACGAATAGAGAAAGAGGCAAACACTTTATTTTTTAATGCCATGGAAACAAACATCAGTACCAGGCCCCCGTGTTGATGTCTATACAAAGGCGACCCCCGAGAAACTTCTCGCCTATGCCGTGGGGGTCCTTGTATGTACACTTGAAGGGGGGTCAAGTTTAATTAGCCTGCGCTAAAACATAATTGCTGCAGCGGAATCGGCTGGCACAGTTGACTGGGCAGGTATAACTCCCAACAACCTCTGTTATGTGTCTTGTGGGGATTTCTTTTTTCTTCTCTTTTTTCCTTCTCTTTCTGGCTGTGCCACTTTGGTATGCAGCGCCTTTATCTCTATCTAGCACTTCTCTGGATTTATTCAGTCTAACGAACACCTTTATTTGCAAGACCTTTTGAAGAAATCGACCCGATAATATGACTCCTCTATGCAGTATATGCATCCACCAACGTCTTATAGAATGCCACCATGGCATGTCCTTGTGTCAGAAAGGATAGTCTATTATGGCAGAAAGCTGGGAAAGGTGTTTAAAATAGTAGTATGGTAATTAAAGTTTTTTTTTTTTTTAATCCTGTCAGGTTGGAATAAATTGCTTTATTACTTTTTGTATTTCTCTCAACTGATTCTGACAGGTCTACTAGCCAAGATTAAAAAGAAAATCTACCCTAATCTGCTCACTGCTAATACCCTGAATTTGCCTATATCCAAGATGCCACAATTGACAACCTATTATAAGGCCATTCTGAATTAATTCCCATTAGTCCTTGGAGTAAATCTGGCCACTTATCCAAATGTCCCCAAAATGTGCTGACCTGCTAACAGCTATGGCATTTTTTAGCCCAAGGAGTGTTTTTTTTTTTTTTTTTTTTTTTTTTTTTTTAGCAAAACTAATGCTTGGAGTAGATTGGATTGGAGAGTTATGGAAAAAAACACCTAGTTGACTCATCACATGCGACTTAATTAAAGCATAATAATAAAATGCCTTATATGTTGACAAAGGTAGCATCTTGTTGCTTGCGTGAGTGGAGTGGGCACAAGTGCGTGGTGGCCGGTGGTGCGCGGTCAGTGGTGCACAGTTGGTCGTGCTCCAATTGGCCAGTTTGATATATTGATATGATATATTACTTTATTGTCAGTTTGCACTGAAATTTGTCTTGCGACACAGCAGCCTTGTATGCAACACATATACACACATTGACAGGACGCAAAACAGGAACAGAAAGGAAAAAAGAAAAACAGTTACATACATAGAAACATATAAGGGCACAGAGCAGAGTTCACAGCTCACTTTAGTCCTGGACAAAGTCCTGGTTTAGCCTCAACGTTGACTGATGGACAAAAGACCTCTTCAGTCTGACCTTATTGTATGCTGGAACAGCATATCTCCTTCCTGAGGGCAGTAACCTATACTCTCCATACAAGACATGGCAAGGATTGGAAGTGATATTCCTTGATAACCTCAGGATGCTGTTATCATACGTGGATGTATAGAGTCTCTGAAGTGGTTGTCCAACAATCTTTGAACAGATGTTAAGTTGTTGCAACAATTGTGATTTTAAGGCTACAGACAGACTTCCAAACCAGGTGGTACTACAGTACTGAAGCACACTCATAATAACAGAAGTGAAGAACAACAGAAGAATCCTTCTACTGGCACCAAAGGATCTTAGGCGGCGAAGAAAATAGATTCTTTGCTTTGTTTTCGTACACACAGATTCAATCTGATCTTTCCAGGACAGGAGATGATCTATTACTACTCCTAGGTATTTATATGAACATACCTGGCTAATATTTTTCAGGTATGTTCATATAAATGGCCAGTTTAGGTGATAATGTAATGGTGACCTATAAGTAAAAGTAAAAGTCATGAGTATTAGCTCTCTCCGCTCACGAAAAAGTATGTCATGGCCTACCTGTGTGCAACATGCAGGTTTGCACGCTAGCAAGTGCTGATCTAGTATTAAGGCAAATTTTGGGTATTGTGAGCCTATTTTTCTTTTATCCTGGCTAGAAGACATGTCTGTTAGTCCTGTCAGAATCAGTTGAGAAACAAAATGAAAATGATTTATTCCAACCTCTACCATTTTAATTATTGTACTAAAATGATGTTTTCTGTTAGCTGCCAGTGAGCATCCCACTGTAGAGTAACCATTGATTGATTGATTTAATTATTTATTAACAGTTTGCAAAACATTTCTAGTACAACTCAGTACAAACACTGCAAACTGTGAGTGGACGGCCGCATAATTGCCTTTTTTTTTTACCTTAGAATGTGTCCAATAAGATTTTGAGGGCTGCAAGGCCCTGTGTATAAGTATAAAATCAGCCTGAAAAACATGACAAAATGGCATAAAAACAAGCTATACGCTGTGATATTTGGCTGGCCATGCATGCACAATGGCAAGATCTGTGCATTTCACCATTTCTTTGGAGTATTTTGGAAGTATACACAGCATAATACGTAGCAATACACCAGCATAATACGTAGCAATACACCGGCATTAAAGCTGACGAGACTAATCAATAGGAAAATCTAGCGGTGGGGGAAAATAAGCGTCAACCCCTTCACCGGGGGTACATAACACAGCAAGGCTTTGACTGGAGTCAAGCTAGGAAGACTAATACAGTTATGAACTAATGAGACCGGAGAAAGCTGATGTCAAAGGGAAAGAAAATCCACTCCCGTCCCGGTGAGCCTCCAATCCCCACGCATGCACCACGCCGTTCCCCCAGCAATATACCTCGAAAACCACAGGTGTTAACCCGAGTATTTGAGAGAGTCAGAAAGACGGAAAAAATTGAGGTTCTCTGAATCCTGAACATATTGTATATTTCCTAACCTAATCCAGTAGAGAGTGGGAGTCTGTCTGTCTGTCTGTCTGCCTGCCTGCCTGCCTGCCTGCCTGCCTGCCTGCCTGCCTGCCTGCCTGCCTGCCTGCCTGCCTGCCTGCCTGCCTGTCTGTCTGTCTGTCTGTCTGTCTGTCTGTCTGTCTGTCTGTCTGTCTCAGGTTAGCATCTCTCCCGAACAATTACCATGTATACTTAGGGTTTGATTTTCATCAATGCAAATCCCCTTATACCTAAACCTCTTAGCCTTTTTCACAACATTTTCTGTTTTTCCGCTGGGTTAGGCTTAGTAGCGACCACAGGCGCGACTTCACCGGTTGTTACTAAACACAACCTTAACTCCTAACCCTAAGCATAACCTCAGTAAAACCTATGCTTAAACCTAACCTTAACGCCTAACCGTTTGGCCACTTTATAGTGGTGGTGGCCATTGGTCACAGTTGCAAAATGATTTTGCTCCTCCTGGTATATTTCCTAACCGAATTCAGGGAGACCGACAGAGACCAACAGGAAGGTCTGTCTTTCTCTCAGGTACATATCCGCCAGTATCTCTCTCTAAAACTGTAACCTGTTCTGTTATTCAATATACTTTGTATAACCCAGCTCTCTCTCTCTCTCTCCACCAGCACCAGTATTATTATCCCAGAGGGAGCCCGGGCCGTTTAATGCTAAGTGCCAATTACTAGCACTCCAAGGTTAGCGGGCCAAACTAGCCTACACTGTCTCTGGCTGGCTCTCCAATACTCGCTCTGTCGGCAGTGGCTGTGGCATGCACGGTACACACACACACACACACACACACACACACACACACACACACACACACACACACACACACACACACACACACACACACACACACACACACACACACACACACACACACACACACACACTCCCTCTCTCCCATCCTTTTTCCTAAACCCTCACTTTACCCTCCTTGTCGTTTTCTTCCTCTAAATGTGAGTCTCCCGGTCTAACTTTCTGTCTCTGTTATTCCTCCTTTCTCTCTCTCTCTCTCTCTCTCTCTCTCTCTCTCTCTCTCTCTCTCTCTCTCTCTCTCTCTCTCTCTCTCTCTCTCTCTCTCTCTCTCTCTCTCTCTCTCTCTCTCTCTCTCTGTCTCATTCGGCCTATCTAAATGATGACGGAAGAGACTATTCATTTAAACTCAGTGGAGCGTTGCTATAATGGAACATCTCCAAGAACCGTGCCGAACGCTCGTGCAGGCACGCGCACGCGCCTTCGCCCCGCTCGTGCGTTTGCTCGCTTTCGTGCGTGCACTCGCGTGCGTGTGTGGGTGGGTCTCAGCCAGGGTCTGTCAGCAGCATGAAGTGTGCTGCGTGTGTGAGTGTATCGCGGCGTGTGTGCATTCAAGAGTGTCTGACATATTGCAGGAATAGCATCTTCCACTTCCACACATCCACCACTCCCTGTGTGATATACTCAGCGACACACACACATGCACGCACGCACGCACACGCACACACACACACACACACACACACACACACACACACACACACACACACACACACACACACACACACACACACACACACACACACACAGAGGCCTTCCTCTGCTTCCATCACCCCCTCAGCCCCCCCCCCCCCCAACTCAGACAAGAGGTCCTCTCAATTCAATTCAATCCAGTTCAATCCAATTCAATTCAATTCAATTCAATTCAATTCAATTCAATTCAATTCAATTCAATTCAATTCAATTCAATTCAATTCAATTCAATTCAATTCAAAAGGCTTTATTGGCATGAGAAAACATACATTTACATTGCCAAAAGCAAGCAACACAATACAACAGTAGAACAGTTTGGGGATTGTGCACTGTTGGCCGGGCGTTTTCAGCTTTATACTTCATTTCAGGTTATAGTACAGAACAGATGTGCTTGAGTTAGAGAACAGTGTCAGCATCAAAATCTACTTAAAGTACTAAAAGTAATTAGTACGAAATCTATTGAACAGGCCTGTGTGAAAGTGGCACCCCATGATTTTTCAAATTTCAAAAAAATATAAAAATGGTGTCATTCTTCAGTGCTCCATATGTGCTGAATTGTGCCGTTCATTTCAGAATTTGTGCTGCTACCATTCTCGAGACAATTGAAGTTATAGGTCCTGTGCTTGCCAATCTTGCATCTCGCAATTGGGGTGGACTAAAATGGGCTCAGTGTGCTAGAATTTGTGCCGCTGAAATCAGAATTTGTGCTGTTTTTATTGATTTTATATGAATATTTATATTTGTACCCCACACCTGGTGGGGTGCAAGTCTATAGTGGTCATAACAGCTCATGTTGTATATATTCATAATATTTTGATTCATGCTCAATGTGTTTTTAAATTACAACCTCACACCAATGGTCCTTGAGAAGGTTCCAGGTGGTCCCCAGCTAAGTTGGTTGACCAGATGTAACTCTTGAGAGCATAAAATAAAATAATTAAAATTAAAATAATCATCATCTTAATAGGCTCAAGCTCAAGTCTACACAACACAAGCCAGAAGATGAATGGTCTGGCTTGAAGATAGATCTTTAGTTTTGGGCTCTATGGGGCTAAAATGTCCTCAAATGGTGGTCCGTGGCTCAATGCTGAATAAATGGTGAGCCCTGGCATCAATAACGTTGAAAACCACTGGGCTATAGGAATGCCTGGATACAACCCCCCCCCCCCCCCCCCACACACACACACACACACACACACTCACATGCACTTATGCCATGCACAAATACTTATGCATGGCCACGTCTCCTTGCATTTCTTGGATGTGTGACCAGTGGTATATGCAACATGCATGGCGGTGTTATGACTGATCTGAGGGGCTTCATGGGCATTACGCATTCCACCTGCAGTCCTGCACGCTTCAGCTCCATCACATGGGCATGCAGTGAAACGCTGTGGCCCCCGTCCACCGCTCTGCTGTGATAGGATCTCTCTCTCTCTCTCTCTCTCTCTCTCTCTCTCTCTCTCTCTCTCTCTCTCTCTCTCTCTCATGAGCCACAGCCCCCTGCTGTGGGGTGGGGGGGCGTCGGGGTCACCCCCCCACCGCTACCATCCGCCCCAAGGCCTAAACACAGCCCCCTGATGTGTTTCGGCACCGCACTTTGCAGTCAGGAAGGTGTTAGATACAGTAGCTGGTATATACAGTATAGGTGTGGGGCATGCACACAGTATACACAATGCCCTGGGTATGTGAATGTACGTGTCCGTGCACATATCGAGAGACAGTGAGATCCAATAGCGACCAACGACCAACCTGGATCAACCTTGCAACTACGTGCTTACTAGTCGCAACTAGATTCTGGTCGCCAGTAGTTTCTTACTAGCCTGGCCTAACCTGAAATGATTTTGGCCTAGGTCATCCGAGCTTCGATGGCAGATGAGCTGATCTGATTTGATCTCACCAGTGTGTCGTCATCCCCGGCCCCTCCCCCACCTCTCCACTGCTGTGCTACATCGCATCATTTGGAGCCACGCCCACCCCGGAACATTGACTCCCACTTCTAGGCCACCGTGGATAACGAATTAGTCCAGGCTTTCTGTCTTCAGGCAATGCGGCCAAAAATGAAAGCCTGGGTTTTGAGGCTAGTTTCTTACTAGTCGCAACAAAGTTCTTACTAGTCACGACTAGATTCTGGTCGTGACTAACCCAACTCTTACCATAACCCTTGCAGCTAGTCGCCACCAGGTTGCAACTAGTCACAACCAGGTTGCAGCTAGTCACGACGTGTTTAACGTGTATTCTCTGTGCCCCCCCCCCCCCCCCCCCCCCCCCCCCCCCCCCCCCCCCCCTCATACCTTCTGTGTGAGAAGAGACAATCCACATCTGCGAGAGCTATTGATATTGTTGGAACGGTTGTGGCAAATATCTATAGGCCTACCACACGGAATAAAACCCCACCTGTACTTTTTGTGGCAAAAGTACTCAAACATTCATTCTTCCACAGAACTGAACCTTTGCCTGTTTTCTCAACTCGCTGTTTCTCCGTACAAGACATTATAAGCCATATCTCCAAAACTGGTGAGTCAAACTGAACAACCAAATATAGTATGTCAGCTTTGATTGACATAAAAAATCCCAAAGTCTTAGCCCCAGTCACAAACACATTACACATATAGCTTGCTGAAAAGCAAAGACATTTAAAATATATTTCTGTGAAGGGTAATGGCAGCTTCCTTTACCCAGAGTCTGTGTGCTGTGAGGTGCAGATCTTGAACATATTGTCAGATGGGGTCAGTGGCCGATTGAATATATTTTGTGGGGGGTAGGCTACTTAATATGACATGAACATGTTTGAGAAAGACAGACAAAAATTACATCCATTACACTGTCAGGCTTTAGAATGATGACGATGATGATGATTATGATGATTACTGACAGAGGAATGTGTTGATGTCAAACCCCAAAGACACCCATTCTAATCATCACATTTACCATTCATTGCTTTGCGCAAGCATGCACGCACGCACATGCACATATACACACACATGCATGCATGCACACATGCACGCATGCACATATACAGTACATGTTCTCCCAGTGGGTGTTTTGCTGTAAGACGGTCATTAATGTGGTGTGTGTGCGTGTGTGTGTGTGTGTGTGTGTGTGTGTGTGTGTGTGTGTGTGTGTGTGTGTGTGTGTGTGTGTGTGTGTCTAATGACATAGCTGTTAACAGTGGGGGAATAGAATTGTCGCTCCGGGATTCATTTCACTCAAATAAATAAATAAATAGAAAATACGACCATATAAGCTCGGCTTTGGATTTCATCACGCCGGTTGATTTCATATAACGCTGACTGTTGTGTCTTTGTCAGCGCAAATGTTCGTAAAATAGTGCAATACTTCAGTCAAACTGTCTCATTATGAGATAGTAATGTAGTCTATTTTTCGTCATTAATATAAGCCCCCCCGGATCATTTAAACGATTGTCCGGCTTTGTGAAGACCCCAGGTTCGATCACCCCTGAACCTCACATCCATCACCAATGATCCACAATCTTTGATTGACGACTAGGCCAGGAGTGGGTGGGCCTGCATGCCAGGCATTGCCCCACTTGCGGTTGTGTGCAAGTGTGCGTCGGGGCGTAATAAGTGTCACTTCTTTTTTGCTTCATGTTGCATTATCTCTATACAGTCAAGCAGTTCTGTTACCGAAGTTTACCCAGCACACATGCAGTTTCTCTTAAAGTGTAAAGTAACGGTAGAACAGTAACGGTAGGCCAGTGCAAAGGAGATTTAGTTTAGCTAACTGCCCACTTAACCATTCTGAGCCACTGATGCCATTGCATTGGCATTTAGCACCTCCCTCGATCCCCATCCAAGGCTGTACGTGAGGAATGTTGTTAATCATGGCATGGATCATGTAAGATGCGATGGAATTGCCCAGGTTTTGATGACAGTATATATTTTTTAATTTTAGTAGTTGCCGCCAATATTTTCCAGTGTTGAACTCATATTTCCAAGAGCCAAGTTTTCTGTTTCCGGGGGGACATTTTTGAGATCTGCACACAGGATATTGCTGATCCATCTGTTGCTTGCCTCTGAGCAAGATGGCAGCCTCAATAGAGGCACTAAGTAACTGCTCTGAGCCATGGAATATACGCTGTTTTGACCAAAAAAGTCTGGGATAAGGAATAGGAGATACAGACCATTGATTGAAAATAATCCACAAGTTTTGATTGACATGCCACTGTGCATACTGATGTGCTATCCTCGCCATCATAAAGGAAATTCTCTTTACTGCATCAGCTTGTTTAGAATGTATATAGGCATTTAGCAGGCACTCATATTAATCGCAGGTCATTGTTGCTCATTGTTGTATATGTCAGCTCAAACCACATACTCTGTATGAGCCAGGGCTCTCGTTATGCTGATAGGAGACGGAGGCCGAAAACCAGGGTTTGAGGTCGCGTGCACGTGCGCAGGGGCGGATCTTGGCATGGGCATGGGGGGGCAATGCCCCCCTAAATGCCCTGACTGCCCCATCAAACATGCAAAACAACCCAAGATATTTCAAACTGCTTATATCAGACGCACATGACGTCACCAGGCTTCATAGCAGATGCGACTAAGAGCAGCCAAAACAAAGAACCAACGATCAGGAACAAAGGGAGGTCATACAGTATACACTATCTGATTAGAACTTTATAGCTTTATTTGATTTACTTTACTTTATTTGACTCAGAATAAAGTAAAGTATTACTGCCGATTTACTGAGGATCTGTCACAAACCAGGCGAGATCATATACAGTAGTCTCCGGAGATCGGTTTTGGATTGGATAATTGATCTCTGATTTGGATAATTGATCTCTGTGTTTTTGTTTCATCTCTGCTCTAGATGCACTGCGGGAATCTGCGGGAAGGACAGAAATCTCTGTCATTGCAGCTGATAGTGTTAAATTATATAGAGAGTGAGACATATGGCAGAGTCAGTATAATAAACCGGGGGGTGTTATGGTTCCATTAACTGCATTCAGAAGGCTGGTCGCCCTACATGCTTTGGACCAGTTGGAGACGAGGCAGCAGCAGCGACTGGCTAATCCCAGTGTAAAGAGCTTTGCAAATATTCTAATGGGATCATGTGAGGGCCTTGACTATCTGAAGGTCATGGGCACTTATTGTCATACATGGTAAATGGTGCATTTATAGAGCGCCTTTATGCAAAGCGATTTGCATAGATCCCATTCACACACACACACACACACACACACACACACACACACACACACACACACACACACACACACACACACACACACACACACACACACACACACACTCATAGGCCGATGGCGAAGGCCCCATGCAATTAAGGCAGCGACGCAGGCACATCGGGAGCAATTAGGAGTTCAGTGTCTTGCTCAAGGACACCTCGACAATATAATAAGTATGGGGAAGCCATGCGATCAAACTGTAAACTGCGAGGTTCCCAGTATGGGCCGCTCTATACCGGCCCAACTGAATGAATGAATGGTTTATTTAGGTGCGTTTGCAATTACATGTTAGATCAGTTGTATTCTACATGCATACATATACAAAAAGTTGCACCGAAAAGGTTTATAGACTGAAGCCGAAGCTTATCATGCCTAGCCTTTAATAATTAGGTAAGTTAATAATAGTGTGTTTCTAATAGTTTATACATGTACGAAAAGATTGAAATTCAACTCCTGTGGGAACCCCATACAAAAAAAAGAGGTCAAAGTCGGGGTACTAGTCACAACCTACAGAAGGCAAAACACGTTAAATTTCACCATGCTTTATGTACCTGCAATTGCTGTTTTCATGGCCATGTGTTTTTTGCCAAACGAATGAATTCAGCTGTTTAGCATCATGACACCCCCTAGCTAGACATATCACGTGCTACATAAAGCATGATGAAATTGTGCATGTTTTGCTTTCTATAGGTTGCGACTAGTACCCTGATTTTCACCTGTTTTTTACGATAGTTCCCACGGGAATTTCAACATTTTAGCACTTATTAGACACCATTATAAAGACATTGGTGAAGACATTTCTTGTTAACAATTTAGTTCCCAGATTGGTCAACTATCTGATACAAATGCCCTAACTATATCCCAAATGCATGCAGAAGTCCCTTTGTGTGACGTGATTCTCACCACGGTTCTAAAAATCTCAAAGGAGTGGTTTAAATCAGGGCTATATGCATACCAAATGTGCTCTGTTTTACTGAGGGCGGTGAAGGTTTATCAGATTAGAGTAATAAACCCCAAACATGGAGATTGCTCTTGTCTCGGTAGAGCGCCTGTCTGAAGTTGAACTCCAGAAGGCTGCAGAGGACAGACATGTCAAGAGAGATATTCTTATGTTAAACTAGAGCGGGATGTGTGGCTAATTGCCTGGTGGAGACCGTGAGACAACTAGAGGACACATGAGATTCCATGGGTCTTATTATCCTCTGTGCTAAACCTCCGCATCGCTAAACTTCTGTGCCTTCTTTTATTTCCGTGAGAATAGTGAGGGCAAGTAGCAAATGTAATGCAAATGCGAGTAACAAATGTAAATCTAATTGGTTTGGTCGGAGTAGCAGGCTGAAGGGAGCGAACATCGATTGGCTGGATTAGTTGATGTAATGTTGATGTAATTGAGGTACCATTTGGTGTTGCGTCTGAAGTAGGTAACGTATGTATAGTATGTACCCGTGTGTGTACAGTATATGGTATGCATGATGATGAAAGCACGTCATGTCAAATCGAATAATAGATTGGTCAATTGTGGGGAGGGTGAGTGCATGGGAAACCTGACCGTTGATTTGCGGGTTTAGAAGGTTATGTAATGGTGATGTAATTAAGATAACTTCAAATGCATCACCACAAATGTCACAAGAATTATCAGAAGTAATAGGGAATTTAAGTTCCCGTCTTTAGGACTTGCACACGATGAGAACGTAGGCATGGTCCGTCGCAGTTGCGCCAGAAGCCCAACATAGTTAACTCTTTGACAGATCAGCAGAATTTGTGCAAATGAATGATATCCAAAGACAGCTTAGGGCGTCTACTTTAAGGGAAAAAATAAAATGAGTTGATCATGTGTTTCGTTTTTTTTTTTAAATACATTTGGCAAAACTGCCTGTATTTTCACATTTCACTGTTTCCAGGGCTCATTCAGAGATAAATGCATTTAAAGTTATATCATTTATCATTTATCAATCATAGTTGTAAAGTGTGTGAGGTGTTTTCTGGGTTTTGTAGTGCAATCACCACTTGAAGTACTTCATGAGGTGTTGTGCAGTGAGTTAATGAGCTTGTTAAGAAAACAAAGCCTAAAACGACTTTTGGAGTGACAACAGAATAATCAATCACACCAAATGTCGTGGTAAAACAGTTAAGCCCAACAGAGTTAAGAAAGCAGGTGACGCAGATGGGATCCAGCTCTACCACTGGCGTCTCTGGTTTCCATGGTGACGCTCCTCTACAGCGGGCATCTCGTACAAGTTGTTAACACGATGCCAAAAGCTGCGTTTTGCCATCATAGGAGAGGGTCAGACGGCCGCAAAGCTTATATATCAAGCACAGAGTGATTCATTACTGACGTCGTAGGTTCCACGTTGGACCAATCTTAAATACGTTAATATCTCATGGAGGTGTCGGCGGTACTTGTGTTCTGCTGCCTCGCTCTGCTCATGCACAAGTGGGCCATGTACAGCCCACTGGAGCATTTTGCAGTGCTCAAATCGGAGCTTGACAGAGTGCAGTTCTAGTTCTGAGCATTAAATTGACAATCTACAGTCATGCTCAAGTTGAGTCGTTTTAATATGTCTTTCAAAATAGTAAAAAAAAATAAACGGGCTGTTTAAGGATAAGGGCTTCAGCATCAACAAAAAATATTGAGAGGCAAAGCCAAAAATGCAGTGTAAAGAAGTGCAGGCTGCACGCTGGGGAGAGGAACGAATGGAATAACAGAATATATGTCATAGATGAAAGCATAGAGATAGGAAAGAGGGGGGAAAAAGAACGTAGAAAGAAACATTCTGTTCTATATCGCCAGTGTAAGCTCAATCTGAACATCTTTTTATTGCCTTTGGCTGTAGTCATATATTCCGCTCTCTAAGCTATCAGAGATTTCCAAGGTGCTGTGAAGTGGTTGTTTTGTTAAAAGAAGTGTCAATGGCTCGGTATCCTGAAAGTAATCCTCGCTGCAGACTATAGACAGTGTTTGTTCAGTATAATCCCATATCGCCAGCTTGTTAAGTACACA
>CM076973.1:39202240-39267240 GCA_039105355.1 Benthosema pterotum | reverse complement strand
TGATTTTGGCCTTGGGGGGCGGGGGTGTCGTGGGATCCACACGGCGGAAGTGCTGCGCTCTGATTTGATCTCACTAACGTGTCATCATCCCCGGCCCCTCCCACGCCCGTCCACTGCTGTTCTACGTCACATTATTTAGAGCGACGCCCACCCCGGAAGGTTCACTCCCACTTGAAGGCCACTTTCCAACGTGCGTTAGTCCAGGCTTTCCGTTTTCGCGCAAGGCGAACGAAAATGAAAGCCTGGGTGTCGAGGCTATAGAGTCACTAGATGACTGCTCTGTGCCGTGGAATACAGTATACTCTGTTTAGACCAAAAATGTCATCTGGGATAAGGAATAGGAAATGCGGGTGATTGGAAGAAATGGATATGAATGTCTATGGGCACGACTGACACAGCAACTAGCAAAACAAGGCTAGCGATGCTAACGGCCGTTAGGACCGTATTAAACAGATGAACTACTAAGGTAAGGTTGCCATAAGGCAATGGTAGTGCTGGTGGAACTATGTTTGATTGACAAAGATCTTGACAAAGAGCTTTTTTTGCGTTCCACTCCTTCTCCGTAACTCATTTCTGACAAAAATAAAACGAAAATGGCCGTACTACATGCTTGCATACGCGGTTTGAAACGACATATTGTCAGCTTGCAGGTTTGCTATTTTCATTATAGTCATACAGGCAAACGTTGACTCTCTTTTGGGTGCCGACCTGAAACGTTTGGCAATAACCACCGTTCTAGCGCCTCATTTATTGTCCTTTTTTGTAACAATATAACCAGTAAAAAATGAGACTGCAAGTCTCTTTTACAAGTGGCCAAGAGGCAGAAATAAAATGACACTTCAACACTACATCGTAAGTCACATTATAGGACAGGCTACCGTACAGCAAATAATACATCTGTGATATTCCTCAAAGTACGTATATAATATATATATATATATATATATATATATATGTACGTATATAATATATATATATCCAGCAAATCAAGTGCTTCTTTTTAAGTGCCACGGCGAATATAAACAAATAAAAAAAAAATATATATAGGCCTGAACAAAGGCTAGTACGTATCTAAAAATGTGCAGGTGTTGGACTGTACATCTAATAATCCTTTTGAAACTCCTCAAAGGAACATTCAAAGCCAATTTTAGCCCGGACTGCAGGCTGCAATCCACGGCCAGGGGCCAGACATTTGTTTTTCTTTTTCTTTTTCTTTACCCCCTCTCGGCCCTGAACGCTGGTATACTACGCGCTGTAGCCAAGCGTTTTGATCTGAGGTTGAAGGCCATATTTTTCGACCAAATCGAATTTGGAAGCAAATGCAAGAAGGAGGCAGCGAAAGATCACCGAGAATGGCTTTGTAAATGAGGTGCACTGTGCAGAACTGTCAGAGAGCAGAGACCGGATGGGGAACCTTTTGAAATGTATGCCTAATCACTACAAAGCCTTCAACACGGGATGCCAACAAGCCCTTAATTGACAGCACGGTGTTACTGTGGGTAAACCAAGGCACACACAGGCACACACACACACACACACACACACACACACACACACACACACACACACACACACACACACACACACACACACACACACACACACACAGTTCAGAGACGGTGTTTGCCATGGGGTTTTTGATGTGACACCGCAGCTTTAGGCTGAGATCTGCCATCAGAGTCGCACAAAAGAACAGAGGAGCAAACTTTTAGCAGTGATACAGCACTTTATTACCCTGCAGTCCTCTGTACCGAGGACTCACGCAGAATTAATTATGTGCAATACTGGCCATATATGGAGAGGGAGTCAGTGGCTTTCTAAATAATACACTGGCCCAAAAAAGTTTGAAAATCTAACTTTGGGAATCATTTTCTCCATCTTAATGATACCAATTTGTATTGTATATGTTGTATTGTATGTTTTAATTGTTGATTAGTCGTGTTTACAAGGTATGACTTGTAGAGATTGGATATTCCTGGAATAATATAAAACTGAGAATAAAAAAACTAAAACTAAAAATAAATAAATAAATAAAATTCTGGGATCACTGGCTCAGGAGGTAAAGCAGGTTGGCCAGTAGTCGGTAGGTTGGTGGTTCAAATCCATGCTGCTCCTATATTAATGCAATTTTTGCAAGACAAAAGTAAAACAGCGCCCTCTTCAGAAAGTCACTATTTGACTTTGGAAAGTTAAATACTGACTTTGTGTGGGATCTGGAAAAAAGTCAATATTGTCAATGTAAAGTGTTGACCTTGTTGTAAAGGGAACTAATCACCAATTAAAACTAGATACAATACAAATTGTTTTTTAGTAAGGTGGAGAAAATAATTCCCAAATTTAGGTTTCCAAACATATGTGGGCAAGTTTATATGCAGATCTTGGTGATGATCCTGTGTAGTGCGTGTGTGTGTGTGTGCGTGTGCGTGTGTGTGGGCGTGGGCATGGGCGTGCATGTGGGCGTGGGCGTGTGCGTGTGCGTGTGTGTGTGTGCGTGTGTGTGTGTGTGTGTGTGTGTGTGTGTGTGTGTGCGTACGTGCGTGCGTGTGTTAACCAACAAAGTCAGACCCAAATGCAGCTTGTCTACCTGTACTGTGATTAGTGTTTCCATCGTGTCCTGTTAGTTCTCCAGCCTAATCCAGTGCTGATTGTATGTTGGTTCCACCTGTGCCCGTTGCCCTGCTTCTATTGAAGTCCTGTGTTTGTCGTAACAGTCATTGTAAAGGTATGTGTACAAAATGCCCTCATCTAGATTGACAATTAACTGACCATTGTTGAGTGCAGCTGCACTGATTGGCTCAGGTCGAGGTGCCCCCACCCCCCAGTGTCCTAAAACTCAGTTTCCTGCTCAGTCTACAAGTAGAGGAGAGACAAACAAAGCAAAAACACAGTTATTAAAATTGCTAGAAGTTAGCACCCAGCAGTTTCTACCTGCTGGGGGACTGATACAAACCACAATGGGGCTTCATAGGTCGGCAAATGGCAAGTAGACTACTGTGTTTTGTTGTGTTCCTCTTTGTTGTATTATTTTATTGTATTTTAACCTGGCCTCCAAGTCTGTTTTTGTTTGATAGAGTCGTGTTGCGCTCCTGCAAACCTTTCTGTTGAATAAAGCCTTCCATTAACACCCCTTGACGGCATCCCACACATTCATTATCACACAATGTGTTTTATAGCCACAGTGTGCTAACTGCAGCCATTGAGGTGAACAATAACCAGTGCTGGAAAGGAAGTGTCATGTACTTAACATTTCGAGGTATTTTGTACTTCTACTTCACTACATTTCATCTACTTCACTACATTTCAGAGCCTTGTGTGTGAAAGGTGCGTACTGTAGTACATATTACTGTATGTGAGCAACATTACTCTGTAAGCCAGGCAGAAATGTCTGTGTGTGTGTGTGTGTGTGTGTGTGTGTGTGTGTGTGTGTGTGTGTGTGTGTGTGTGTGTGTGTGTGTGTGTGTGTGTGTGTGTGTGTGTGTGTGTCACACACTGCATGAATGTTTGGGAATGTCTGACCATGCCTGACCCAGAACTCCATATTATGTGATCCGAATCCACACAATTTTGATTACTGTATTTGGTAGTATTGCAGTATTGGCTGAATGAAAACATCAGAATTAAATTCACAATTCAATTCATGTGTAGTTTTGGGCCAAAAAAACAAAACAAAAAATCTAATGTTCGTCAGTGGTAAAAATGCAGAATAAATAGTTACTGGCTAGTAGTCTTGATTCTACTTTGTTTTTCAATCTGTTTCATTCCAAGGCCCATTATTTATTCGGCCTTTGAGCTACGGATCACCATTTGAGGACATTTAGAGCCAACTCTCCACCATTTAGCTGCATGGGGACTCTCAAGGACCACTGATGGACCACTGGTTGAAAACCACCATTCTAGATATATATCTACTGTAGATAGACATATAGGGCTCCATTTTCATTACATGAAACCCCTTATCCCTTTTTAACTTTTGGGAATAGTTCAATGTGCCAATCTATTGACATGTTGTGAGCATGTAGACTGTCCATTTGAACTATTGAAACATATTTTTTCAAAATAGTTTGAAAAGGCAAAGAAGTTAAGTGATAAGGGGTTTAGCGGTGACGAAAATCTAGGCCATAATGTTTTGTGGTAAGTCATCGGTAAAACTTTTTGTTGTAATTTTTTAAGAGTGTCAGATTCAAACAGAGTTCACCTCTGTGTGTCCACTGGTCAGTGGAGGAGCCCTAGGGGTTAACACTCACTGTGAATCAGGAGGAAGAAGAAAGGTGTGTGTGGCCAATGGCACGCGCACACACACACACGCACGCACACACACACACGCACGCATACGCACTGTTATAGGGCACTAGAACTTTATTTCGCCTGTCACAGAATGGTGACCACAGTAGGACACACACACACACACACACACACACACACACACACACACACACATGCACACACCTACACGCACAGCTTGACCGCCCATCACTGACCTCTGATTAGCGCCAGCCTCCACAGCCTCCTCCACTCCTTCTCTCCATCCCTCCTACACACTCTATCGCTTCTTTCTCCCTGTTCTCCCCATGCCCCTGCCCTGCGCCCCCCACCACCATGTTGTCCTCCTCCTCCTCTCAGTGACTGAAGCTATATTCATTTGTCTTTTGGGGGAAAAAGTACTCACATCACATGTTTGAGGGGCGCTATAGGAGCAGCTATAGTGCAGACTGAATGTCTGAACAAAGACATTAAAGGTAATAGAAGCAACATTTTAGCCAAAAAAATCTAAATAGATATATAGGCTACTGTAGCTCTATTGTTTTGCCTTTTCCCCGGCTACGTTGCTTCTACTTTGATGCTGCAGCTGTTTCTCTGCAGACAGACACTTGCTTTGTCAACAACTTTGTTGTTGTCAACAAATCATGGAAACAAAAACATTTGTGGTCCTCAGGGTAGGTGGTGCGAATGTGACAGGGGAGGGGGGGTTGTATGGGGTGACGCTGTGTTTTAGCCAATCATAGCACATCCAGCAGATTCATAATGAGCCAATAGAGTGGAGTGAGGTGGAGTTAGATTCTGTTTTTAAACAAATCTGTTTACAAACGCTACCTTCGCTCGCCTCTGGCGATTTTTATTCTTTGATGCCAAAGCCGCGCCGTGCGCATATCTGCTATACGAGTAGCCTGTGGTGTTACTGGACAACGGTGTGTCCTGCAGACTCGAGGCCGTGCCGGAACGTGAGGTGTCAAATTTAAAGTCGGTGGGTCAAATGGTTGTGTGCATTACAACTGCATTACACACGCACACGCACGCACACACACACACACACACACGCACACACACACACACACACACACACACACACACACACACACACACACACACACACACACACACACACACACACACACACACACACACACACACACGGACATTGCATTTATTCTTCGATAGCCATGACCAGGCCAAGACAAAAATTAAAATGAAAGTGTTATTTGCACTTTCATGCACATCCCATTGGCCATTCAAGTTTCCTCAAGTGTAATATTATGGTATATATTCATATTCAATTCAATTGCTTCTGTGCCAACATTGTTGGGATATTATAGTGGAAAACATTAACGTGCATAGACAGTGTGTGGGCAATGATATTTATATTATGACATTAGCCTGATCCAAAGTAGTATTGAAATTGTATATACTTTGTGAATGAAAACACAATCTGTCTGTGTGTGTGTGTGTGTGTGTGTGTGTGTGTGTGTGTGTGTGTGCGCGTGTGCGTGTGCTTGTGTGTGTGTGTGTGTGTGTGTGTGTGTGTGTGTGTGTGTGTGTGTGTGTGTGTGTGTGTGTGTGTGTGTGTGTGTGTGCGTGTGTGTGTTTGTGTGTGCGTGCGTGCGTGTGTGTGTGTGTGTGTGTGTGTGTGTGTGTGTGTGTGTGCGTGTGCGTGTGCGTGTGCTTGTGCGTGTGTGTGTGTGTGTGTGTGTGTGTGTGTGTGTGCGTTTGTGTGTTTGTGTGTGTGTGTGTGTGTGTGTGTGGACACCCATACAAGCACACACCCGTGCACAGCGCACTCAACTATAAAATCCTACTTATGACTGCCCACAAGTGTGTACAGTATGTGCGTGTGTGTGTGTGTGCATGTGCCCGTCTGCCTGCCTGCGTGCACGTTTCTGTGTTTGCTATAGATACTTTGCTCGTCTCTCTAGTGTACATATAGCTCCTAATTGCCTGCGAGAGTTTCAGGCCGATATTAACATTTCCTTTCTACGTTGTAAACCTCTCGCTAATACATGCTGTCACTCACCACACACACACGCACACGCACACACACACGCACGCATGCACACACACACACACACACGCACACACACAACCATTTAGGTACGAACACACGTTTCCTTCTGAAACACAGACACGTAAACGGTGCAGCGTGGAATACACTCACACTTCAGGCCCTGTGGGAGACGTCATCCCCTTCACTGTGTAATTAAACCACTCAGACCTGCATGTCTTCATACATACATACATACATACATACATACATACATACATACATACATACATACATACATACATACATACATACATACATACATACATACATACATACATACATACATACATACATACATACATACATACATACATACATACAGTACATACATACATCTTCAACCTCTTATCTGTAGTCGGGTCGCTGGGCAACAGCTCCACTAGAGAGCTCCAGAACTTCTCTCTCCTCAAGAGCAACAACAGCGACTTCCTCCTGGACGATTCCGACACGTTCCAAAGCCTGGGGGTCTCCTCCCAATGGGACATGGCTTGAGGACCTCCCTATAGGGAGACGCTCGAGAGGCATCCTAACCAGATGCTTGAACCACCTATAAGCTATAGCTAATTTCCAGGCGAAGAACTTCTCACATTGCTTCTTCTTCAGTTTTCAGGGGGAAAAACATATTTTTCTAGATCAGTGGTGCTCAAAACTTCTTCATGTCTAGAAGGACCCCACATATTATTTGTATTTGGCCCGCCGGACGGACATCTTTAATAGAAAATATGTTGTTTTAATCTAAGTGCTAAAACATGGTAATACATTTGGCAGACACTCTAAAACATGATAAAACATCATGTATGCGTGTCACAGCAGGTCTTCCTAACTTACTGTATATCTAAGTCTATACTTAAATATGCTATCTAAAAACGTAGGGTGGTAGTGCAAGTGCTACGTTTGAAAGGCAGCAGTGGCTCAGCGTTAGAGACAGTGGATGGTAACCGCGAGGTTGCCGGTTCGAAACCGAGTTCCCCCAGAGTTAGTGTCAATGTGTCCCTGAGCATGACACTTAACCCCTAATTGCTTCCGATGTGCTGGTCAATACCTTACATGGTTTCTTCTGCCATTGGTGTGTGAATGGATAAAATGTGATCTACTAGGCTATCTATGTAAAAGCGCTTTGGATAAAGGCGCTATATAAATGCACCATTTACCATCATGAGCCCCCAGAAGCAGTATTTTGTCTGCTATGAAAGCAAATATGCCTTCCCTACTCTACGTCGCTTGTACTTCGATGCTGCCGCTGTTTCCCCGCAGACAGACACTTGCTTTGCCCTGCAGACGGTTCAGAACCTTTGTTGTTGTCAACACATCCTTTTCGTCCAGCTCATGACAATGCGGTGCTAGTGTGTGGGGGAAGTGGTGATTGTGGGGGTTGAGGCAGTGTTTTAGCACAGTACAGCAGTCTCCAGCCGTTTCATAATGAGCCAATAGAGTGGAGGTGAGGTTCGGAGTTAGATTCAAACCTGTTTACAAACACAGCGTTTGTACACAGTAATGTTGCCTATAATATTACCTTTAAGGAGGAATTCCACCCATTTTCAAAAATGTCCTGAGAGTACCTTTATCAGGAAAAAGGGGTCTGAAAGAGAAGGCATATCATATCTTGATGATGTCATTGGATGTACAGTATTTCACCATGTTAATGATTTTCAGACCTCCATTTTTAGGAAATACAGAATTGGGGGGGAACTTTTTTTTTTATCATGTCCACACAACATCTCTAAGGTATTTTAATGACATATTAAAATATTGAAACTAGGGTGGAGTTCCCCTTTAAAGCTTGGGAGAAAAAAAAAATAAAAATGCCAATGCGTTTCCGGTCTCAGCGGATTAATCACCATGGAGGTGCCCATATTCACCACCATCTCCATTTCACCATGCAAGGCAGCACTTAACGCGTGTCTGTGTCCATCAGCATGTATCCTCGGTCTCATAACCCCCATGTCTGAGAGCCATAAGAGCTCACATTTGTCCACTGCAGCCCTCTGAGACGGCGCTATGGAGAGGGAAAAGCAGCTGCATGCTGGGGTGAGTGCATGTGGAGTTGATGATGAGAAAGAGATATGGAAAGCGTCCAAATTAGAATTCAGCATCAGAGGCTGTTATTATTTGTACATCGTGCAGGAGATGCGTCTTGGTTTGCAAGGTTGGTGCATTACACTTAATAACAGTGCATGTACATTTTCATTGTATCGACAGCCACAACATTTTAAGATAAACAATATACAGTAAAGAGCTGGAATATAATATAATATAATATAATATAATATAATATAATATAATATAATATAATATAATATAATATAATATAATATAATATAATATAATATAATTAATATAAACTCTAGACACATTTTGTAAATGGTGTTTTTTGCTTATGATGAAGATGCCCAAACCACCATTATTCTGTTGCGACAAAAGAATATTGGCCATTGGAATACAACCACTATATGGACTACTGTCTGTACTATCTATACTGTACTAGACCTGTGGCTAAATAATGGGCCCTGCCATTACTTAGCCCGGCAGACCCAGCCAAAAATAAATATTTCTTTTGGTTTTGTCCATAATACCAGGCTGGATTTCAGAAACAATTTTCTACCTTCTCTAGTTGTGTAGACTTGGCCTAATTCAGACAATATGTAACTCTTGAGAGCATAAACATGAAACCAAATGGACCCGCAAGGGTCCATGTGGTTTCATTTTTACACTCTCAAAATGTTACATCTGGTTAACCAACTTTCCATCATTTAGCTGGGGACCACCTGGAACCTTCTCAAGGACCATGTTACGTTATGTTTTGCCATGTGCAAATATCTTCTGATTTGTTTTGCGACGTGCAAATACTGTAGGTTCTTATTCTACTAGCAGCAACTTTGCTCCAAGTCTCTCTCTCTTCCCCTAAGGGAGAGAGCCAGCCACCTCATCGAAGAAAACTCAGGGCCACTTGTATTCTCACCCTTTTCCATGCATGTATTGGCAGCCTTATCATTTCAGACATGACCCACACTTCAACACACTGAGAGTTTAGGAAAGAACATTTCTTGGGCTTTATCTTCTTCCTTGACTCTCTTTTCAACAGTGCGGTACAGCGTCTCCCCTCACTTGTAAACAAAACCCCAAGATACATAAACTCCTTCACCTGGGGTAATCGATAAATGCATGGGGGAATCAATAGATGCTGTGTAGAACTGGACATGTTGTTTGAACTTATTTCTCTGCTCAGGTCTCCTGGAGTTAGAGGTGATGTTTTCCCCGAGGTACTTGAAATTAAACTTATTGAGAATCACTGCTAGAGACAGTACAAGTCTTGTCTCATGGGGTTCCCTGCGTGTCATGTCTCTTCAAACGAGGGGTCAGCAGGATCAGGGCCGATTTGGAGGTTTGACAGTAAAAGGGTTTATACAAGACGAGTACGGAGTGCCTGTCGAGGGAAGACAGTAATGTAAAGTTGGACAAGATATTCATTAAGGTGTGTCCCACAAGGTAATTATGGTTAACTAAAGCTAAATGAAACCGTCAAAACTAAAGAAACATTTTTTATTAAATGCAAATAAATAAAAACTAGAAAAGGAAAATATGCTGAGATTGTGGTGTGTGTTTGATGAGGGCAAAAAAACTAACAGAAAACTACCAAAAACATTAGAACCAACAAAAAAATGAAAATAAGAGTCACTTAGAAAAAAATATAATTGTCTAGGTGAAAATCGCCCATGTTAAGCGTTCTAGCTGGTTTAACAAAAAATGACTGAGGTGCGAAACAATGCTCAAAATAAGTTTTCCGAAAGAAAACAAAACTATAGTGATTCCAAGTAGAAGTTGGATCAGCGACATAGGAGGGACAACATGTCGACAGTGATGACCGTGATGTCAGCGAACAACACGTTTGGAAGTCACAATTCACACATTGTTTTTGGTGAGAAAACCAAAAACAGGACAAGGCACGAAAAACTGACGTAGAGAGGGTGTAAATATAGCTCTGTGAAAGATCGCTCTTTGTGTGAGTGTGTGTGTGTGTGTGTGTGTGTGTGTGTGTGTGTGTGTGTGTGTGTGTGTGTGTGTGTGTGTGTGTGTGTGTGTGTGTGTGTGTGTGTGTGTGTGTTCTCCTATACACTCTGTGTTTTCAGTACATAGTATATACATCTGCTATTTATGACAGATTGTTAAATTGGGAGCCCAGCTGTAATTATCTCCCATAATTCCACATATGGCAGCTGTTGTAAAACGAGTTGTAAGAGTTGCACCTTGAAGCTTACACAGCCCCGCAGATAATTCAACTTCCACCACAGGGGTGGATCTAGGCATGGGCATGGGGGGGGCAATGCCCCCCTAAATGCCCAGTCTCTTCCATGAAGCACGATGGCATACAAAACAACACACGTTATTTCAAATTATGTTATATTTAAAATTATTTGAAACACCACTACTGCTACTAACTAACTACAGTTGTGTCACCACTAAACCAACAGCATTTCATCATTGAAAACAGAAAACTCTCTGAGTCAGACCTTTAGCTTTATGCATGCTGCGTCTCTGTTGCAACTTCAACAACAACTAATGTTATTATTGATGAAGTCCTGTAACCTAAAATGGTATGGGGATGAAGCGATGGCGATGAAGCCGCACCCACACGATTTTCTCCTGCCCCCCCCCCAAATGGGAAATGTTATATCCGCCCCGTTCCAACATCATCTTAACTTACTTTTACACCACGCAGGTGAATTTCACACGCTATACCCTGTTAAAAAAGGTGCAAACAAAACAAAGGATAGAAATACAGTATTCACGCATCGTTATGACTTCCTCGAAACACATGTTTCGAAGTAGACATTTTATTTTTTGCTGAAGAAAGTGTTTTTTGTTTTTGTTTTTTTGTTTTTCCTATGCACACAAAGTTAGATACTATATAATATATACTATATTATACTCTTGGCATTTTGTTATTTAATTTGCCTTAAAGGTAATAGGGGCAACTTTTTAGCCAACAATCAAACTATACTGGTAGCTATACATACCGGTATTTTTTGCCCTTTTCCCCTCTGCATTGCTTCTACTTTGATGCTGCAGCTGTTTCCCTGCAGACAAACGTTTGCTTCGTCCTGCAGACAGTCCAGAACTGTGTTGTTGTCAACAGAGCTGAGCAGTCCCGCCCCTTCCAGGATGTTGACGCTGCCCAGAAGTAATTTCCCCCTTTCCTTTTCCTCATAGACTTATCAAAAATGACAACTTGGACAAAGCCAACTCGGGTCGTGAGAAATCATAACAACAAACACAATGTTATCACACAAGCTGATTTCTACATGTCGTATTCATCTCTTCAGTTGACATTGTTCCACCTGTTTGTCTAATGTAAACTATATAATGTAGCCTTCAACATGTCAGAATAGAATAGTCATTATACACAAAGTACAACTAACAAATGACATAATATTACCTGTAGTCACACACACATTTTCTATGTATTTCGCCTGACAATGTATTTTTCACCCACTGATTTACACCTTTAAACCTGTCAAACGACAAGTTAACAACAGCTGCTTCTGATGTATGCGAGTATATTAAAATAAATGTATTACTGAATTTTAACTTGGCTAAATGAACAAAAGCGTTCATCTAAATTCACTCACATCAGCAAACATAAAAGTACTCATGCAGATCGGCCGGCTGGTCCATTTCATAGTCATATAATTGGACTGTAATTATCAATGTGCAGCGTTTAACTTTAATATTATTGCAGCTGGTAAATGTGAGTCTGATGTTTAAATGGCTTGGTGAATGTGCTGCTGGGAGACCTAGCCTATAAGGGTAATAACAATAATATTAATAATAATAATAATAATAATTATTATTATTGTAATACAAGTAATAATACATCATCGTTTATCAGTTAAATTGGGGCCAATGCTGCGTGGCAGAGCCTTAGAATATGTTTTAACTGCGGGGCACCATCAGCGATCGCCACTTGAATTTTTAATCAGTTTAATCAGTTGCAACCAAGTTTTTCAACCATTTGGATGCCAGAGCCCACTATTTATTCATCCTTTGAGCCACGGACCATCATTTGATAACATTTTAGCCCCACAGACCCCAAAACTAAATATTTATTATTTTACCTTTTGTCCACAATTCCAGGCTGGATTACAAAACGGCAAAACATACACATCAAAATGGCCATTAATCTTCTACATTCTCTAGTTGTGTAGACTTGTGGCGACTTCTGATGATGGAAATTTTAACTCTTGCGAGTGTAAAACGCTCTCGAGAGTTAACCAATTTTACATCATTTAGCCTGGGGACCACTTGGAACCCTCTCAAGGATCACTGGTGGTCCCCAGAACACATGCTTTAACAAATTATTCTTTTTTTTTTTTTTTTTTTTTTTAGTTCGTTTTAGTTAACTACCACAACTCTTCTACTCTACAAGATGTAGCAGTTGTTGCTCCAGACTGGGAAACGTTCCACTTATTGCTAGGCGGTGGACAGGAGATTAGAGTGAAGCCGCCGGTTGAAATGTCAAGGTTTGGCAGAGTCGTGTCAGAGAGGGATTCACGCTCCTTCACGCCGCTGTTAATCACTATAGCGGCACCGCGGCACAGACAGGAGACCGTACACGCACCCGTGGATGGATGCCGGGGCGTCGCTCCCACGGGCATTAAGTCAAAGTGCTCTGCATATCTGCGTGTCCACACGAGGGTGCGTACTGTACGGTATGTGTCAACGAGGAGAGACCGAGTGCCATAGTGACACCCCTGCCGCCGTCTCCTTCATCCTCGCCCGACACTGAATTTAAATGAGACATTTTTCACTCCTTGCCATTTAGCAATAACGCATATTAATGAGCTGGAGTGAAAGATGTTGAAAGGTTACAAATTATGTCTCTCTGTCTCTCTCTCTTTTTTATGCGAGCATGTTGCCAGCTGAACTAGAAAGGTTTCAGGTGTATGTGTGTGTGTGTGTGTGTGTGTGTGTGTGTGTGTGTGTGTGTGTGTGTGTGTGTGGTTTTGTAATTGCTACATGGTGGGGACGTCCGTCTGACAGCACACTCACCAACTGGGGACCCAAAATCCATCTGGGGTCCTCACCCGAGGTCCCCACACCGTTTATCATTTAAATCAATCCAGAACATTGCAATTATGTGCCCAGTGAAGTTCTGTGAAATGTCCCACTTGGTCTTTAAAATCTGAAAAGTGTGTTAAAGTGTGCTAAAAGTGTGCTAGAAGTGCTCCTCCAGTGGCTACAACAGGTACTGCACAGGAGTGTGAAAAGTTTACACACTTCCTGCAGGTGCATTGATTACAAGAAATTATACTCCACTACATCTCAGAGCCAAACATTGTTAAAACATTAGGCCCACTGACCCACTACAATCATTTAAAAGGTATAGTAAGTGATTTGTGTGATTTGGGAAATCCTCCAGTCCTACTGGTTACAAGATGTGCACATGCACATACTCTACAGTGGGGTGAAGTGCACACCTTACCTTACCATAATGAAGCATTTTAACAGAAAAATTTCAGCATGGAACACGCAGTAGGACAGGGGTCTCAAACTCAATTTGTATGATTCTTATGGGTATCCAAATAACATAATAAAATGGATTATTATATAATCAAGCTGGTGCATTCCGTATTTCAATAAAGGGAACTTCTTATTTAAGTAGATCCAGTTTGATCAGTTCAGTGAGTAGAGTAGAGTTGCTGCAGGAGAGAGCACCCCCCCTCTCCCCCAGTTAATTAACGACCGGCCATCATAATACCCTAGGAGAGTGGGAGAATAACCCCCACCCCCCACCCTTGCACTGCATTGATTGGGTCGTTAATTAGCAAAAACAGCAGAAGCCTGTCTGGGGTGTTCACATGAGACTGAGGCGACCTGAGCTCTCTCCAATCTGGAAAATGTTGAGTCAAGTATTTTTGTACACTTTGCAACACTGCATCTTTCGTCAAAGGCAACTTAATTTTTGGACATAAGAGGAATTGTAATAGTAGTGAGCAGTGTTGGACAGTAACTAATTTTAGATTACATATTACTGTAATATTATTACTTTTGCTCCAAAAAGTAAAGTAACGAGATTACTCTGCAAAAATGGGTAATAAGTAACGCATTACTTTGCAAGTAACGCCAAGTTACTTTTTAAAATGAGCTTGTTGTTGCATGCAAAAATAGAACAGATTTACAAGCTATCGACAGGTACTGTAACAACAGAGATGTGCACTAGATTGTAGATCCAGTCCACACGCTGCATCCTGCGCACAGTTATATACACTACAAATCGATTGCTGCTTTATTTTGTATTTTATTTTTAAATACAAGACCTCAACTGTCTTTGAAAACAATTGTGAAAAAGTTTTAAAAGTCTAAGAGACAGATTTTGTTGGCTTTGTTTTCAGGTGCAGTTTGTGGGATTGGAGACTGTCATTATTCCAATAATTTGGATTCAGTTCTAAAAAGAGCTCGCTAAACAGATTATGTTGTACATCTCTATTTTTTTAAAAGCGGTGTTGAGAACTTGGGAAAGTAATAACGTAATATGTAATATATTACATATATTATTAGATTCCAGTAATAAGTAAAGTAATGATATTACTTTGTCTAAGGGGTAATGAGTAAAGTAAAGAAGTTACTTTCCTAAGTAATATTGACCAACACTGGTAGTGAGTACCATGAAATTATTCCTTAAGATTAGCTGATCTGCAAGCCTACAATGTGTCGCCTCTGCAACATGTGCGCTTGTAGATCTGTTGTTTTCACCATATTTGAAAACACAACGTAATATCTCAACTGAATTCCTACAATTCCAAGTCATCTCAGGGTGGGGGGATTTAGTAGACAAGAATATTGGCAGAGCTTGAGGGCATTGTCATAGCTGATTTTACTGTTGTTTCCATGTTCAACATAGCCAATGTACAAGCTCACTATGTGTTGAGCTTATATTTTCAGTATGCAGTCAAGCATACAATGGCATGTCTTTTATTTCTTCTGGATCTCTTCTCCATTAGTCCCTTCCCCCCTAAACATTTTTGTCACATAGCTTTCTGTTATTTTAGAATCAGCACTCATTTTTCAGTTCATTTACTGTCTAAATCAGACATGGGCAAACTGCGGCCCGGGGCCCACATGCAGCCTGTTAAGCCTTTTAATCCGGCTTGCCAAACTTGTCCAAATTATATTGTCCTGCATGATATATCATGTCCTGCATGATATATCATGCAGGACAGTGACACGCTGTGTGGAACTGATTGATGAAGATATAGTCTTCACTTCTACCATACTTCTACCATACTTACCCATTTGTCCTAATATTATCCTACGCAATAAAATACATAAATACAACCCATTACACCCAATAGTAGGCTACTAATGAAATAATTAAATCAACACACCTGCAAGTAACCCAAGTGAGCTTTTGAATGTCATTTATTCTGCTTTCTGAGCTGACTATGGCTTCTGGTTGGCCCTGCTGGTTTAGGACAGATTTTATTTGTGCTGGTTTGTAAGGCTGTATGCCGAAGCGCGGGATTCGAACCACTCGCTCGCTAAGGTCGCCACGCAAACGAATATTAATGATCCCGAACCATTCGCATTTATTTATTTATTTAACTTTCCCCCCCATCTAGTAGATGTGCGACATCGAGGGGTCAGAAACTCGCTGTGAAACGCGCTGTTACTGCAGTTGGAAATGCATTGTTTTCAATGCTTCGAAGCTCGGCCTGAATTTGCTGTTCGATGTTCGAAGGGCAAATTAAGCCCTAGTATACACCACTACTGGTTTGCCTGGATCTGACCTGCCCTGAACGTTTGCCATAGCAGGACATAGCATACATGCAAACACATTTGTCCAGTAGTTTCTTTCTAGTGTCTCAATCAATCTGAAACAGGTTGCACATGACCGCAGCTGCGACATGCAGTGAGGCTTTCCAACTGACTGGCTGTAGGCCTATTGTTCTGTGCAAAATATAAAATCCCTGATAGATAAATGATAGTTTGGAAACAAATGCACCCTTATCGGTCTGTAACTACTGTAGTGTACAAATGGAACACATAGACACATTAGTTTGTACCCGCAATCTGAAAGCTCACAACACGACTTCCAGGGGGTCCCCAGCTAAATGACAATTTTAATCCAAATTTACCCTTACCCTAACAACCACACTTTTTCATTGCATAATAAGAATGATAATACTCTTATTAGAGTGTCAAAACACTGCCATTTACTACTTTTATGTAGAAATTAAATTAATATTATGCAGAATTTAGTACAGCCTTTAAGCCCGGCCCTCCACAATATTTTCTGTATCTCATTTGGCCCCTTGGGAAAAAATAATTGTCCACCCCTGATTTAGCTGCTTATGAGCTTATTATCTATTATTATTATTAGCCTATTGTTATTATTATGCTGATCCATTCGTATATTGGCCCAACCAGCCAAGCTTGAATCACAGACCACATGGACTTGCCACTAAAGCTGCAGGTCTACTCCACAAACATGCTGGCCTCACAATTATTTAATTCCTTTCGGCCAGTGGTTTTCAACCTTTTATTATTTATTCATAATTTGAGCCCCGGGCCACCATTTGATGACATTTTAGCCCCACAGACTCCAAAACTACACCTATATTTGTTTTGCTTTTGTCCACAATTCCAGGCTGGATTTTGGAGGAAACAAAATAATCAAACGTACAGATCAAAATGACCATTAATCTTTTACATTTTGTCGTTGTGTAATGCACATGATGAATATTTTATTTTTTGAGAGTGTAAACATGAAACCAAATGGACCTCCAACTGCAAAGGTACATTTAGTTTCATTTTTATGCTCTCATAGAGTTACATCTAGTTAACCAACTTTCCATCATTTAGCCTGCGGAACACCTGGAATCCTCTCATGGACCACTGGAGGTCCCCGGACCACCTGTTGAAAAGCCCTGCTTTAGGCTACTAAAATAAAGTTGTATTTTCCTGGGGCTGCCGCTGCCCTCGTCTCTTCATTCCTACACAACAACCGTCATTGGTTATAATTATTGTCGACCTAATCAATATATCAACTTGATGACAGACTGCTCCATACACCGACCACTGCTTAAATGTGTATGCATGTACTTGATATTGGCCACGCAAGCACACAGTAAGCGTGCACGCAAATTGCTGCATGGATACACAAAAACACACACTTTCACCGCTCGACAATAAATCCTGGCGCGGTCATGCGTCTGACGGTGCATAGGTCTCGCTGTAAGCACAGGACTATCCCACCATCGTAGACCTGAAATTGTGGTATGGTCACAAACTGTACTGTCTGATGTGTGCGCAGAAATGCTCTGTCTATACAGATGCCCAGAAAGAGTAATATCTGAAACTTGTGCAGTGTTGTCCCCAGAAAGTATGCACTATCTGACCGAGTGTTATCAGATGGAGTCCCCAGGAGGATGCAATATCTGAACGAGTGTTATCAGATGGAGTCCCCAGGAGGATGCAATATCTGACCGAGTGTTATCAGATAGAGTCCCCAGGAGGTATGCCATCTGAGGTGTGCTATGGTGTCCCCAGGAAGGCGGAATATCTGTTGGTCCCCAGATGGATGTGTGGAGTCAGGTCTGGGAGAAAAAGTATTGAATTTTGCTAATTTAAAGTGATATTCTGGTTCCTGAGGTTTTTCTGAGCATACATGATTTTTTTCAGAGGCGTACCATGTCTAGAAAGGGGTGTCCCCACACCGTTGGTGTCCACTCATGGGTCCCCATCATGTAGCATTTACAAGCCCGTGTGTGTGTGTGTGTGTGTGTGTGTGTCTAATGGCTGTGCAGTGTGTGTGTGTGTATGTAATTGTGGCAGAAAGGACGGCAGCACCGAGAGGATAAAGTAATGTGAGTGTGGGTGGAAGGGGGTCAGAGTTGATCAAACAACGGTAGTTATAAGTCCATTTGAGTCCATCAGAGTTCCACCAGTCCGGCTAGCGCGGACGAGGCCACCGCGCTCCAAGAGAGGCTGCACGCTCGCTGTCCTCTCCCCCAGTCAAACTCATTATGTTTTGGTTTTGTTTTGTTGTGTCTGTTTATCTCTTTACTCTCCCTCACTTTCACCTCTTTGTCTTTCTCGTTCTTTTCTCGTTTTTTTCGAGAGGAACTCGTTGTGCCATCGCAGCCCCCGTGGTTGGCTCTCTGGCTGTGTCCTTATTCCATTTGGACCTGCGCTTGATTCTACAGATAGGTATTCTACAACGTATCATGACAATTTTATGAAAAACCTTAGGTTTCTCTGTAACCTAATAAAAGCCGAAACTCATATAGAAATAAACATTAATTGATCCCATTATTTAATCCCTCAATGTCATTTTTTTTTACAATGGGAGAAACGGTACATCCGGGACCCGCGATACGGATGTATTTACACAGAGGATTAGAGGGCAGAAGACACCAGAAACACAATTACGTCATCCCACCGGTTTCGGCGATCTGGCACTTCAAAATAAGGGTTTCAAATGTGAAAGCCATGGCACATTTTTCAAGATTTATTTTTTCCCAAAACAGCAGAAAATTGCAAAAACAGACATTCAAGCTTTAAATATGGTAGTTTTCAAACGCTAAAAGTGCACAGACACGTTCCCATCCAGAACAAGTTATCAGAAGGTGACAGAATGCTTTGAAGGCGCGGGCCCGGAGTCATTCTGAGAGTCAAGGACCATCAGCAACTCATTCCCTTCTTTTTTAGAGTGCTGCTCCTTAATCTTTCCCCAGGGGTTTCTTTCTCTCTTCTTCTCCTTCTGCTCCCCTTTTCGCTCTCTCATTTGCAGGCAGAGGTGGCAGTATATACAGGCAGGAGGCGATGACATTCCCTCATGTGGTTTTTCAGCTTTAAAACAGGTCTGGTGTTATCACCCGGCTTGCCTCCCTCTGTGTGTGTGTGTGAGAGAGCATCCTTCTGGCGTTTTCACGCTGAGAGAAGATTAGGCTTTCCGTTTGTTAGGAGTACACTCTCCTAATCTTAGTGATTATCGTAATGACATAGGTGGAGGTAGAAGTGGCGTGATGTGCAGGTGTTCATATGCATGTGAATCAACCACGGGTCGCATTTACGTAAGTGCATTTCCCATCAGTGAGTCAGCCAGTCAATCAAAGCCTATGATGCCTATGATGCCATCACTAAACACTATATTATAACCAATGTAAAATGTTAAATAATAATAAAAAATATATATATCATAGCTGTATTGAAGTACAGCAGTACTTTGGGTACTCTTCTTGAATATTGTATCATAACACGAGATTGGTCCAGGGAATGAGGAAAAAATTAAAATCCATTGTGGGTGTATGGGATCACTAATATGGAGCTGACCTGTTCTGACATTCCAATGTTCTCCATTCTTCCTCATCTTCCCCACATCTCCCTTTTTTCTGTTTGATACTTGTTGGTTGCTGTGTTTCATATATCCAACCACTGAAAGCACTTGAAGCGTATTCAAGGTAGATGGCGAAAAACTAGAGTTCTCAACTGGCCCTGGCCCTCTATAATAACTTCTTTACTGCCCTATGAAGTCCCTTCTCTCACTATGGAGGTGTGCCGGCTGTTCACTGCCTTTAAGAAGGCTCCACTTCTAACCGGATGCTATCTTGTTTTCGTTTTTGGTACTAGCAATTACTATTAGCTCTCAGTAGAAACAGATGCATATCTCTGTCAATGCAATAGCCATCAGACTATATGCTGTGTGCCATGGCTTGACGCCCCAGAATGGATGCCATGGAGAAACAGTGCGCTGAAAATATTGTTTTGAATGACAGCAAATTGAGTGGAATAACACAAAACAGTCACCTCAGATCATATAGCATTGGGGGTCTATCAATTTGCTATAGCTTACTTACGAATCCAATTGTGGAAAGCAGCGAAAAAGATAAATAATTGTAAATAAATAATAGTTAAATCTATTTGTAAGTTATCCAAGTGAAACATTATGGGTATTTATACTATTTATGTAGGTTGTAAAGCAAAGACACATTAAGTTACAGGCCACAGTAACAGCAGGACACCCAACACATTACCCGATGTGCATTTGTCATCACAGCTGGTGTCGGGAGAGAAGACCGTCGAAATGAACATGAGTGATGATGACATATATTAATCACGACGACTTGCAATCGCTGGACTCCAAAACACATTGCCTGCAGGACATCCTCTCAATGTGTGGCCCTCAGTAATTCCCTTTCCATTGTGACGCACAATCCTTATTGCGTCTTGAAGTGCCTTCAAGTTAAAGTACAAGCGTTCTGAAATGATGACAGTTTTATTCCCAAGGGACAACTTATACAAGTTTTGGCGTGTAGAACAACGAGTTTTGGCAGGTGAAACAGCTTCCCTCCCAAGAATGACTTTAAGACAAGTTGTGGGTTAATTGTTTTATGCACGTTTTTAATCTGTGTGATCTGGATGAACGACTATGGACCTGAGGCTTGGGTCCATGACGTCATCGTTATGACGCAACAGTGTCGTAGAGCACAGAGGTTTCTGGGAAAATTTGTCCCATTAAAGTCAATAGAGTGCCTGCAGCAAACTTTTTATTTTGTCTCACATTGCGCAGACGTCAATGGTACATCAATGTTCTGCCCTTTGGGGCACATTTTTCCCTCAAGATCATGCAGAAAAACAAAATCAGTCTGTTTAAATGCAGCAGCCCTGTTTTCAGTACATTAGCATAGATAGTAAAAGCAGTAGTCCTTAGGGTGGTTGTATTCCAATGGCCAGTCTTCTTTTGTGACAACAGTTCACAAATCTTGCTGCTGTGTTTGCACATCGTTGTATTTCTCCCAATAGGTATGGAGATTTTTCATCGTTGGCCATAGCTTCAAACCCACATTGAGTGTGTGTAGTCTGTGGGAAGTATGTGTCTCTGATGTCTTGATATAGTGGGCAGGTGGCTAGAAAGTGTAGTTCTGTTTCTAGCACATTTTGTGCCACTGTTTTCTGTGTTAGACCTTGAGGGGAGTCTGAATGTAAAGGTGTTAACTTTTGCATTACAAGATGAAGATACGGTAGGCAACGTGGACAAACTATTTTTACTATTTGGAAGAAGAAGAAGAAGAATCACTTGTGGGTCCCTTAGATGAACCGTATTCTTTTGGTTTTCAGTTCAAAGTTCTATAGGAATACCTTTGAGTCATAGTACAACGTATGGAGGATGGTAGCAAACTTTAAAACTTCTTTATTTCATCATATTGAAAAAACAGGGTCCACTGGGTCTTTGGATCACCTTTACAATAACCCATCATCTTCCTTTGTTCCACTAAGATATTTTTTATTAACTCAAAGTATAGAACTTAATTTAAAGAAACTCTTATACTATAGTTCTTTTCTCCAATTATACTCAAGGTTTCTGAAGTACATGTTGGTTTTCTATATTAAGATTGTCTCAATGGCAGTTTTCCAAAACACATTCTCCAAAGTGTAAGTGTATATTTATCATTACAGTTAGTGCATGTTGGTAGAAGACATCAAACGAACAAGTGATGATGACACATATAGGCAGGTGCAATTATGGTTTGACACTAAAAACTGCAACAGAAGGTTTCTCAACTGTTTTTGTAATACAACGTATTAGGTGTCCTAATAAGTCTACAAAGTTTGACCATACAAAAGGGCAGTTTTTCAACATGTCTGCCACCAGTTTTTTAGAAATACCATTACTCCTTCATTATTCACACACAATGCTTATTGTCAGGGGTGTGCAGAGGGTGTTAAAAGGATAGGAGCTGAAACTTCTTGTAGATCAGTTATTATAGGGGCGCAATTACCCCAGCATTCTTTAGCATACTGGAGATGCGGTGAATGACATGGATTTGTTATTCAACGCAAAATACTGCGATCAAGTTCAGTAGACTTTGTTTGAAAAAAAAGGAATTCGCCTGAATGCTGCACAGCACGGCATGACATTTACATTCTTTTGCCATAGTAAATGCTGCATTTGTGGTCTAGAAAGGGCATTTGTTTTAGAGATGCGTCAATGCCTGGGCAGGGGCCCCCTTTTGATGTCTATAACTACAGTATGTACAGTAAGTGCATGCCATAGGTAGACTGTCCCGGCTGCAGTACAGTGCTGTGCACTGTACTGCTCTCATTACTCTCATTGGGGTGACTGGCTCAGGAGGTAGAGTGCGTCGTCCAATGATCCATGGATTGGTAGTTTGAATCCTGGCTCCCCCTGTCCACATGTCGAAGTGTCCTTGGGCAAGACACTGAACCCACCATTGTTCCCGATGTGCTGGTCGGTACCTTGCATGGTTTCTTCCACCGTATGTGTGTGAATGGGTCAATGTAATGCACTACGTAAAGTGCCTTTGAATAATAAAATGCACCATTTACTCTAACTACAGCAGCCTCAACCTGATATCAACAAAGACATAAGTATAAGGCATTGCCAATCCGATGTCTTTTTTTCCCATTCAGTATCATTATAATAATATGCCTTCAAAGTGTAAACATCAATGTGTGGCTTTGTGCTTTAGCAGCTTGTGTTTGTGTAATTGTTGGAGCACGTATCGGTACAAGTGGGTTACTAGAGGAACATAATGAGAGAATAATGAAGTGTTACCACTGCTGAACTCATTGCCTCCTGCAGCGCTGTGTAATGTTCGCTCTGAAGATTAATCATTCTGAAGTGTGTGCGTGTGCGTGTGTGTGTGTGCGTGTGGGTAAATGCGTTCTACAGTGTTTCCGAGCACTTGAAAGGCACAGCGATTGTCTTTATACTTACCTTTAAAACATCCTCACTGATTGCGCATGGGTGTGTGTGTGTGTGTGCGTGTGTGCGTGTGCGTGTGCGTGTGCGTGTGTGTGTGTGTGTGTGTGTGTGTGTGTGTGCGTTTCAGCCCTTCCTCCCCTCCCTCCTCCAGCCAGTCTTCCAGACTGGCTGATGTGAGAGACGTACGTGTCTAGCTAAGTGATGTTACCACTTTGTCACAAACGCCGCGCCTTCCAATTAGCATCTTTATTTCCAGACGTCGTTAGCAAGCCAGCGGGGGGGGGGGGGGGGGGGGGGGGGGGGTTGGAGGGGTCTCCGTCAACATGCTGGCATGTCTGTCGCACAGACGCTATATAACTGCTGCTGCTGCGCATTGCGGCGCCATACGACGAGTCTGTTGTGTCAGAAGTGTTGCGCCTTCACGCAGGGTGTTCACCACTTTACCAGCAATTAATTAATTTATCCCCCCGCCAGGATTAATTAATTAATTAATCAATTAAAGTATATATTAGCAATAGATCTCATTTGAATGGCATTTTTTCTTCTGTATATTAGACCGTTTCATTATTAGATCACTTCCTCAAAATATCTAATATCCATGACAACCATCAGAGCTGCAGTGGACCTTTAAAAATAGTCCTCCTCATTTTCCACCAGTCATCCCTTTTTTCCTTAATCAGAGGCAGCTCAGCGAGACTCTGATTAACAAATTTGGCTAACAAATTTGTTCACTCATTCATCGATTATACCTATGCAATGAGGAGTCACAGGGTTATTGTTTGATCGCACCCTACAAACCCACCCAAGCGCTCGGATTAGCAAACAGAGTGAAGCTAGAAGTACCCTCGCTAAAAAGGAAAAACACCTGGACTCACGCTCCACACGTCCCCAACTCTTCTCCCTTCTGACCCCCTAAACTTTGAAATGCACTTCCCATTGCAATCCAAACTGCAGATTGCTCTCAATCTTTCACCGCAATATGTTATTATTAAGGCTGTCAGCATTAACTAGTTAATCGCGAGTTAACTCAGCCGTGAGTTAACTCGATTAATTTTTTTAGTGCGAGATTAACTCACAGTAAAAACCAAAGGCCAAGTGGGTCTATTTGGTTCAATTTCGCCAAATGCAGGTGAATAATTTTTAAATATCTGCATCAGTTAAGTTACTTTAAAATAAGTCTACACAATTAGAGAATGTAGAGAACTTTCTACAAAATGTGCATGTTCGCTCCTAATGATATTGTTGTACAAATTCTTTAATTTAGGTCTGGAAGTCTAAATAAATGTCATCAAATGGTGGTCTGTGGCTCAAATGCAGAATAAATAATTGACCTTGATATGAATATTCTTGAAAAACACTCATTTAAGGTATATTTAGAACTCCTAACTGCAGTCCCTTTAAAGTGTAGTGTCTCGCTCCATTTTGGAAAGACGTCCTCTGGATGTGCATGGCACCGAATAATCTCCCTCACAAGGACACACAATCTTCATTGTGTGACTTCAAGTGCACACGAATACACGCTTCTGACTTGCTTAAGTGCCCTGGTCAGAAATAGCAGCGTAACCACAGCAACCTGAGATCAAGCTTTTTGTCGCCATTGTAAATGCAGTGCATATACTGTACTTACTGTTTATGTAGAAATCAACATAATTACTGCATGCACCCCCTTCTCGCTGCATTACATTTTCTCCCCATGGTGTCTGATGGTGAGATGGTCTGTTCTTCACCCAACACTCTTTTCTTTCACTTTTCAACCTATATCTCCACATACTTTGTAATTTGTTCTCACGTATGTTCATGAATCATAATAAAATGGCACATTTTTTCCTACTCTGTCTATATCTCATAGGAGGGCTGTGAGCAGTTCTGACAGAATTTTTCCAAATCAGAATTTCCCATCATCCACTTGGCCAAGCAAAGCCATCTGATTAGATCCAAAGTCCCAGATGTACTGTGTCCCATTACTGTGTCCCATTAGCCCAAACTAATGGTTGACAACCTTGTTTTAAGCCCTGTGTCCTCACTGCAACATGTTATGTTGAGGGTGAGGGTTAGAGATAGGGTTAGCAATTTCAGACGGACGGGAGGGCGGAACAATGGAAGCCACTGATTGGCTGGTTCTCAAATTGTGCACACTGGTATCAGTACGCCTGAAAAACGTCCAGTAAAAGTAAAATGAGTTAATTGTTTTGATTGCGTTATTGTTTCTGCGATTAATTAATCTCAAGTCCCTCTGAAGCTCGAAGCGATAACTACTGCAATACAAGCAGTGCTGGGGAATATTTCTTTGGAGAGTAATGTCTTGACGTTACTTATGAGCCCTTAGAAGTAATATTCCATTACTTATTACCAGAATCAAAGAATAATATACAGTATTACATATTACTATATTACTTTCCCAAGTACCCCACTCCCACCCGCAAAGGAATAGAGAATAGAGTTGTCACATAATTTGTTATGTGACAACTTGCGCAGAACGTGTGCAGAATGCTGAGGTGGAATAGGATGTACAAACTACAGTGCATCTCTGTTGTCTGTTGATAGCTTGCAAATATGCTCTATTTTCACGTGCAACAACAAGCTTAAAGTAATAAGTTATGTTTTGGCAGATTAACATATTACTTATTACACATTTCCGCGGTAAAATCTTTACTTTTGCAGGAAAAGGTAATAATATTACAGTAATATGTTAATTAATTAATTAGTTAACGCCCAACATTTATTACCTTTAATTAATCTCAAGTCTCCTGAAGGTCGATGTGATAACTATCGCATTACAAGATGCTTAGAGTTCACACAGCGCAGTCATGACAGATGGGCATGCATACTGTTAGGATGAATAGTAAGATCAAGTTCATACTTTTTTAATATGAATAAAAACGATTTTAGCAAAAAAATAAAATAAAAAATAGATGGCTCTACAGGAAAATGGCCTTGTGCGACATGGGGACCAAAGCACCAGATTCTATCACATATGTGCGCACACACACACACACACACACACACACACACACACACACACACACACACACACACACACACACACACACACACACACACACACACACACACACACACACACACACACACACACGTTCCCCCACATAGAAAATAACCTCTGCTATCGGCAGGCAAGAACATCAGGTGTTGCTGGAGGAGGTTGCATGAGGTCGTGCAGCCGAAGCTTTTGACGTTGAACCTCCAGAGATGCGACTGCAGATTCAGATTCTGGCAAGAACAAAGACATTAAAGAGCCAGAGAGACGTGGGAGATGGAGGAGGGAGAAGAGAGAGACGGACCAGATCCATGCAGAGAGAAGCTGATAGATCACAGTGCCATGCAGGTAGAAGCAAGAACCTAATTATCCTTTTACATCGCAGGCATGTGCGGTTGCGGTAAAATGTTCTCTGACAGACTAAAGCGTCTTCTTGTTTGCTGCGCTTTGAGGGGACTTAAACTGATTACTTGAGATGAATTAATGACAGAAACAATAACGTGATTGAAAACATGAACTCTTTTTAATTGCACATAGATTTTGCACCACAGAACCTTTCTCACTGGACGAGTTTCAGGCGTATACCGACCATTGGTGCAAACAATGGGAAGAAACCAGGGTGACTGATAAGTGTCCCACTGTGTCATCCTCCTATTGGTCACAGGGCTAATGCATATCTAATGTGCTAACCCAGTTGCTAACCAAACATACACAGCCGAGTAGGAGACGAGCGTTAGCATGTGAACAAAAGAAGAAAAGCAGTAAATTATGTTGGATGAGGGTGTTGTATGTGTGTGTGTGTGTGTGTGTGGGGGGGGGGGGGGGGTGACAGGGCTGAGTGACAGGGCTGTTGGCCAATCAGCTGCTCTACTCAGATTTTCAACCGGTACTGATGACACCTGCAGGGGCGGATGTACATTTCCCAATTGGGGGGAGGGGGGGGGCACATACCAAGTACGGTGTGCCCATACCATTTTCAGTTACAGTACTTGCATCAATAAAGTAAAGCATCAATATTGTTGAAATTGCAACAGACACGCAGCATGCATAAAGCTAATGGTCTGACTCAGAAAGTTTTCTGTTTTCAATGATGAAATGCTGTTGGTTTAGTGGTGCCACAACTGTAGTTAGTTAGAAGCAGTAGTAGGTTTGCATACCATTGTGTTTGGTGGGGCAGTCAGGGCATTTAGGGGGGCATTGCCCCCCATGCCCATGACTAGATCCGCCCCTGGACACCGGAGGCAGCATCACTAGACTCTGAATGGTTCCAGGCAACTAACTCTCCTCTTCAGTCCTTTATACAATCAAACATTGTATAAAATACATAAAAGCCCCAACATCATTGCAGTAGAATCTCTTCAGAAATATCGGGAGGAAAGGTGACAGTCTCTTGCCAGCCAGGGTTGAGGGAAATAACCACTCATGGCACAATATAAAGTGTGTGTTAATAGCCTAAACATTTCAGCACCACAGACAGCTCCCTGTGCTTTTCTATAGAAACACTTCAGCACCACAGACAGCTCCCTGTGCTGTTCTATGTTCTATAGAAACACTTCAGCACCACAGACAGCTCCCTGTGCTGTTCTATAGAAAGATTTCAGCACCACGGAGAGCTCCCTGTGCTGTTCTATGTTATATAGAAACACTTCAGCACCACAGACAGCTCCCTGTGCTGTTCTATGTTATATAGAAACACTTCAGTACCACAGACAGCTCCCTGTGCTGTTCTATTATAGAACCACTTCAGCACCACAGACAGCTCCCTGTGCTGTTCTATGTTATATAGCAGGGGAGCCCTACCATTAGATCGGGATCTACCAGTAGATCTTGGCCTGATCATGAGTGGATCTTGGGAGATGTGGGGAGGAAAGAAAAAAAATGAGGTGGAAATGAAAAAAGAGCGATATTTTTGTGTGTATGTGTGTGTGTGCGTGTCTGCGTGTCTGTCTACGAAGCGGCTCATTTGGAGGATTGTTGTCTGCTGTCTGTGAATTATGCCAACAGTATTGTTCAACGTGTAATGGACTGTTCTGCAACTTATAATGGACTATTCTGAACTGTTCTTATTATGATTGCATTTGCAATGGCAGTGTTTGCCCAAGTCTGTTGTAGGCCTATTTATGACAAGTCCGTTGTACTTTATGCTTATATGGACATAAAGTAAAGTGGTAAAATAACGTAGTGTTGTGTTGTTGTGAAGTTACTGCAGGCCGGCAACGATGCGTGTGTTTTGAAATGTTGATATTGGACTGGTAGATCCCGGAGGGGTTGGCTGCTGAAAAGTAGATCTTGGGTCAAAAAAGGTTGGACACCCCTGGCCTAAATAATATGATGCCACAGTACCACACAGTAAATGTAAATGCGTGCGTGCATGCACGTCGGTCTGTAAGTTTGATCGCAGAATATTCTGCTCATCATAACAATTGGACATTGTGTCGTGACATCGTCAGACGTCAGGGGTGTGACGAAAGACACTGCTCACTTCACCTAGGTGTGATTTACTTTTTCTTTTTCTGCAAAGTTCTAAGAAGGACAGTTTATTTCATTTTCCTATAGCCTGGGAGATGGAGGCTATAGCCTTAATTGCCTTCAGCTTCAAATTACATTTTCCTATAGCTAGGGAATTGGAGTCTACCCTTGTCTTCAGCTTCAAATTACAACGATAACCCCTCACTGACTCCCATTACAGGGGAGGGCTGTAGGTAATAGAATGCATGCGAGGGAGGGTCTGCTATATATAAATGAGAGGACATTTGGGCTCCTGGAGGGTGAATGGCACAGTATGAAGTTGCTCAGCTGCCCTATAAGAGAAATCTAAGAATATCTGACGTATTTTGATCACATGGCTCCAGTCAGTGGTGGGGAAAGCACTCACTGTTTTTTTTTTTTTTTTTTTTTTTTTTTTTTTTTACTAAAGTAGAAGTATCAGTATACAAAATATAGAAATACTTTAGTGTGTACAAACACTGTTTGTAAACAGAGTAGTTTAAAAACAGAATCTAACTCTAACTCACCTCCACTCTATTGGCTCATTATGAAGCTGCTGACTGCGGTGCTGTGATTGGCTAAAATGCTGCTTCACCCCACACATCCCCCCTCCCGACCTCCTCACACATTAGCTCCGCCTTGTCCTGAGCCTGATGAATGTTTGTCTTCATGATTTGTAGAGAACAACAAAGCTCTGGACCATCTGCAGGACAAAGCAAGTGTCTGTCTGCAGAGAAACAGCTGCAGCATGAAAGTAGAAGCAACGTAGAGGGGGAAAACGCAAAAAAAAAAAATAGCTATACATCTATTTTGATTTTTGGCTAAAAGCTGCCTCTATTACCTTTAAATTCAACAAAACCACATGGTTACATGGTTTGACGAGACAATCTTGTTGCAGGGCTGTTTTCTATCTTGTCTTTCTTTTTTTTCAATGGAGCCCTGTCTGTATACAAAGAACATTTTCGCTAGCTACCCATCTAGAGTTCTGGCACATTGAAAAGGAAGATACAGACAACTAGCCAAACTACTATAGGAAACATTATAAAAGGAGAAAAGCGAACAGACAGATTGAAGGAAAGGCTGTGGTTGAGGGGCCAGTTCAGGTGGATTCTTCACCCATCACCACCAACCAGGCAAACCAGGCATACTAATACCCACCCTTTATTCTTACTTACTCCAACATTGCTAACGATTTATGTTTTTTTTTTTTTATCAACTTAATCCCAATCAAATAAAGTTCAAAATTCCAAACATGTTGTGGGTTATTCTCTCCATTATGATCAAGTGATATATAGTTAGGTGGCGGTATTGCAGTAGTTCTCCGGTTAATAGCTTCAAAAGAGTACTGAGGACTTTCTGTTCATGTGGGTCCGGCCAATGGCCGATGGTCTCGATCTGCCGTTAGCCGATCAAGCTTAAGGGCATTAAGGCCATAAATCATTCAATGTGTCAAAAGTTAATGAACTGATGGGTGTGGTTAACTACATACAAACGGTATTTTAACAAATACTGTACCCTACTGTACAAACTAACCAACAAAACCTAAAAATATTCCTCCTATAATGATGGGCTATCTGATGATCATTTTTTTTTTTGTTTTTTTTTTTTTCTCCCTCGCCATGACACCATCTATTATTTCACATCAAATTAATTCTTACAGCCTATATTGATTCAGAGTTTTCACACATCACATACTTGTGCATCACATGTGCAGACTTTAAGTAAGATGTAACCTACAAGCGCACACACACATGCCCCATGTGCTCGCCCCGCACACACGTCGCACACCAAAGCAAACACATGCACAAACGTGCACACTCACACGCACAAACACAAACAAACACAAAGTCACGCTGGGTGTTAATGTAATAACAGGCTCTGTTAAGAGCGTCAAATGTGGAATAAATGCGCCATCATGAACACCTTTAGGTTTACAGCCAGCAGTACATTTCAAGCACAACTCAATACAAAGACTGTTAACTGTGAGTATACCACATCAGTATACCACAATAGGGTCCACTGTGTTCCTTTTTATCCAAACTATTAGAGACATACAAATATTCACTTTTTATTCAGTTTCTAAAATAAATGACTTCCAGAGTAGTGAGCTGTGGCTCAGGAGGTAGAGCAGGTCGTCCAATGACCCGTGGGTCGGCGGTTCGAATCCCGGCTCCTCCTGTCTATGTGTCGAAGTGTCCTTGGGCAAGACACTGCACCCCAAATTGCCTCCAATGAGTTGGTCAGTGTGAGCTGGCCACCATTGGTGTGTGAATGTGGGAAGTGGGGACGCTGGCGTCGACTGTTCGCCGCTCTACTTCCCAATGTATAAATGAATGGACCATTGTAAAGCGCTTTGAGCACTTGGAAAAGAGCTATAAAAATGCAATCCATTATTAAAGAATTTTCACTTAAAAAAAAAAAAAATCTTGGCATATTTTCTAATATAATGCCAAATTTTAATATTACAAGATTGCGACTCGTAATCATCTCTTGACTTCTCATGCTCTTCTAGGTCATCATCATTTATTTCTGCATGTCACACTCGTTTTGTCTTTTCTTCCTCTGTATTGTCACTTTATAGAGCTGCGCAGTGACGTCACCGCCCCGGTTCCGGAAGTCTTTTCCCAATTCATTTTTCTCATAGACTTTTCGAAAATAATTTATATCAAGACGATTACGCCGCGGAAAAAGCCAACTCGAGTCGTGACGAATCATGATGACACACACAAACTTTTGGGACAATAAAATAATTTCTAAGATGAAAAACGAAACAAAAAGTCTTGTATCATGCCGGTTTTTACTTCTTCCTAATTATATATTATATGACGATGTTGTGTTTGTTGTCATGATTTGTCACGACCTGAGTTGGCTTTGGCCGCAGCGTAATCGTCTTGATATAAATTATTTTCGAAAAGTCTATGAGAAAAATGAATGGGGAAAAGACTTCCGGAACCGGGGCGGTGACGTCACTGCGTATCTCTATTCCAAGAATCCACGCCTAGTCCACCCAACAAATCAAAATTCACTGTGAAGGATTCCATCAAGACAACAAAGCTAGCTGGTTCCGGTTGGCAGAGTGATATGTGATGCAGTCAGCAGCACTACTTTCACACCAGGTTTTGACCTATAATTAGGGAGAGTAGCGAAACTACTGCTGAACATTAGCTGAAAAGCACACATGACGACGGCTATTGGCTGAAAAGCACATGTGACTCTTGTTTGGAACACTACTGTACATGGTTTCAAACAAACCACTCTCATCCACTTGCATTGACAGCAGGACTCCAGAGTGCAGGCGCAAAGCGCGAAATGCGAGATCAAAGCGTGTCGCTACTCTCCCTAATTATAGTACTCTAGGTTTTTCCAACTGTCACGTGACGATAACCAGCCAATCAGAATTAAGTATTGGGACTAGCATGAAAACAGATGAACATAGGCATGGTTATACTCATAATTAATGTTCCAATTTTGGAGCTCTGGCTCCTGGACTAAAAAAGAAAAAAAAAGAACTGAACCGGTTCCTTGCAACGGGTGCAAAAAGAGGCCATAGAGGAGTCACCGATAAGAATTACTGCATGGTATAATAATGAAAACAATTTCACTGGTTATGTTTGTGTGTGGTTTAATTTATATAATGTGACAGCCTCGCTATGGCTCCTATTATGCAGCCTTATTGAAAGGCTCATCCTGCATGCAGTGTGAGTGTCCGCCTGTCCAAAGTCTCAGCCAACTTCCCTTCCACGGTGTGCTGTCGGGAATGGTAAAGACGTTGACCTTGCATTCGGGGGCAATACAGATTTATACTTGCGGGTGCTGCACGCCGAAACCACTCCACAAATATAATGAGCTATATAGAACTGCTATTTAAGTGTATTAAAATATGTATCAAAAGGCATTGACGAGACTATACTGTAGGTCAAACTTATAGTATAGCCCTAAGGCTGTATGTACATATCTTTCTTTCTCTTTTTTTGGTTCATTATTTATGAAATGGATCACTGTGTCGTGGCTGCTGTGATGAATAAATAAAGGAGGTAGTATAGGTGTAGTTCAGAACATGTAAGAAGGGATGGTGGACAACAAAGATAACAATAATTTCCACGTGGAACAGCCAAAGTGAATACATTGTTCTGGGTACATACAGTACACTAACTGACACAGACCTATTAGTTGAGTTACAGCTGGGTTACAGCTGTTTCAGCCAGTGGACAAAACTCAAACTCAAATTAACCTTTTTCCAAAAAATGGGAGATATGGCATTTTAAATGGTGCATTTATAATAGTGCCAAGGTGCTTTACATAGATATATCACATATCACATATATCACATTCACCCATTCACACACACATTCATACACCGATGGTGGAGGAAACGATGCATGGCAATAACTAGCACATCAGGAGCAATTAGGGGTGAAGTGTCTTGCTCAGGGACACATCAACACTAACTCTGAGGGACCCCGGGTTCGAACCCGGCAACCAACCTTGTCATTTCTTTCTGTACAGTTTAGCCTCAGTACCACAATGTCCTGAGGTGGTGGGGGCGCTGATATGGAGGATATTTTATAGTAGAGCCATTATAATACTGATGCTAGATAAAACCAGGCTTGTTTAAATGTCAGCTTGGTAAATCAACAATGGTGGACATTATAAACATAGTGGAAATACAAATTTAGAATTTTATAACTGAAGGAGAGGAGGAATATACAAATCAGGATGCATTGATGAGGCCAAAATAAAACAAGCTGTTCCTGAGAGCAATTTGCATTAAAGCTCATATGATATGAAAGACTGATTGTTCAAACTAGATAATTTGTTGCAATAGAAGACACATATGGAAGTACCAAAAACACTTCCCCTTTAAATTGTGTTTGAATGAAAAAGATGAAAAAGTATAGCTTGAAGGTATAAACGTCCACCAAACGCAACAGCAGAGTAGGATCAAAAGCTTCTGCTGGCCAGACGCGGTTATAATTGGGTGGTCCACACCATCACCACCAGTAGAGGAGAGAACAGGAGGAAAAAGAAGGAACTGCATGCATGGTGACGATGGACCGGCCACCAGGGGCGGATGTAGCATGTCCCATTTGGGGTGGGGGGGTGGTGGGGGGGCAAGGAACATGTTGGAGGGGCAAGAGAAAATGGTATGAGGGCGGCTTCAACGCCCGTGGCGCGAAGCGACACGGGCGTTGAAGCCGCCCCCATACCATTTTCAGTTACAGGACTTTTATTAGTCAAGTAAAGCATCAATAATAACATCAGTTGTTTTGAAGTTGCAACAGACACGCAGCAAGCATAAAGCTAAAGGTCTGACTCAGAGAGTTTTCTGTTTTCAATGATGAAATGCTGTTTGTTTAGTGGTGCCAAAATTGTAGTTAGTAGCAGTAGTAGTGTTTCAAATCATTGTAAATATGTAAGCACTTTAATTTGAAATATCTTGGGTTGTTTTGCATGGCATCGTGTTTGGGGGGGCAGACTGGGTATTTAGGGGGGCATTGCCCCCCCCATGCCCATGCCTAGATCCGCCCCTGCCGGCCACGCATTCCAGATGCCCATTATTATGCCATCACAAAGCAACAAACTCACGGAGGGAACCTCCAACGCAGAAACAAGAGGCAGGTCAAATAGCATACCAGCCTAGAGCAGGGACCTTGGTAAATGGTAATTCTTTTGTATAAAGTGCCTTTATCTAAGGAGCTTTACATCTAAATGCACCCATTCACACACATTCATATATACACCGGTGGCAAGAGGAAACCACTCAGCTCACCAAACTGGCACATCGGGAGCAATTAGGGGTTCAGAGTCTTGCTCTAGGACACTGCGCCACTAACCTTGGGGAAGCCTGAGGATTGAACTTCTGGTTCCCAACTGGCAACTCTCTACCCCATGCTCTGCCGCCCCCGTAAACGACCTTGAGGCAGACATCAAGGAGGAAGGGAAAGCCACGCGTGTCTAGAGGACTACTGGCAAACTGCAGTCAGCGGCCTACTGTATACGCCATGAAAAGGAGCGATAGCAGACGTAATAATAAGCAGGAAGGTATCTTATCTTAACCCAAATACCGCCATGCGCACTTTGACTGCTGTGCCTCTTACAATGTGTAACACCATAGGAACCATGCTGCATAAACATCTTGTTTGGAAACAGTGTTGGGCAATATTACTTGGGAGAGTAATATCTTTATTTTACTCATGACCCCTTAGAAAAAGTAATAATATTACTTTACTTATTACTTTAATCAAAGAATAATAATTACAATATGACGTTCCCATACCCCCCCTCCCAACAATCTGTTCAGTGACAACTTGTGATAACTTGTACTGTATGTCCTATGTGCAGAATGCTGCTCATGGATTAGGATCTACAAACTACAGTGCATCTCTGTTGTTATCTGTCGATAGCTTGTAAATCTGTTCTATTTCCACAAGCAAAAGTAATGAGGCGTGTTCCGTTCTTGCTCTGGAAAACACCAATGTTCCAATGAGTATCACCAGATAAGCAATGACCCCGAACATCACATTGTTTTATCCATACCATGGAGAGTTCACTACCTTTAGAGTTATTCAGCTTTTTAGTCAGTCGTTGCCGTTAATGCTGGCAGCAAGTTCCAAAAGAGCTCCAAAGAGCTCAGTTTTCTGACGCCTCAATGTTGCAACATTTAGGCTGGGTCTGAGTAATATTTGGGCAGATCCTTCATGTATTCATGACAGTGTGTTGTCGATGTGGTCTAGGTTTACCATAAACTGCATAGAGATGAGCCAAAAAGCAAAATAAAAATAAAACAACGATCCAGTTTGATATCAATAATAAAGCTCATATGACAGTCCCTCCTGTCAAAAGCAAGGCTTTTTTTAATCCTATTTGACGGTGTGTCGTGTCACATGAGTGTTTTTGTGTCAAATGTTGTGTGAGTACACTGCGGCCCACAATGAAATAAATGGCTGTGTGCATATTGTTCAGCATGTGACCAATAAATCTTTGGAAAAAAATTGAACTTTAAACCACACGCATGATCTTTTCTGAGGTTTTACATAACAGTCCCACCAGCAACAGCACATTAATATAAAGTGTAAGTAAGGGAGAGAGAGAGAGAGAGAGAGAGAGAGAGCGCTATCTGTTCGTGTTCATCTGGAGGAAGATGAAAGGATGACATTTTTCGCTCATTGGTATAAATAAATGGAGGGAGAAAGGGATGAGATGAGACCGGCCGCGCGTAGGACGGCCTGCGATATATCCTTGGGGCAGAAGAAAGGAAGGAAAGGAGTGCATACTGTATGTACGGAAGAGTATAGAGGAGAGGGACGAGTGAGGAGGCTGCGGGGAGGAGATAGGAGGAGTAGGGTGAGATAGAGGTGGAGAGAGAGAGAAATGGAGAGAGAAGAAAAACGTAGTGGAGACATTACTCAGTATTCTTCTTTAGAGCAGTGGTTCTCAAACATTTTCATGTCAAGTGCCACCAATAAAAGTAAAATAAACTTTATATGGGCTCATTCGGAAATGCACCCTGAACTGATCGCACCGGCGTGCTCTCTGCGACCTCTTGTTGTTTATTTATTCAGTGCATCCTGAGCGATGTCGTTCGAAAATCCATGCACTGATCAACTCTACGCTCTTAATCCAGAGCAAAAAGAAGAAGCATGGGAATTGCACAGTAGTGCTTTAGGTCAGAGCAGGGGCGGATGTAACCTTTCCTAATTGGGGGGCAGGAGAAAATGGTATAGGGGCGACTTCATCGCCCGTGTCGCTTCGTGCCACGTACGGGTGATGAAGTCGCAGTCGAAGTTTCCGTTACAGGACTTTTATTAGCCAAGTACAGTATAATAAGATCAGTTGTTGTTGAAGTTGCAATAGACACACAGCATGCATAAAGCTAATGGTCTGACTCAGAGAGTTTTCTGTTTTCAACGATGAAATGCTGTTGGTTTAGTGATACCAATGGTAGTTAGTACCGTATTTTCCGGACTTCTCAAAAATCCACAGTGAGCCTTATAATCCCGTGCGCCTTATATATGGATTGGTTGACTGCAGTAGCTTCCATTCTATGTTAACTGTAGTAGCTTCTATTCACTGCGCCTTATAATCCAGTGCGCCTTATATATGAAAACAGTTTTAAAAGGTGCGCCTTATAATCTGGTGCGCCTCATAATCCGGTGCGCCTTATAGTGCGGAAAATACGGTATAGCAGTAGTGGTGTTTTTTAAATGTAAGTACTTTAATTTGAAATATCTTGGGTTGTTTTGAAATTTGCATGTTTGGTGGGGCAGACTGGGCATTTAGGGGGCCATTGCCCCCCCATGCCCATGCCTAGATCCGCCCCTGGGTCAGAGTGACTTTCCTGTGATCCAATGAGGAGTCACTCTTCAATGAACACCAGGTGTCTTTGACTGATTGATACTTCAGTGTGGAGGTTGTCAATTCTGTTTGTGAGCTCAGTTCAGTTTGGATTCCCACAGAATGTGCTAATAGCCATGTGTATGAGTCAATTATTTACCACTTACTAATTAGGATGGTTTAATGGTAGGATTGCTGCAGGTGAGTGGAGTTCAGTCTGACTTGAGGCTAGTAAGAGACAGCAGGGGAGAACTCTGAGCCAGGGCCTCAGTGAAGATGAAACCATAACAGTTCCTGTTTGCTTTTCTTTAGTTTTCAAGTGTTCGTTTTGTTTTCTTTTTTTGAACTTTTTTTTTGGCCAGTATTATTTATTTTTCATCTTGTATCTGTCTCCGGCTTGCACTAGTAAAGCACTTTAAGGTAAATAAAAACCCTATAAGATGACTTTGTGGACTGGTGTACTTCATGGAGTCTCCGGCCATCGGCCTTCATCATCGCAAAGTAAAAAACCTTAAAAGGTTCCCTTTCCCGAATCGTGACTGGCACCCCATATTGTTGGCTAGAAAGCCTGAATCAAACCTTCACTACAGCAACACATCATACCTTTCAATGATATAGGCAACATTAGTTGCTGTAATGCATACTGTAGCCTCGTGCAGTGATGCGGTAGTTCCAAACGTTTTCATGTCCAGGACCCCCAAATTGTCATGCATTAGAAAATGATTGCCAACAAAATCCCGTAAGTGAGGATTTGTATGGCTCTGGAAGTGATTCTCAGTTCTCACTGTTTTGAGGAAGGCGTGTTGGTGTGGGTTTTAACTGGCCATTCATAACGCGCACTGATGTCTGTGGCATCACTGCCTCCTTAACAAACGGACCACATTCCTGGTGTGGCTGAATGGGAGGGGGAGAGAGAGACTAGGGGAGGATGAGGAGCAGGAGTCGATAGAGGACACAGAGGAAGAGCAGAGATGGCTCTTGAGTTGGCATTCTGCTCACAAGGTGAAAATGAGATTCCCCACTACGATTATTACTGTGTGTGCGTGTGCGTACGCAATATTCCTTTGTCAGACAGATCTATACAGGAATGGCATTTTCATGTACCATCTCATCTAGATCATCATATGGTGTACTGTACGCAACACATGTCTTGACTGCGTAATGTGGTGTGCGCGCGCGCATTGTGTGTGTGTGTGGGGGGGGTATATGTGCAGGCACAGTTTTCTTCTTATCTATTTCTTCAATTTCATAGATGCCTTCCAGGTGTGTGTGTGTGTGTGTGTGTGTGTGTGTGTGTGTGTGTGTGTGTGTGTGTGTGTGTGTGTGTGTGTGTGTGTGTGTGTGTGTGTGTGCCCGCGCGCGCGCACACACACACACACACATGCAGGCCACTAAACGTACAGTATATGCATTCTCTGCTCACTTGAATGCACGTCCTACCGTTGACCACTATACATGGGGACGGATGCTTTCATGTGTGCAACTGTGTGTCAGGGGCGGATCTAGGCATGGGCATGGGGGGGTAATCCCCCCCTAAATGCCCAGTCTGTCCCACCAAACATGATGGCATGCGACACAACCCAAGATATTTCAAATTATAGTGCTTATATTTAAAAGGATTTCAAACACTACTACTGCTACTAACTAACTACAGCTGTGTCACCACTAAACCAACAGCATTTCATCATTGAAAACAAAAAACTCTGAGTCAGACTTTTAGCGTTATGTATGCTATGTGTCTCTTGCAACTTCAACAACAACTGATATTATTATTGATGGTTACTTGCCTAATAGAAGTCCTGTAACTGAAAATGGCATGGCGCCAAGCCACCCCCATACCATTTTCTCCTGCCCCCCCCCCCCCCCCCCCCCCCCCCCCCCCCCCCCAATTGGGAAATATTACATCCGCCCCTAGTGTGCGTGTGTGTGAGCGTGGGTGTGTGTGTGGGCAGCCGGGGCAGCTAGGCGGCCGGTGGCGGTGTGCATGTGTGCGAGCAGAGTTCTAATCCCCTCTCTCTCTCTACCTGCTCGCTGGAGTGCATTTATATGAAGCAGCAGTTAACCTTTCTCTCCCCGTCTAAAGCCACAGTGACGTGACATTTTATTAACTGTGGCAGGTGATATATTACCACACTTTCCCCACTGCGGGATTACATTAAACCGTTATCAGGGAGGTGCCCCCCTACCGCTTTTTTTCTCCTCCCTGTCTCTCTCTCTCTCTCTCTCTCTCTCTCTCTCTCTCTCTCTCTCTCTCTCTCTCTCTCTCTCTCTCTCTCTCTCTCTCTCTCTCTCTCTGTCGTTCCCTCCTCCTCTACTACCCCTGTACTGCCCCTGGCTCTCCTCCATTGTTCCCTCTCTCTCACTATCCCTATATGTCCCCCTTCACTCCCTCATCCTCCTCCACCCCCCTCCATTGTTCCCTCTCATCATATAAATACAAAACGGTGCATCATCTCCATCTCTCTCTCTCTTGCTCTTGGGAGGTGGGGGGTGAAAGGGGAGAGGGAGTATACTCATGTTTTAAGTAAAAGTATATCAGTAGTGAAATGTGGAACTGTACTTTACTTCGCTACAAAGACCACTTCACCGCGCTTCAACGTATTTTCATATAATAGGTCCTCACTAATGTCCACGATAAAATACGTTATTTTTTTCCTACTCAGTCTCACAGTTCAGAAACTCATCCAGTGACATCACCATTCTGCTTTTTTTTTTTTTTTTTTTTTTTTTTGTATTATCAGTAGAACAATGGCTGCCATTTTTTACATTGCAACTTTTCAGGAATAGAAAGTCTGAAGTTTCTATTGGCTTGGATTCCCCATCGTGCACAGCCCTCATGTGAGACACAAACTGAATAGGAAAAAATAGTGGTATTTCTCATGTAGATTAGTGAGGACCTATTATATGACAATACATTGAAAAGTGGTGAAGTGGTCCTTTAACGTACGTAAAGTTAGACTACCCGTAGTGCACAATGTCTCATTTCTCATGTCTCATGTATAACAACCTTTGAAATTAGCCGATTCAAGCTCACAGTGCATCACGATGCGATGCACTGTGATGCATTGTCAAATGGCTGGAACATATGGTTGAAATATATTTTGTGATAATTAAATTCCAAAAGTAACTATCGCAACTACAGATTGTAATTCATTGCCCACTGGCATTTTTGTAGTCGTCATTTTGTAGACGCCATTAAAACAATGTTGCTTTTCTACGCCATCTCTATATATAGAAGGCTTATATTTAGACGCTGTTTAGTCCGGCTATTTTTAGACGTCTGTACATTATGTAGAAACAGCCCTATAGTAAAGAAAATCTATAGGATTCCTTCATAAGATTTTGGAACAAATCTTATTGGATATCCAACTGGAGTCCATAGGATTCCTGTAATTCCTGTATCCTATTCAAATCTATAAGATCTTATGAAATCCTATACAGGATTCATATTAAAATCCTAATGGATATCCAAAATCTTATAGGACTTTTCTATTGGAATCTTATAGGATTTTACGATTAGGGAACGTTGTTTAGATGTTGAAACAACATTTCAAAGTCCAGGCGTTTAAACACTTTCGTTTTTAAACTGTTTTTACCCCATTTCTTGTCTAAACGCCAACTATTACTCAGACAGTGCATGGAAATACTTAAGTAAAGTAGAAATACAGCAAAAAGGTGTTTATAAGTACAGTATACTTACTGTACTGTGTTACTTCCCATAGCAGGAACGAAGAAGTGAGAGAGAATGAGAGCTAGAGAGAGAATCAAACCGACAGAGAGACATGGAGAAACAGAGGACAGGCATAGAGAGAGAGAGAGAGAGAGAGAGAGAGAGAGAGAGAGAGAGAGAGAGAGAGAGAGAGAGAGAGAGAGAGAGAGAGAGAGAGAGAGAGAGAGAGAGAGAGAGAGAGAGACTGAGAGAGAGGTAGGGGCTGATTAAGAGTGGCAGAGGATGAGGAGCAGAGAGAGGGGACATGTGGAGAGGAATGAGGAACAACTGCTGCAGGGGTCTACCGTAGGGGGTTTATATGGGATTAGACGGATGTTCAGTTCTCTCTCTCCCTGCCACAGTACAGTCAATCCCCTCAGAGTCAGGGGCGGATCTAGGCATGGGCAATGGGGGGGGGGGGGGGCAACATGATGGCTGCAAAACAACCCAAATTTCAAAGATATTTCAAAAACACTAGGCTACTAACTAACTACAATTGTGGCACCGCTAAACCAACAGCATTTCAAAATTCAGCTTTATGCATGCTGCGTGCCTGTTGCAACTTCAAAAACAACTATGTTATTATTGATGCTTTACTTGCCTAGTAAAAGTTCTCTAACCGAAAATGGTATGTTGACGGCTTCAATGAAGCCGCCCCCATACCATTGCCCCCCCCCCCCCCCCCCCCCAATTGGGAAATGCTACATCCGCCCCTGCTCAGAGTGCCGCTGATGGCTGTAGTACGACGTGTCGCCTTGGTCTTCCACAAGCATGGAGGGCTTTTAATAACGGCTACCTCCTATACCCTGCGCCGATAAGATATAGTGGGACATACGGGATGGGGGTTAAACTTAAGTTAACCCCCATCCCGTATGTCCCACCATATCTTATCGTGGAGAATGACATAACATTACAGTTTAAAATTAATACAGTATGTTGATATAAATGAATTCGCTGTAATTGTGCACTTTGATTTTTGGCTTTGTGGGGTCATCATTGATGCAAAGAAGATAGACCCGCACACTGTTATCTGCTCGATATGAGTAATGGTTTATTAAAGAGCAACGTTTTGGTCCCTCAATAGACCTTATTCAGGCGTAACACAGCATTTTGACAGTTAGAAGTTAGAATCAAATAACCAATCACAATAGAGAGAGTCTAATTACTTGCATGAGTGGAGCGGGCACAAGATTTGGTTTTTGGGAGGGGGGCTGTGTGCATTGGTCTGCAGGTGACTGTGGGCTCTGGGTTAAAAATAATCCACCTGTTTGTTTTTCTGGCCAATGTGAAGGGGATTTTTTTCCTCAGCATGTGAAAACCTGTATCATTGCGTGTGTGTGTGTGTGTGTGTGTGTGTGTGTGTGTGTGTGTGTGTGTGTGTGTGTGTGTGTGTGTGTGTGTGTGTGTGTGTGTGTGTGTGTGTGTGTGTGTGTGTGTGTGCGTGTGTGTGGGGCCAAGGCCACACCAACTCAGTGGCCTTGTGGTTAGAGTGTCCACCGTGAGACTGGGAGGCCGGGGTTCGATTCCCGGTCGGGTCATACCAAAGACTGTAAAAATGGGACCCAATGCCTCCCTGCTTGGCACTCAGCATCAAAGGGATGGATTGGGGGTCAAATCAACTAATGATTCCCGAGCGCGGCGCACGCTGCAGCTCACCGCTCCAAGAGATGGGTCAAAAGCGGAGAACTAATTTCACTGCGGTAACGTGAGTGACTAATCTGAGGACTTTGACTTTGTGTGTGTGTGTGTGTTCAAAGTTTGGGATCAACCGAGTTAGCGACACCAGAGAAATGGACGGACGGACACATGGATGGATGGATACACCCACAGATAGAGGGTAGAACATACTCTCTCGCCATGCCTTCTATAGTCAAACTGACAGGCTTCATTTGTAGTGACACATTTGGTATATCGTTGTTTTATTGACCTAAAATATTGTCTATATACAGTACATTTGTGAATCCACTTGACTGACCTGCTGCATGTGGCTATTGGGCAATGTATTTTATAAGGGGTGACCCTACCACTGCATCCTATATAAGGCAAAAAAACACAAAAATGTCCAAATACTTTCCTTATATGCTTGAAGTAGCATGTGACATGCCAAACTAGGGGGGGGTTCACGATTCCGAATCCAATGCAACCATTTGTTTTGCACAAAAGACATTCCTTTGGGCTACCAATTTTCCCACCCCTCCAAGCCAGCTGTGGTCCATTTGGCCCAGTGGAGACAATTAAAGACGTGTGGGTCAGTCCGGGCACATGGGCTCTATATTCCATCAACGTGAGCGCGAAGAAGTCAACAATAAGGTGCATGAAGTCTTAACCGCCGCTGGAAGCATGAGCACAATGAGCTGATGAAGCCAAGCGCTGCTGGCTCCAGAGCCAAATAAGGTGGGATGGGCCAACTTCACGGGGCTAATTTGATTGGCGTTCCTTGGATGGGATTGTGTCCGCCGACGCGGCGCGGTGCCGTACTGTAGCGGCCCGTCACGTTCATGGAGTCTGACACCGGACTGCTTCTCCCTCTAATTCAATCTTCACAACCACTCACTTTTAATTTCCTCATAACCCTCGTAAGATACCCCGCCTCCCTTCCTGTACTCCTATTAGGCAATTGTGTTTTAATTTGAAGCTAGCGGGATGAGCTATTGGCTGTCACACCGCCCGGCCGTGTCGCCCCCCGCCGCTATATATGCCAAAAAACGAGCACATGCAGCAGCTGTGGCAGTTTATCCTCTCTCTCTCTCTCTCTCTCTCTCTCTCTCTCTCTCTCTCTCTCTCTCTCTCTCTCACTCAAACACTCACGCACATACACACACAGGGCGTGCCGAGAGTGTTAAAGAGGCAGGGGCTGAAATCTCTTAACAAAAGTTCCGCCATAACACAGTACCGCACATCGCGCCCATAGACATCCATTCCTTTCAATCGCCTGCATCTCCTACGTATATAATCCTTATCCCAGATGCCAGTTTTGGCCAAACCAGCGTATACAGTATATTCCACCACTCAGATCAGCTGTGGTCCATTTGGCCACACACACACACACACATATAGCAACCATGACAAACAGGCCTGCGATATTCACCAGCATTTCAGCATAATTTACAGCATGGGATTGCTTAAAAATAATAAACAGAGTTAATAATAACACTGACAAGGCTGTGTGCAACACTGCTATTCACTGTTATCTCTTTTTTGAGGGGGTCCCTGAGCTTGAGCCTCTTAGCAATCACGTGGACACTCAAGCTCAAGGGCCCCCTTAGCTCAGGGGCCCCTGGGCCCCTGGGTCCAACGTGCCTGTTGGATAATCCTCCCCCTGGAAACCGTGCACCCCTGTTGTGAATGACTACCCGATCTGACAGACAAAAGGCCTCGCATTTACATCCCCAGCATTTTGAACACCGTAGCGCAGTGCTGTGATTTGCAGTCTAGTGCACGTCGACTACATTTTATGGCATTGTATAGAGCGGCTTGTTGCGGTGTCCCTGGCTGACTTTGACGTGTAGATCTACGTGTCACCGAGGACCGGTTTTGGCTCGTATTCCTGGCACAGCAGCAACTGCCTGACTCACTTGGCTAATATCATTCCCCCAAAGTAGGCAAAGGATCGAGCATGCTGTAAAAAATGTGCACGCGTGTGTGCGTTTGCACAGGCACCTGCACACATAGGTGTGGAAGGGGGCTTGAGCCCTATAGTCCTTTTTACATGCAAGTGAAAGACTGGTGAAAGAAATTCATAAAATACCATTCCTTCATTTGTGTAGAATACCATGTTGTACTCTGAATTTGTAGTAGATAAAAAGTGTTGGGGTGCACGTCGCAAAGTTGATCTACAAGCTCTCAGTGTGCCACACTGAAACACATTGAGATCTTGTAGATCTGCTGATTTTGTTGTTTTTATCCAAAAACTGCCCTCTTAACAGAATATTATTATTTATACTGCCAGTTAGCTGATTTTATTTTTTTTATCAATCTGGAACTCATGTTTTAACTAAAGAGCCAAGCTTCCAACTGGAAGTGGACATATTATATCAGAGCACAGGATATCGTCGATACTAGAGCATCTGTAGAAAGAGAGTAGTGACACGCCTTGATCTCGCCACCTCACATGTGCCTGGAGCCCAAACATACATACTGTAGATAACCAATGCACCACAACACATTCTATTTTCTTACAATATACTTTAACTAAAGTGAGATATATAGAAAATCATTATTCACTAAAGTGATGAGTTCTGTTAATGCGTTAAAATGTCCTAAAATGCTGTAGTTTCACCAATTTATCTGCAAAAGTGCGTCCTGTTTTCAATGGAGCTGGATGGGGGAGAATGGTTTGTTGGGAACACAGGAGCATCACATGCGCTTTTCAGCCAATAGCCGTCTCTTTTCGGCCATAGCATTGGAGTCAACAGAGTTTGACCACAACTCTCTTTCAGATACAGATACTCTATAGTCGATACATTCTTTGTTTACCTTGGAGTGAGATGGCAGCCTCCATAAAGTCACTTGTGTCACTGCGTCAGGGGAAAAAAATGCTCCAGTGTAGGGGGGGGCCTTTGGCTGGCGGCTGCCCAGAGGCCCAAAAATTTCTAGGTCCGCCTATGATGGTTTCGTTGGGAAGGTGGGGCATTTCAAAGAAAATGTCCTTCCCCTGTCTCGCGTCAATTCTGCCTTTTCTTAGGGGCGAAACAGAAGGAACCGGTTTAATTGCTGGTTTTTGCAGGAGACATCAGACCTGGTTATCAGCATCTCTCTCCCTCTCTCTGTGTCTACATGCCATCGGTGTTGACAGGCTAGATGGAACCCTATCGGCAAGATAAGAAGAGAGAGAGGGAGCAGGCCGAGGAGACAAGATAAACCGAAATGATGAGAGAGAGGGTGAGAACGAGTGAACGAGAAGAAAGAGCAAAGTAGAGGGTAACGAAGACTGTTAATACATTGGACGCCACGGCACACCTACATGCCGTTCCCTGCGTCAAGAGCACGGCAATTCATTGATTCCATTCTTTAATCCATCTTTTGATCTGAACATACTGTATCATTTGCCAGTCGTCGTTTTGTTGCATTTCATTTGGGACATAATCGCCGCCATTTTGTTTGTATGGCATTATCTCAGATTCTGCCCATCAATGTCCGTGCTCTCGGCAAATCAGCCATTTCCAATATAGAGACAGTGGTACACCTGTCACTTCTGAACCAGATGTTCTTGCACAGAGGATTAGAGGGCAGAATGGGCACCACGACACAAGCGTGAAAGCCATGGCATAGGCACATGTAGTATGTAATCCTCGTGGTTGGCGTGAAGACGGTTAAAAAAAGCTGAGTTGAGGTGCGAGAAAGAGAACGGCATCTTCCCTCCACTCATCGCCATGTTTGCTCTGATCAGCAGGGCTTTTTTGATTGCCTGCCAGCAACGCAAACACCAATGTGCCTCAAACCCTGGGCCATGATCAAGAAAAATCAACCGGTGGTGTTCTTTCTCCCCGTGTCTTACTTCAACAATCTCCCATCGCGAGCCTCATCCTTTCTTCATGCCCATTTCCCTGGCGCTGCGGCTCAAAAGCAGCTCTCACTTTTTTATTCTTGCTGCCGTCTTTTCTTTCCATCCACTAGTGGCTTCCTTATATACTGTATATATATCTCAACTTGCTATTACTGTGTTTTTTCTTTGATTTACAATTTTGCTCGTGGACCACGTTTTCTGAGTCGTTTCCCATGTTTCTCACCTATACATACACCTCTGCCCTCACCTCTGTTCTCTCACTTGAACACCTCTTTTTTCCCCTCTGTAAATTCCCACCACCTTTCTATGATATTGATGCTCATCTGTCAAGAATGAATTGGGGAGAAATGCGTATCATAAGGTAGCCGGAGAAGTAGTCTCTACATTTTCGACTTGCCGTTTAGTGCATTTTTATTTAGCCTACTTCTAAAACACATTTGTTTTTCAAAGTCAACTATAACATATGTGCGTTTTCCATACTGCACTCATTGGGCCTCATGCGCCAATAAGTTCTTACATTTTCCTCTTAGATTTCTTCCTAAGATAATTTCTAAGAGAAATTCAGTCAGATTCATGAAGCGTTCTTAAGTAGCCATTTTGTTCGCAAAATTTGTTCTTATGGTGATGAATCCAAATCCTTGTAAATTGAAGGGGTGTGCCAGTTTCTTCAAATTACCATAGGTAGACGCCCCACATATCCTAATTTGCATCCTGATTACCATAGGGAACCACCCACTGATTCCCATATAAGGCATTGGGAATTCCCTCTCCTTCCTGTGCTTTACCCAGGTGGGTGTGGTTTTGCATGACTCCAGTCACACCTGTGTGTGATTGCAGCACTAAGAACTCAAAGGACCTCACACAGAGAAAGGCTAAAATGGCTGAAATTAGCACAATACCCATGCTATTTGCAAAAGTAGTGGATAGTAGTGAATATAAAATGTTGGACTCTGGAGGGTGGGTATGAAGGGACAATTGCTAGTCGGTGAGGGTGTATGGGGATAAGGGTTATGAGGTGGGCATGGTGGGGGGGTTATAAGGTGGGTATGGTGGGGGGGTTATGAGGTGGGCATGGTGGGGGGTTATGAGGTGGGTATGGTGTGTGTGTGTGTGTGTGTGTGGGGGGGGGGGGTTATGAGGTGGGTATGGTGGAGGGGGGTTATGAGGTGGGCATGGTGGAGGGGGGGTTATGAGGTGGGCATGGTGGGGGGGTTATGAGGTGGGCATGGTGGAGGGGGGGTTATGAGGTGGGCATGGTGGGGGGGTTATGAGGTGGGCATGGTGGAGGGGGGTTATGAGGTGGGCATGGTGGGGGGGTTATGAGGTGGGTATGGTGGGGGGGTTATGAGGTGGGTATGGTGGGGGGGGGTTATGAGGTGGGCATGCTGGGGGGGTTATGAAGTGGGCATGGTGGGGGGGGTATGAGGTGGGTATGGTGGGGGGGTTATGAGTAGGGTGGGGGGGGGGGGGGGCTATGGGGGGCATGGTGGGGAACAAAATATTTTTTGTTTTGAAGATTTATCAAATATCCAATCTCAAGAGTAATGGAATGTGCTGTGAGATTGTAGAGGAGCTATTTTCAAAGTATAAAATGGGATTAGAAGAGACCCTTGAGGTCCCTAGACCAGACTTTACACATCTTGTAGAGGGCGCTGTTTTCCCTTTTCTTTTCAGATTGCATTTAAGAACAAAAAAGCCACCCTAAGAGTCCTCCTCAGTGTGCGTACATTTTGTTCTTACCTACGAACAAATCACAGCTAAGAAAACATTGAGGGATCCCAAAATGTTCTTAAAAACTTCTTAAGTGTGCCTAAGAACAAATTTCCTCTTAAGAACATCTTAAGAACGGTTGGCGCATGAGGCTCATTATCTTTAACTTATTTTTTTGCTGCTTTCTACAATTCGATTTGTACAAGCCGCAATTTACATACAAATTCGCTCCCTGCTATTATTATAGCAGGGAGCGAATTTGACACTTTGTTAACCTTGTATCATTCCGTTGATGGCCAGTCAGCCTGCTAATCCCCTGTGATGTGGTGTTTCCAAAATTCTGCTCCATAGACATCCATTAAAACAACAATTTTCCAAGTCCTCTTTCTCAAAACCAGCCATCGCTGCTCATGCAGCCCCTTATGCGCAGCCTACAGTATATTCAGATAGCTGTTGCATCATAATGTTGCATCGCTGTGGACATCCAACTGGTTTTACTGACTGGCTAATAATAGCAGCTATCTTTTTTTTTTATCAGATTAGTCAAATATGAATGCCATTAACTTGTTATTTTGAACAGCCTTACTAATGAGTTGTAAGCGTTGCGAGATGTCCGGTATTCCATCCTAATTAGTATACAGTATGTGCCTGCATGAAGTGACATGGCATACTGTATGATGCATTTATACTGTGTCTTTATCCAGGATTCACATTCACAGCAACTCCAGAGCCAACACCAAAGCCATACAAAGTGGGGTTCTGTGTCTTGTCCAAGGACACCTCGACATGTAGACAGGACAAGACAGGATTCGAACCGCTGACCCACGGCTCATTGACATTGCTCATTGCTCTACCTCCTGAGCCACAGTTGCCAGTTGGCAGCAGTATATCATAAAAACCAAGATGGATATTCTCACGTGAATTATGTAATTCACAAACCTACGTTTTATCCCACGTCCAGCAGACCTATAATTAAACACACTTAGACATTCATGAACATCTTGTTCTACTGCCAGAGCATGAATTAATGTTTTTTTCTCTATATTTCACAGCGTAATTGAACCTTATAAATGTAGCTTATTATTGTCTTTGAACAATATTATAGACATTAAGTGATCTGTCAGAACTGCTATCCACAGTTCCACCATTTGATTTGACGTGCCACCTTGTTTAGCAGCTGCGCTGGGCTTTGACATGGCTTTTCTCAGAAAATGAACAAAGACACTCATTTAAAATGTCACTGTCAGTGTGACATCATCTTTAACCTTTTTGCTGTTTAATAAAATAAGAAACAGTGTTCCTTTGGTCATTCGCCACCCTGCTGGTCTCCTTATGACAGTTTGTTTTGTATCATTCCACTCCATTTGCTTCCGTTAAAAACAATTTCAGCACACTTTCAGCACGTTTCTCTATGACATCTATTCCTGGGCGTCCAGCCATGACTCACAGCATACTGTATATTCAGATGGCTAGTCCATTGCTAAAGACATCCAGTGACAACTGGTGGCTAATTGCTAGTAGCAAAGGCTCAAACAGGATTTAGCACCATCATAACATCCTGGTTCAGAAAGTATAGGGGAGAATAGTGCCTTGTCCCTGTGACAGTGAATGACTGGTACACCAGATGAGTATACTACAGAACGTCATAAAGCACAGTTAAGGTTAAGGTGTCTATTTGAAATGTCAAATGATTAAATGGTACTCAGAGTGGTCATGGAAGGCTTTGTGCAATCGTTTGGCGTATTTCAATTTGTACACAGTGAGTGCATACAGTGCAGTGCATAAAATACACAATTGTTTAACACAATGACTATTGACTATAGGTCAATTTACAGACTGTTTTTATATAGTTGCAATGTCTCCATATAGGTAAAGTACTAGGAAGCGCTTTCTGTTTCCTCCCCTCCTATCCACCAGCTGCACATCTCCTCTCTTGTTCCCTTTGTATTGCGATTGGCAGCAGCCTCCGAAAATGGATTGAGTGGAATCCTCTGTGGTCTATACAATACCAGCATGCAGTACATCCCACCACCTCCACTAGGGAAAAACAGCTTCAGCCTGCCAGCCTGCCAGGCAGTCTTTGTCCATGTAGGCAGTCAACTGCTGCACCAGATCCTGCTGTTTAACAATGTGCCTCCTGAGCTGAAGGTACAAAAAAAAAAAAGGAAAAAAGGTAGGACAACGCTGTACACGTCACCCTCCTGGCTCCGAAACTGTGGAATGCAATGCCCAATGCAATCAGAACCACTACAGACTCTGTCCCAAACCATCCGCCGTAGTCTGAATCTTAGCCCGTAGCAGTTGCACTTGGCGACCTTACATTCGTATAAGACTCCTCTTGTGTAACTTAGCATTTTATGCATGTCATCCAAGGTTCACATAGTGAATCACATTCACCCACGGACCATTGGATGACCCACGAATCATTGGATGACCTGCTCTAGCTCTTTAGATATTTCAATTTCAAAAAAGAGCTTTATTGGCATGAGGAAACAAATGTTTACATTGCCAAAGCAAATGCCAGAAATATAACGCAATGAAACCAGTTGAAAATGGGGGAAATAGTTGGACGGGGTATGGAGTTTTGTGAACAGTTATGTCACATTGCATTATTTTATACATGTTATAACAGGGCAACTTCTCTTGTCTATTTTTAAACAAACAACAACAATTATTTGCCTCTTCAGGACAAATGAAAACATTTTTTCTCATTATTATGCAGAAAAAGAAAGTGAACAGTGAGATCTGTTCGAATGTAGCAGCTCTGTTTACATTGGGCATGGTCTAAATAGTACACCGTAGGGTGGTTGTATTCCATCGGCCAATGTCACAAATCTTGCTGCTGTGTTTGCACATTGTTGTATTTCTCCCAACAGGTATGGGAGTTTTTCATTGGTCGTTGGTCATAGTTTTTATCATAGTTTCAAACTCACGTTGAGTGTGTGTAATCTGTGGGAAGCATGTGTCTCTGATGAGCCGCAGTTGCCAGTTGGCAGCAATATAGTTCAACTGAAGCTCAATATACTCCCAATTATGTAATTCACAAACCTACACATTTTATTCCTTGTCCAACAGCTCCATAATTAAAGACAATTAGCCATTCATGAAAATCTTGTTCTACTGCCAGAGCACGAATCAATGTTCCTCTCTATATTTCCGCCGTCGTCTGAATCTTAGCCTGAAGCACTTGCACTTGGCGACCTTACAGACTTATGCAAAGACTCAAATTAGATAGCATTTCATGTAGACATATCGCACTACTCTGTAGTGCATACTCATAGTTGCATTATTTAGATATTCCACGGTTCACCGCTGTGTTAATTATCTAATGTGATGCTGGGCTCTACACACCCTCTGCCTTCTTTTCACTTGACCAAGGGGATTTCCCCTGGTTGAAACGCAGCGTGGCGGAGGAGCAGACCAGCACCCACAGCATTCCTATAGCGGGAATCGATCGCAGGACCTTCTAGCTGTGAGGCAACAACACTTAAAGGGGAACTCCACCCATTTTCAACATTCTACTATGTCATTGATGTCCCTTCAAGGTGTTGTGTGGACATGATAAAAAAGTTACCCCATTCTGTGTTTCTTAGAAATAGAGGTTTGAAGAAAACCACTAATGTGGTGAAACATCTTGATGACATCATCAAGATGTATTTTCACCATGTTAATGGATTTCTTAAGACACTTCTTTTTTCTGAGAGCGTACAAATGGAACCAAATGAACCCGTTGGGGTTCATTTGGTTGCATTTGTACGCTCTCAGAAAAAATGTTGAAAATGGGTGGATTTCCCCTTTAACACTGTTCCACCGTATGATGACTTTTTTTTAATGTATTTGATCCTTCCTGGAGATGACTGCAGCCAGTTTGACTTTGTTGTGCTCAGTACTGGAGGACTGGCTCCTTTACTAATTAATACGACTCATATCAAGTCAAGAGTAAAATATAATATGACTCGTAAGGCTACGACTGGAGGGGATATAGCAGAAAAGAACATGAGCATATTATGATACAAGCATAAAATGTGACTTTGCTAATGCATCCAAAGAAACCGAAGGAACAGAATATTATTCCCCCTTATCTTCATGCCGATCTGAGTTATAAAGCTTGCGAGAAAGACTTTGGTAGCATCTGCAGTGGAAAACTATCTTGTGCAGTTCAGAATTTGATTAGCACATCTAACGGATTAGGATTCGGGTTCGGTCCTGTCAGGAAAGTGTCACAGAGGGATATGGTAAATGCCACTTGTGTGATGATGCATCAAACCCAACCCTTTGTGTCTCGGGGTGGTTGTGTTACATTCTGCTCTCAGAGCCCAGCACAAGAGGGGGGAAATACTTCGGTTTCTGCTTTGCTCTGTTGCCAAATCATTCACTATACATGTGAAATCTGCCTGCACACATTCTCACAAAGGGCATCTGTATAACCTTGAATATTTTGTAAATTATTACCATAGCGTTTAGGCTTTCTTGGTGACTGTTATTACTGTTGTATTGTGCTTTTTGCTTTGGCAATGTATGAACCTATCTTTTCTCGTGCCGATAAAGGGATTTGATTGGAATTGACTCACGTTCCAGATCTGTCAAAGCTCAGCTTAGTTCAGTCAGTTAAACTCATGATTGATTTAACCAATATCTATTATAGAATCAGAATACATGTGTGCACATCACATTTACATTGGCATTCGGCTCTGTTCTCCCTCCTCGGCACAATTAAACAGCATCATTAACATTAAGAGCAGGGAGATATACTGTAAAATATAACAACCCCCATTGGGAACAAAAATAACAGAGCCCACTGGTGGTGCTGGGGTGGTGTTGGAAGCAAACATCACATAACAACCAGGAACCATAATGCAGAAGGAATGCAGGAAGAACTAGGCAGTCTATTTGAACTTAAATAATATGAACAACCCCGGATCTTTTTTTGTTTTCGGACATGACATTAACTGCCATGTTTTTTGCTGTATGATTTCCAGTGTACCATATCAACTGTAGGGTTAATTTTGATTCATTCAGACACCTACCGTATGTCCCAAACTGTCGCCCCAGTCAGAGTACAGAATTTGAAATAATGTATATTGGTAATATTGTATATAAGACGTACTGTATTTTAAATATATATAAAGATTTGAGGGGACAACATTTTGGTTGACTATTTTTTAATATGAATATTTTATTTCAAACAAAAATAGATCCTTCCCCATCACCTTTCATGCCTGTGTCACCCTACCCTGTGCCAATGTTGGCATCCGTTGCCTACCACTGCCCTATTATTGCCTGCCCTACAGTATAGTCCCTGACTGCCATTGCCAACCCTCCTTGGTCTTTGGGACATGGAGCATAGCCAGCGGTTTCTTTTCACCGGACACTGAGGGCTTAATGTGTGCGATTTGGAAGTGCCTTAGCCTGGTCTAAACCCATAGACGCAGCCCTCTCTGATTGTTTGGCATTTCTTGGTCTGTCCTTCTCTTGTCAACTTTATAATTTACTTCGGTACCAAAATGTATTATCCAGTGATAGTCAGAGTTGGGAGTCTTTTATTTACATGCGTCAACGCTTGCTGAATGTGTTTGTTTGTTTAGCAAATGTGCTAGCTAGAGGTCTTCACGGGGGGTCCGAACCCGAAAAAACCCGAGTCCGTCCGAGACCCGACGGTTCCGGCGGTGTGTTTTATCACAGTCACTCGGACAGGTTCGGAATCGGACGTATCCCCGTCGGAAGTCGGACCTGTCAATCATTATGTGCAATACCCGAGAAAATCCGACAAGACCCGAGACTACAGTGAGACGTATTCTTTCTCTACGTTTTTTTTTTTTTTTTGCCTCATTTACCGCGATCGGATCGATCGTCTTTGTTTTCTCCCCATTGCCACGGCTCAAACCAGTTCGATCGGTAAAAAACCCTTATTTTGAAGCTCAGATCTCCTAAACAGGATGTGCTGTTTCTGTCATGCTGTTTCTGTTGTCTTGTCTGACCTCTCTTCTGACGATCTGAGCAAAAACATCCGGTTCACAAGTCAGGAAGAGCAGTGTAGCTCTGGCTGCTTTACCCATGCGCTCACGACATTCAGGGGGCAAACCGGAGGAGAGCTGTTTGAATGCATTGGATTGAATGAATGTGAATGGGACAAAAAAAAAAAGTGGGCGCCAAAGGGTCGGGTCTGTCGGACGGTCAAAAATAATCCGACTTCGGTCGGGCTCGGCGAAGCAATTTGGGGAAAATCTCGGAACATTTCGGAACCGGAAAACCATGCCACGGATCGACTCGGATCCAATTTATTTATTTGAAAATATTTTCGGAACAGTTCGGAATCGGTGATATTGCACGGATTTATTTCGGATTTCGGATGGCATTTTTGAGACCCGTGAAGACCTCTAGTGCTAGCCCATTAGCCACATGTTTGACAACAACCTCTGGTCCGTTTGGTTTGAACCAAACCTCTCCCCCTTGAAATCGCTCAGTGGATGATGTCAGACTCAAGCTTCAGCAAGCTTAGCTCAAGTCTCATAATCAGGCTAGAAGTGCGTATCCACCCCAGTTCTATTCCCTGACGAACAGGTGTTCCGACCAACCAGTGGCACTATGGTGCGGTAAAGATCACGCCCTACATATAGTACATCCCAGCCGCTTTACTGTACATTTCACAGCATTGTTTGTGCAGCTGCTGCTGTACAAATCTGGATATTATGAGCAAACAACAGTAGCACTGTGCAAGAATGTGTATATTTACGCATGCATTTCACCACATGGGGTCTTATAACATGGTGGCTTTACTAGCTTTGGAAGTGATGTCTCACCACTGTCTGTGGCGTTGTCCATCGCCTAAATAACGTATTCTGAATCCTAAAGGTTTTCTGAAAAACCTATGTCATTAGCGGCTCAAGATATTTAATGTCATGTACACCCAGAATTCTCTGCGTGCGGACCACCAGCTGAGCGTAAATGTTCCAGGGACTCATGCCACTGAAGCAAAGACTCGTAAGGCTACGACTGGAGGGGATATAGCAGAAAAGAACATGAGCATATTATGATACAAGCATAAAATGTGACTTTGCTAATGCATCCAAAGAAACCGAAGGAACAGAATATTATTCCCCCTTATCTTCATGCCGATCTGAGTTATAAAGCTTGCGAGAAAGACTTTGGTAGCATCTGCAGTGGAAAACTATCTTGTGCAGTTCAGAATTTGATTAGCACATCTAACGGATTAGGATTCGGGTTCGGTCCTGTCAGGAAAGTGTCACAGAGGGATATGGTAAATGCCACTTGTGTGATGATGCATCAAACCCAACCCTTTGTGTCTCGGGGTGGTTGTGTTACATTCTGCTCTCAGAGCCCAGCACAAGAGGGGGGAAATACTTCGGTTTCTGCTTTGCTCTGTTGCCAAATCATTCACTATACATGTGAAATCTGCCTGCACACATTCTCACAAAGGGCATCTGTATAACCTTGAATATTTTGTAAATTATTACCATAGCGTTTAGGCTTTCTTGGTGACTGTTATTACTGTTGTATTGTGCTTTTTGCTTTGGCAATGTATGAACCTATCTTTTCTCGTGCCGATAAAGGGATTTGATTGGAATTGACTCACGTTCCAGATCTGTCAAAGCTCAGCTTAGTTCAGTCAGTTAAACTCATGATTGATTTAACCAATATCTATTATAGAATCAGAATACATGTGTGCACATCACATTTACATTGGCATTCGGCTCTGTTCTCCCTCCTCGGCACAATTAAACAGCATCATTAACATTAAGAGCAGGGAGATATACTGTAAAATATAACAACCCCCATTGGGAACAAAAATAACAGAGCCCACTGGTGGTGCTGGGGTGGTGTTGGAAGCAAACATCACATAACAACCAGGAACCATAATGCAGAAGGAATGCAGGAAGAACTAGGCAGTCTATTTGAACTTAAATAATATGAACAACCCCGGATCTTTTTTTGTTTTCGGACATGACATTAACTGCCATGTTTTTTGCTGTATGATTTCCAGTGTACCATATCAACTGTAGGGTTAATTTTGATTCATTCAGACACCTACCGTATGTCCCAAACTGTCGCCCCAGTCAGAGTACAGAATTTGAAATAATGTATATTGGTAATATTGTATATAAGACGTACTGTATTTTAAATATATATAAAGATTTGAGGGGACAACATTTTGGTTGACTATTTTTTAATATGAATATTTTATTTCAAACAAAAATAGATCCTTCCCCATCACCTTTCATGCCTGTGTCACCCTACCCTGTGCCAATGTTGGCATCCGTTGCCTACCACTGCCCTATTATTGCCTGCCCTACAGTATAGTCCCTGACTGCCATTGCCAACCCTCCTTGGTCTTTGGGACATGGAGCATAGCCAGCGGTTTCTTTTCACCGGACACTGAGGGCTTAATGTGTGCGATTTGGAAGTGCCTTAGCCTGGTCTAAACCCATAGACGCAGCCCTCTCTGATTGTTTGGCATTTCTTGGTCTGTCCTTCTCTTGTCAACTTTATAATTTACTTCGGTACCAAAATGTATTATCCAGTGATAGTCAGAGTTGGGAGTCTTTTATTTACATGCGTCAACGCTTGCTGAATGTGTTTGTTTGTTTAGCAAATGTGCTAGCTAGAGGTCTTCACGGGGGGTCCGAACCCGAAAAAACCCGAGTCCGTCCGAGACCCGACGGTTCCGGCGGTGTGTTTTATCACAGTCACTCGGACAGGTTCGGAATCGGACGTATCCCCGTCGGAAGTCGGACCTGTCAATCATTATGTGCAATACCCGAGAAAATCCGACAAGACCCGAGACTACAGTGAGACGTATTCTTTCTCTACGTTTTTTTTTTTTTTTTTGCCTCATTTACCGCGATCGGATCGATCGTCTTTGTTTTCTCCCCATTGCCACGGCTCAAACCAGTTCGATCGGTAAAAAACCCTTATTTTGAAGCTCAGATCTCCTAAACAGGATGTGCTGTTTCTGTCATGCTGTTTCTGTTGTCTTGTCTGACCTCTCTTCTGACGATCTGAGCAAAAACATCCGGTTCACAAGTCAGGAAGAGCAGTGTAGCTCTGGCTGCTTTACCCATGCGCTCACGACATTCAGGGGGCAAACCGGAGGAGAGCTGTTTGAATGCATTGGATTGAATGAATGTGAATGGGACAAAAAAAAAAAAGTGGGCGCCAAAGGGTCGGGTCTGTCGGACGGTCAAAAATAATCCGACTTCGGTCGGGCTCGGCGAAGCAATTTGGGGAAAATCTCGGAACATTTCGGAACCGGAAAACCATGCCACGGATCGACTCGGATCCAATTTATTTATTTGAAAATATTTTCGGAACAGTTCGGAATCGGTGATATTGCACGGATTTATTTCGGATTTCGGATGGCATTTTTGAGACCCGTGAAGACCTCTAGTGCTAGCCCATTAGCCACATGTTTGACAACAACCTCTGGTCCGTTTGGTTTGAACCAAACCTCTCCCCCTTGAAATCGCTCAGTGGATGATGTCAGACTCAAGCTTCAGCAAGCTTAGCTCAAGTCTCATAATCAGGCTAGAAGTGCGTATCCACCCCAGTTCTATTCCCTGACGAACAGGTGTTCCGACCAACCAGTGGCACTATGGTGCGGTAAAGATCACGCCCTACATATAGTACATCCCAGCCGCTTTACTGTACATTTCACAGCATTGTTTGTGCAGCTGCTGCTGTACAAATCTGGATATTATGAGCAAACAACAGTAGCACTGTGCAAGAATGTGTAGATTTACGCATGCATTTCACCACATGGGGTCTTATAACATGGTGGCTTTACTAGCTTTGGAAGTGATGTCTCACCACTGTCTGTGGCGTTGTCCATCGCCTAAATAACGTATTCTGAATCCTAAAGGTTTTCTGAAAAACCTATGTCATTAGCGGCTCAAGATATTTAATGTCATGTACACCCAGAATTCTCTGCGTGCGGACCACCAGCTGAGCGTAAATGTTCCAGGGACTCATGCCACTGAAGCAAAGATTTGAGTTAAAACGTTTGTCCTGAAAAAATAGAGATTCACAACACATTTTCACTTTGCCAAAAACAATAAACCTACAAGCTTGTAGGGCGCCGCTCGGTACCACATACACTATGAGCTTGTAGATATGTTATTTTTCAATAGATAAAGTGTAACATAAGGCTTATAAAACCCCTTCTTTTCACTCTCATGTCTTCACCCAATGTGTGCCTATTCTTATGGCATGTCCAGAATAGTGTCGCTAGAGTGCATGTGTGAACTTTATAATTTCATGCTGGAGTAAGTCACCTGAAACTTTTTGCCCATGCAGCCCAATGCCCAACTTTAATATTACAGTCTTGACACGGAAAAACCTGACGTTATTAAGGCTTTTCTCTTTGCGAGCAGTAAATACATTTTCCTCGAAACCATGTTCTGGGTTTTGATTAGTGCTGTCACAATGCACACTGCAGGGCATTATAATGGCGTGTGTGTGTGTGTGTGTGTGTGTGTGTGTGTGTGTGTGTGTGTGTGCACGCAGTGTTAAGGCATACAGTATATGCTCCATTTTCTGATTTAATTTGCTCCGGATAGCGTTGGTTTTGGGAATGGTCTGCTGTTATAACTTGACAGATTGTCAAAATCTTTTGCCTGGCCTGACCTGGTCAGCTTGAAGTGCTCTTTCACAGCATTGCCCAGGGATTTAATGAGCTCTCGCTCGCACCCCCATCCGTTCACCACCGGCGTGATTCGTGATTTTTTTTTTCCTCTCTCACATTTACAGATGGAGCAGCATATCAGCACTGAATCACCTGGTGATGACAATACATCCTAAGGAGTTTAGTCATCACTATTACATGGGTCATTTCATTACATCCTGTACAGTTACATCATGTATTTAACCCTTTTGTGTACTGAACGCATTTTGGTGTTCAACGCATTATGTTACACTTTAGCTATTGAAAAATATCAGATCCACAAGCTCATATCAAATGGCGCGATATGAGCTTGTAGATCTTTTTTTTTTTTTAATGTGAAAATGATGCGCAAATCTAAGAATTTATTCTATTTGACACCGGCCTGATTGTAGTTTCTGACACTAGATTCTAGTTGCTGACTAGTTTCTAGTTTCTGATGCTAGATTCTGATTCTAGTTTTTCTGAAAAATCTAAGTTCCTGTGTCAGTGATGCTTAACATATTTCATGCCAAGGACCACCAGAATTACCTCTATTTGGCTGTGGACCCCCATCTGAAAACATATTGTTGTAGGGATCCCCCAGAAGCAACGGTTTTAGTTCAAAATATTTGCTTCTGAAAGAATATATAATGAAAGATTTGCATCACATTTTCACGATTTTTCAAAAATGTCAGAGCTACATACATAAGCTTGTAGGTCTGATGTTTTTCAATAGGTTAAGTGTAACATAATGCTTTGAACACCAAAACGTGTTCATACACAAAGGGTTAAACCTCAAGGAGCGAGAAGTGTGGAAAATAAAATCTTTCTCTTTCGGATTCAAATTACCTTCCATTTTCACTTGATTTTTAATGTGTTGCTCGCGTTATTTCGACAGACTGAGTAGGCTACTCTTCGCTGTAGCTCTCGCTGCACAACCTGTTTTTTGCGCCTTAGAGTGTGTGTTTTTTTTCCTGCATAGGGCATGCTGAACCACAAGGGCATTATTTGATATGGTAGATTACATTTCTTGCAGAGCAAAGATATTGTGAACGATGCCTCCTTTATACTTCCATTGCTTTTTTCCCCTGTTATCGGGTGGGCGTATGTGCTGCTACACTTATATGTAAAACTACACTGTGAGTGCATGAACCACACAGATGGATAGCCACACACACACACACACACACACACACACACACACACACACACACACACACACACACACACACACACACACACACACACACACACACACACACACACACACACACACACACACACACACACAATCCCTGATGGAGGATCATGAGGGAAAAGTCAGTGTTATTGACCTGCACATGAACCCTATAGTTGTTCCTATTCTGTGGGGGGGGGGGGGGGGGGGGGGGGGGGGGGGGGGGGGTTCTGCAAGATCACAATGTGTGAGCAGCAGAGACAAGTAATATAACCATATGACAACGTACAGACCAATAATATTACAGTTACTTCTAATAATATTACTGGTTACTTTCGTCATGCTGCTGCTTTCAACACTAATTGCGTTGGTGAAGGGAGATGAGCTAATGCCACTTTACTTGGATCTAAGAAAGTGTAACGGCAAACTCTTGCTGTTATATATTACAGTTATCTTCTTCTGAGTAAGAAGACATAGTCATATGTATGGCTCTTCCATCCAAGTAATAAGTAATGTAATAATACAAATATGGGGAGGGGGCGACCACCAGACATGCTTTAAAAGGATACCAGGCTAATAAGCCTAATATGGATAAATCCACTATCCCTGCTCTCTTATAGCTAGAAGGAGAGATTTTCCCTCCAGGGAAAATCTTGCCTAGGGCTCCAAATTGCTTAGAAACGCCACTGCATCCAGGGATGCTCTATTTTCACCTGTCAGGTGAAAAGAAGGCAGCTTGGACTACTCATGCATTGAAGGAAGCATGGGGCCAGTCTGCTGCCTTGGTGGAGGGTGTGTAGGAGTCCAGGATCACATTAGGAATTGGAACTGAGTGATGAAGATGGGTTACAAAAATAAGAAAAGAGGCTCATGTGCCAAGTCTTTTTTAGGGAGCCTTTTTGGAATGAACAATATCTACCCATTCATTCCCCTTAGTGTGCCAGGATAGCTCCTTTATGCAAAATGTGGTAGGGGACATATTAGTAATTAGCATCTGTGTATGTCCATTATGACTAAGATAGCATCACTGCCTGCAGAGCATCCAATGTCTTCAACATGGTAATCATGTGCTTTGAATCACCACACATAATATAACATGGAGGCTAGTGAAAAGAATAGAATTCACTCAATGGCAGAAATGAGGTGGATTTTCAAGATTTTTTGCCAGCATGAAAAGGAGTGATAAAAGGTGATAGGCCCAATCATGAATTCAATCTCGCTTCCTAAACGAGAACATCGTTTTTTTTTTTGTCTGCGGTTGAAGTCGGATCTTTTGTTAATCTTTCCATCATGAATGCAATCTGACAAGTCTTGTTCGACTTCTTTGATGTATTATCAGGAAGCAAATGGAAACTGCACCACTTTTATCAAAGAGGTTTTAACATGTATGTGTTTTTACCATAATGATATTATGATATACCATCCATTTGAATATGCCATCTCTATTGCATTAATTGGGAAAATATCTCAAGATCAATCAATGTCTCTGAGGTTCGAGTAGTGGTGGTGATAACAATCAAGACATGGCATCGGTTGATTATTGATTGATTAATTGAATACTTGTGGCAGAAATATAAACAGTAGAGAGTATGATCAACAGATTGGTCCAAAATGATATCATCTGAAAAGTCCTTGTGGTCTTGTTTCCATTCAGGCATATAGTCTGATATTGGTTATCTGATCTATAGATTATGATACAGGACTATGTCTTCAAATATGAAAAAAAAAGTTAATTCCTCATGTACTGCCTCTTGAGTTAAAGAACGTTTGGCCTTTTGTGAGACTTGTAGTTTTTGACATTGTGATTATATGGATTATATTTTATTTGGCATGAGAGAACAACGTTTAAATTTTGTCACAATACAGCAATACAAACAAGGCAAAACAATGTACATTTGAAAGTCAGGATCTTCAATAAATCAGGTTCTATATACCATCACTCAATGCAGAATGATTATTCCTTAGGGTGGTTGTGTTCCTTTGATATCCTTCCCTTATCACAGCAAAACACAGGTATCGCTGCTGTGTTTGCACATTGTTGCACTTCGCCCAGCAGATACGGGAGATTTGTGTCAGTTAGTCATGTTTTCAAAATCTCTGTGGGAGAGTATGTTCTGTGGGAAGTATGTAAATGTGCCAGAGGATCAACATCAAACTAACTAAAATCAAAACAAATATGAGAACATACCGTATTGCGTGGTTTTCGTGCCTAGGGGAATGCCTCAAATGTACCCGAAAGTTACCCAAAAGATGGAAAAAGTGAAGTTTGTTGTTGTGTGAGTGACAGCTGCACCACCACTTCACCCTAATAGTCTGCGGATGGCTGCAAGTATGAGCAACCCTCCCCCCACCCTCCAAGGGGAATAGCTTCAATCACCGGGGTAGAACCAAAGCATTTTGGAAACGAAATCCCTTTCATTTTAATTATTTCCCCATTTCCTCTCCTATAACCAGCTTTTTTGATGAATAATTTACACCTGCGAGAATTGAGGTGGAGAACGTCTCAAATTGAAACAAATGGAAGCGCGAAACCGCATCACGAGAGTGACTGTTTAATTCCAAACGTGTCCCTCACCTGCATCAAAAAAATGTCATCAAAACGAATCGTGCTGTGAAATGACAAAATTATTATTTTTTTGCATAGAGATACGCCATAGTGAATGGTTTTCCCTGCCTGTCACCATGGCAACGACACACAGAGTGGCATCATGGAGAGAGAAAAAAGGTGGAAGACACTGAGGATTTGATGGAGACGTTCACTGTCTGAATCCGTAGTAGATATAGAGAGTAGTGACAATGTTACCAAGCGGATGTCTGCAGGACATTTTGTACAGCCTTGGTTAAACACTGCTCCTACCCTGCTGAAGGAGAAATCCACCCCAGAAGGCTTTCTTAACTTTGTTTTTATTCTTGGTTCAGCCTGGTTCTGCCGTAAACCGTGCACCACATACCCCCACTCCCCGGTTGAGACGGCTGAACCACAGCTGGACCAAAAGTGAAAGTGTGAGTGTGACACACTTGACATGGTGGAAAGACAATATCAAAGAGAGCAATAACAGCATATCCTTTTTTTTTTTTTTTTTTTTTTTTTTTTTTAATTAAGATGAAGTTACTTCATCCCTCCAATATGGCTGTGTGTGTGTGTGTGTGTGTGGTGTGTGTGTGTGTGTGTGTGTGTGTGTGTGTGTGTGTGTGTGTGTGTGTGTGTGTGTGTGTGTGCGTGCGTGCGTGCGTGCGTGCGTGCGTGCGTGCGTGCGTGCGTGCGTGCGTGTGCGTGTGCGTGTGTGTGCGTGCGTGTGTGTTGAAAATGGGTGAAATTCCCCATTAAGTGCTTTAAAGGGCTTGGGATACATTGTCTTGTAGAGTTACCATCCAGCCACTCTAACTATCGCCACCCCTGGTACCAATATCATTGGTATCAATATCAAAAACAGAAAGACAAGAAAAAACAATGTAATTATTATTTTGACCATTAGGCTACTGAGAATCAAATGAAAGATTTCAACCAGTCAGAGCCAACAAGATGCTGTCTGTGGCAATACCACAAACCAAAAATTAGTTTGAGGGAAAAATGTCATCACCTTCCACAAATTGACTTTTTGTTTTCCTGTCTTGTACCTGTCACTATTGGTGGGCAACGCTTTAAATAGCAGAAAATGCCATTTAAAGACTTACAGAAATAAAGGATGCAATGGAATAGAACTCCTAACGGTAATGCCAGTCATTTTTCCTTGACCTGATCACCAGATGCTTATTCAGTTTCTGTAATTATTTGCCAACAAGTTGTTCATTACCCTGCTGTGGGGGTGAGAGAGGAGAGAGTAGTAGGCTATACACCCACGTGTGTGTGTGTGTGTGTGTGTGTGTGTGTGTGTGTGTGTGTGTGTGTGTGTGTGTGTGTGTGTGTGTGTGTGTGTGTGTGTGTGTGCGTGCGTGCGTGCGTGCGTGCGTGCGTGCGTGCGTGCGTGCGTGCGTGCGTGCGTGCGTGCGTGCGTGCGTGCGTGCGTGCGTGCGTGAGCGTGTGTGTGCGCCTACATTCACAGTAACAGATTATTATGTAGAAATGGCTGATGAACCTGCAGTGTGGGGCCGAAGAGAAGGAGACAGAGAGAGTTCCAGAAACAAAATGAACCCCATGGTCATTAATGAAGGCCAGCCAGACATATCCTCGACACCACCGCATGCAGAGATCACATTCAGCCGAGAAGATAAAAGTTCTGAGGGATAGTAGTGAGAGCTGCTTCCTTTTTTTTCTCCTAACATTCTTTCCGCCAGTGGCGAGCAGCCGATTTTTACACCTTGTCACCAAATCTGGGCCCGTGCATATCTACGTTATATATACATATAAATGAGCCTCTGACCCCCCGACTCACCATTACAGCGTAGCAGACTGGTATCGTTCTCATGTGCCATAATGTCCTCCTTCTCTCCATAGGAATCCAACAAACAACAAAAACTTGCTAAGCTGATTTCTTGTGAAAAGCCCCCTGCATTTAGATCCTTATTGTGATTGTTGACTGCATCGTGGTGGAAATACCATAAAAAAAATTAAAATTAAATAAGAGAGAGAGCATATTTATTATATACTTTATTTTCCCCCTTTTTCTTTTTGTGCAAGCTACAAAAAAAGAAATGCAGTTACGTTCTGAAAATAATGAGTCAAAACAAAAGATCAGCTCAACTAGGAAGGTTTTGCTCAGTGGAGCAAAACATCTGCTACCATGCAGGACCCGATAATAACCAGTGGTGGAAGTACATTTACTCAAGGACTGCACTTTTATGTACAATGTTGAGGTAGTTTGTATGTTATTTACTTGAGTCCAATACTTTTACCACTGCTCCACTACATCCCAGAGGCAAATATTTCACTCTCAGTCATCTAAAAAAAATGTTACTACTAGTTACTAATTAATTTGGTAGATTCAGATTGCTACCACAAAGCATACAGTACATGAACCATTCAGTCCTTTGCTGTGAGATTTTCAAAAAAATTGTATATTTGAAAACCTGAACATTCTGCATGGTGAGTACTTTCTACTTTCCTATTGTTACATTTTGAATTCCCGGACATTTGGGTACTTATTCCACCAGAGCAGACAGAGCTGTTTTTCAGCGCCGGCCTTAGCCTATTCGTCAGTGTCGGCATTCCGTCTGGTCTGACTGACTGCTGCTGTGGATCTTCAACATTATTTAACAAGGCTCCCTCCCAGGGGCGGATGTAACATGTCCCATTTGGGGGGGCAAGAGAACATGTTGGAGGGGCAAGAGAAAATGGTATGGGGGCGGCTTCATCGCCCGTGTCGCTTCGCACCACGGGCGATGAAGTCGCCCCCATACCATTTTCGGTTACAGGACTTTTATAAGTAAAGCACCAATAATAACA
>CM076973.1:39079740-39197240 GCA_039105355.1 Benthosema pterotum | reverse complement strand
GAAAACTCTCTGAGTCAGACCTTTAGCTTCATGCATGCTGCGCGTCTGTTCTAACTTCAACAATAACTGATGTTATTATTGATGCTTTACTTGACTAATATAAGTCCTGTAACTGAAAATGGTATGGGTGCGGCGCGAAGCGACACAGGCGCATTTTCTCTTGCCCCTCCAACATGTTCTCTTGCCCCCCCAATGGGACATGTTACATCCACCCCTGGTGTGTGTGTGGCTGCTTGTGGCGTGTGAATGTTTGTGCATGTGTGAGTGTGCGTGCGTGCGTGCGTGCGTGCGTGCGTGTGTGTGATCTTGCTCGCGTATGTTTATGTATAGGCATGATGGATCTGACAGGGAAGCAGAGAGCGAGCGCGCGGCTGCCTGTGAAAGGCAGAGGAGTCAATTAGAGAATTTATCTGGGTTAGTTGTCATGGCTGTCTATGCCGCATTGTGGACAGATATGAGGTTGAAAGACCTTTAAGCACATTCCATCAATTCAACACCTGCACCTCACTTTTCAAAGGGCTTCAAAGGAAGACATATTCTGAATACTACAGACAGCGTGGTGGGCGGCAGGAAGGGGTTCTGGCAAGGTCATACAGTCGATATTACAGTGTGTGGTAGACAGTATTATATCGGTACAGTAGTAATACTGTCGTGTCATATACAGTATGGCCTGCTGGCCCCATGCAGTGCATTTTCATTTTCAGCATAATTTAATGCCAGTCTGAATAATATGTATGGAGTATGGACTATACATCCAATCATTTGCAGCCCGATCGATACGGATGAGGACGACATGGGTATCGATGTAGAAATGCAAATATTGTTGTAAGCGTGTGTGTGTGTGTGTGTGTGTGTGTGTGTGTGTGTGTTGTGTGTGTGTGTGTGCACGGGCGCGCGCACATGTGTGCGTGTGTGTGCGTGTGTGTGTGTGTGTGTGTGTGTGTGTTGTGTGTGTGTGTGTGTGTGTGTGTGTGTGTGTGTGTGACATTGCATGTCCAGACCCATCAACAGGGTAGAGAGTGAGATTGACATCTGTATAATTGCAGTGAGTGGGCGTGATATATACTCTATATAGACTTTGTATACAGTAATATAGGCTGTTGACTATGTATATATAGGCTGTTGAAAATAACAAGTTAATGACATTAATTAATTTTGTTGATTAATCTGATTAAAAAAATCATAACTCAATTAGCGCACATGCACACTGACTCAACCCAGCAGGCAAAGTGACAAAATCATAGAGCACATCGTCTTAAACGTAATAGAGGCAACTTTTTAGCCAAAATTAAATCAGAACAGATATATAGCTATATTTTTTTGCCTTTTTCCCCTCTACGTTGATTCTACTTTATGCTGCAGCTGTTTCCCTGCAGACAGACACTTACTCCGTCCTGCAGACGGTCCAGAACTTTGTTGTTGTCAACAGATGATGAAAACAAAACATTCGTCTGGCTCAGGAAAGGCGGTGCTAATGTGAGAGGTAGACGGGGGGTTGTATGGGGTGAGGCAGTGGAATTGAGGTGGAGTTAGATTCTGTTTTTAAACAAATCTGTTTACAGTGTTTGTACATGCTAAAGTTGCCTATATCACCTTTAAAGTGCCAAGAGCAAATTGGACAAGGAGCTATAATAGCCACTAAACAATAATATCATCATTGTAATCAGCATCACCATCATCAGCAAAGGTTGCATTCTCACCTCTTCGTTAGACTCGATGTGAATGGCGGAGAAGTTATGATTCTTGTATTTAATCTGCTGCGCTTTGCTTTCACACTGCACAGCATCTGGAGCGATTGGGAACGTAGCAGGAACCTGTATCAACGTGTTAATTTCATAAACTACACAGTGAAATATAATAGGCCTACTAATATTTAAAGTTATAGGGCTGTAAGGACATAATGTGATGATTCTGCCACACATACACACGCGGGTATGTGCATGTGTGTGCATGCGTGGTCTGTCACTGTCAGGATTCCAGTTCATTCCAGGTCTGTGCAATCTTTATGCAACCTGCAGCATTGTGCAAAGGGTGCAACATGGAACCTGATCGCCTCCACACTCACATCTTGTACACTGCACTGTTTATGTAACCTGAGCCAATGATGATCTGGGCATATTGCAATAAGGCCTTCTACATTATGGCCTCTTCATTAGCCCGTGTGTGTGTCCACTGCCCTGGGCATCTTCACACGTCGCTGCCTAGTGCATAACGATTCCTTCTCCTTCCTTCTCCTGTGCCAAGAAACAATTCCCTCATCCCACAATGTATATTCCTTCCCTATGTTTAATGCGATCGCATTTACACCTGCAGTGATCCGCAGTCTGCTGCGCTTTGAAACAAAGTGAAACCACCGTTTTCAGGAGGAGTGGAATGCAGTTAATTGATGCACATTAGGGACTTCACACCTGCCAATCTAAGCACACTTTCCGACAGTACGTACTGTAGCAGGATTCATTTTAACCACAGTAATTCTTTCTGATGTGAAGGCGACCAAAAACACTACCTTTTTTCAGCAGCTTTGACTGCTTGTACCAAGGCAGGGACAATACCCATTTTTACAATTTCCATGGGGGAAAACGGGGTCAATTAGTATCATTTCGGAGATTGTTATGGCATGAAAAAAAGTTTCGGAAACCACGACTATAGCTGTCTTTATGTTCTGTTGAGGTTGTAAAGAGTATAGGACAGCAGGGACATAAACACATAGATGTCAAAGGGCCTTCACCCCTGCCTTTTTAGCAGTCTGTAAAAACAACTGCACTTTCCACAATAAGAATGCAGAACTTACTATGGCAAAAGAAATGCAAAATTCCACTCCTTCCCATGGAAATTGCATTTTTCTTTCAGGTGATATTCTGTCTTGGCCTTGATCTGGCCTCAATCCAGATGTCACTAATTTTGGCTCGGTCCTGTCCTGACCATGCTTGCCAGGGTTGAGAACTATGTTCACTGTTTTGGTCCAAAGGGTGCCCTCTTAGGAATTCAGCCCCTACCCCTCTAACTCTCTCAGCACGTCCCTGTATTGCAGCACTACAATATGGACTCCAAAAGGAAAGGACTTTGCAGAGACTGTGATGAACTGTCCGCCATGTTTCTGTTCAATGAGCCGAGATGATTTATGGACAGAGTGCAGTCAGGCATGCCTTCTGTGTATCATCATCCATACAGGAATAGTAGCGCAAATGCATTTATAATCTTTACAAACGGCTTTACCTCTCTGTCCGCAACTCTACAGGGAATATCGGGCACTGACGCCAACGATCCATCTCGCTTTTTTTTGTTTTGTTTTTCTCGGCGACCTCACGCCGACCGCTCGGTGCGGACGTTCTTCGTTTTAGGCTACTGAGAATAAGCTTAGAAATAAGTTTAGGGTTGGGCATCGTTTTACGCGACAATGTGGCTCAGCAGGTAGAGCAGGTTGTTCAGTGATCCGTAGGTCGGTGGTTTGAATCTCAGCTCCTCCTAGCTCCTCCTGTCTGCATGTTGAAGTGCCCTTGGCCAAGGCACTGAGTTCCCAAATTGCTCCCGATGCGCGGGTTGGTTTCCACCACTATCGGAGTATGAATGGGTGAATGTAACACTAAAACGGGGAGCTGGGGAGGCAATGGGCTGGCCTCATGTTCCTCCAATTAATGAGGAGTCCAAGCTGCCTTCTTTTCACCTGACACGGTGGGTGTTTCCCTGGTCGGAGGTAGCGCGTGAAAGGAACACGTTATTCCAACCAATTCCTGTCCCCTCCTTCAGATGCCCCGGCTAGCCAAGGGGAGGCAGTCTAGAGACCACGATTACTGCATGCTTTTGTGAGGAAGAACATGAGAGAGTACCGACCCTAGGGCACACAGGGAGAACATGTGAGGGTACATACTCTAGGAGACCCGATACCTTTTTACTGGGGTTATGAGGTTAGGATTAACCTCAGCATACCATAATTTATTTAGGTTACTGTCATTGTCTTTTCCCTTTTAACACATATTCGGCAACTATAATTCTGCCGTTTTTGTTAATATCCACTGAAACAACAAGCCTCCTATAACCTTGAACATAACCACCAGTACGTCACAGTGCGGACACAGGGCTTAACACAAGGTGGCCAAGCGGCTACGCTGATTTCCGAGGATTTCCAGGTTTTGGTCCTATCCATGCCAGTTGTGCCAATCGGTTCCCAGACTACATGCAGAAAAAAAAGAGAAAAATAAATAAATGGGCAAGCAACTGGTCCCTCACACTGGCTGTTCATGCAGCTGCCTGGAGTGTCGGGCCTTAGGGGTGTCTGGGCCGTCTAAAACATATTTTTTTTCTGAAAATCCCTGCCGCTTCCCTTCGTGGATCAAATAGAGGAAAAATAAATACACTCTATGCACAAGTGTACCCTTCCTAAACACATCAATGTTTCATGATTCAATCTGAAATCGCGTGTGCGGCATGCACGTTCCCTGCACTTGCGTGTTTGCTTCAGTGTGGGGGTGGGCCGACCGATGGGAATCTTGCCTGAAGCGCAATCTAGCCTTGGGGTCAGCGCTGACCTGAGATTATCTGTTCACAGACAGACAGACAGACTACTACACTAGGGGAGGAACACAATCCCTGTCAGCCAGGCAGAGATAATTACACATTTTAATGGATCCAATCTAACTATTTAGCTGACAAGCTAATTAACTACTTATAATTGTACTATTACTATACATTGTGCAAATTATAGGCTACTTCTTTATTGACATCTAGTCAGATCTACCTGTTGATAAAACGCGCATTTAATATCAACAATGATCAGCCGAGTATGAAGCATTGTCTGGTTTGGTCCAGGAATAAAGAGTTACTACATAAGATTATTAGTCAAGGTGAGAGACAGATCGATAGTCTAGTAGTAAACAGTCAACACCACGCAGACAGATCATCTGCACTGACTCCCATTAGTTTGGCCGTTATCATTAAGCCCCGATCAGTCAATGACTCTTTCGCCAGGCATCTTAATTGCTCACTTAGATTCGAATTCCATTCCACTCAATTTTAAGATTCCAAGTGAGTAAGTTGGTTTAATGCCTCGAAAACACCCAATTAGTGGATCTGTGAAAACGACCAGCTCACTTTAATATGATGTCTTTTTAAACTTTGAATTTCCAATAAATCACTAGTATTATGGCATAAAAGTAATACAGCAAAATAAAGCTATGTCTTCTAGTTATAGTGAAATTCTACTTGATACTCAATATAATGATAATTGCAATGGTGGTGTTATTGTATGTTTCTATGGTTGTTCACATACTATTTCATGTCCAGGTGTATCTGGCTACCGACCTCATCTGAAAATATCCCGTCAGAGGCTATATCCCAACACCGGCATATGTTATAGGTAGTTTATAACCAGTGACGGGATGTTATAGGTAGCTTGTAGCCAGTGATGGGATGTTATAGGTCATGTGTAGCCAGTGATGGATGCTATATGTTGTTTGTAGTCAGTGAGGGATGTTATATGTAGTTTGCAGCCAGTGATGGGATGTTGTAGGTTGTTGCCAGTGGTGGTAACTGGCGTAACAGAAATAAGTTAAGCTAAGCAGCAAACGTTTTGCTGGAAATAAGTAGACTTGGCAACCCACTGCCCAGAAACGAGGAAGCATATCCAGACTAGGTCCCGATTCATTAGTCTTAGGTTTCAACCTGACAAAAATAAATAAATAAATGAAGGCCAGGCTTAGATTATCAACAGAGAGTTTCTGGCACCAGGAGAATCAGACCTTAATCTGCAGCGGCAGAGTGTTTCAGAGAAGGTTTATAGTGTGCTCTCTGTGTCGGGGGTTCCGATAAGGCTAGTCGTGTCATGTCTGAGTGGAGGATACAAGCGTAGTGAGAACTGTATACCGGCTGTGCTCTGTGTCCTCTCGTCAGCACTAATTAGAGAGAACAGGGTTTGAATCTTAGCCGGGACACGACCCCCTCCATACCCTTTTTGTGAGCAGTGAGTAGTGTTCGTGCACAGCTCCATGTTGTATATTTGTGGCATTTTGAGTAGGGGTGGGCAAAAAAAATCGATATGCCAATATATCGCAATTCTTAATGCCATGATTTCGACATTGAATCGCCAGGTTCAAAATCGTTTTGACCCTGACGGGTCCATTCGAAAAAAATCTTGAAAACAGGTGGAATTCTCCTTTAAAATGTTCTAGTATAATAAAAGCATAGTCATAGTCATAACGTAATAGAGGCAACAGAATTGAACTCCACCTCACCTTTATTGATTATGCTGCAGACTGCTATTCTGTGATTGGCTAAAACGCTGCCTCACTCCACACAATCCTCCTCCCCCTAACACATAGCGCCCACCTAGTCCTGAGCCCGACAAATGTTTTGTTGACAACAACAAAGTTCTGGACCGTCTGCAAGGTGAAGCAAGTGTCTGTCTGCAGCGAAACAGCTGCAGCATCCAACTAGAAGCAACGTAGAGGGGAAAAATGCAAAAAAATATCTATATATCTATTTTATTTTTTGTCTAAAAAGTTGCCTCTATTACCTTTAACAGATGACAGACCCAGGCAGAGGCGGAGGGATGCGCTCACAGCCACTTAAAAATCACACCAACGTGTGAACCGAGTGGTGCTGTTGTTCTTTTTTTAAACAGCATATCAGTAAGCAAGCTGTTTGAATACCGCTGACAGCTAAGTGTGTGTGAATGTGTGTGTGTGTGTGTGTGTGTGTGTGTGTGTGTGTGTGTGTGTGTGTGTGTGTGTGTGTGTGTGTGTGTGTGTGTGCGCGTGCAGAATGAATGTACGGCGGTGGCGAGACACAGGCGATGATAAAGAGAGGGGCTTAAGGACTGGGCTCTCTAGGCCTAATCACCGCGCACATTTCAAAGGCGAGCGTGCCAATTAAAAGTGATAGGGCTCAATACGGGGGCTTAGGGTTTCTGCCACGCCGAAGAGCAACGCGCCCAACATGGAAATCAATCAGCCCCCATCTTCCCCCCACCCCCACCCCACGGCAGACCCCCCACCCAACCGCCACCCCCCCCACCCACCTGTCTATACTCCTGGTCAGGAGCAGGAGCATATGCCAGCCGGTTGATCCAAGTAAAGCCTCTGATAAATATACGGTACGAGGCCATGGCAGGGCTAACAGAGAGAGAGAGACAGAGAGAGACTCAACAGGCATATAGAAAGAAGAGTGAAATGTGCACTGTGTCTGTCTCCAGTGATCTCGCGTGCACGAGAGAAATAGGAAAGAGCTCATTCTTTATGCTAAGGATCACAGTGACTGTGATCTAGCTTCTCAACTTCCGAAAGAAGGTGGAAAAGTTTGTGAAAAAGACTTTCATATATCAGAAAGGGGCGTGGGGGTGGGGGCTTTCAGGAGTGTCAGGAAGGGTCATAGTCTCAGGTAGAGCCAGATAACTATTCCGCAATCTCTGAACACTATAGATTGCTGCAGGGATGTAAAACTGAAAAACACAGCAAACCAAAATAGACCAATAATGGTACGTCGATAATGATGGTAAGTCGACAACAACAGAAATCACCCTTGTTATTTGATTTCTTTACTATGATGTCATATGTCCATGTGTGATCCAGGTCTATGGAAATGCATGTGCAAAATATTTTATTGTAGCTCTTGAACGTGGCACCTTTCATATAAGAGAATACATTTAATATGTTGTATAAGATACATAGTATATCTTTGTAAAGTGAAACATATATAAACATATTTTTTAAGGTAAAACATATCATTTTGTAACTGTCATGTATTATAAAAATAATACATGACATGCAAAGCAGATATAAGATCAATAGTATTTTTCTTCTAAAGTAGTTTATATGAAAGGTGCCACTTCAAGAGTTCACATATCGTTTTTTTTTTTTCCATTTGGGGATATGGTAAGCAAGAACAACATAATACTTTCTAAATGCAATATGACCATCAAAGCAATATTTTAAATAATTTATTAGTATGTGCATTGGCAGTTGTGGCCGTGTGTTGAAGGCGACCTCATCTCCTTGTGACAGGAGCAGTGAAAGAAATAAGATATTGAAGGTGCTTTCATCTTTATGCTTTAGTTATGGCAGGCAGTGTTACAAGACATAGTTGTCTTATTAGCCAGGGATACTTTGATTAACTAGATGAATGGAAAGATGAACCTGCATGCAATACATACTGAAAATTCATTAGGCTAAGTTCAGCCTCCTGTTCTCACTGCTTTCATAGTAAAATGAGAAAGTAAATCAAGCGAGTTCAGTAAAGTAAATCAATTAGTTACATTAATTTCTTATCATGGTGCGTGTACCAGAGAGCCAGTTATAATACTAAGTAAATATCATCCCAAAATACGAGGATGGAGCTGCTATTTCCGTTCAGGAAATTATATTTAAATATTTCCTTTTTCTGCTAAGCAACAAGCCGTTTAAGCATCAATGCTTTCTATTCACTGTATATTATGATGGATTTGCGCCACTGTAAGGATGAAGTGGAAGTGTTGGGAGGATCCAATTCCTCTGGCACAATGGTAATGCTTTCGCCTCACAGCTAGAAGGTCCTAGGGTACGTACCCTCACATGTTCTCCTCATGTCCCCTAGGGTGCGCTCACATGTTCTCCCTGTGTCCCTTAGGGTAGGTATACTCACATGGTCACAAAAATGCAGTAATCCTGATCTCTAGACTTCGTACCCCTGGCCAGCTGGGGTGCCTGATGGGGGACAGGAACCGGTTGGAATAACCACCAGCCCAGGAAACTCTTCCTTAGACTCCTCATGCATTGAAGGAAGTGTGAGACCAGCCCGCTGCCTCCCCAGGTTGGTGGAGGATGTGTAGCTCAGGATTACATTAGGTGGACAGTGGGTGAAAAAAACGGGTTACAAAGTCGTAAAGACAAAACTCCACTTTGTTTCATATTTGACTCATAGCTTTTCCATTGCTCCAGTCTGAATGACAGAGGCATTTTGGAAATTGTGAGAGGCAACAGTCTGGTGACCTGTGTCAGGGTGTTATCAATGTGTCACACATCAGGCACAGAATGACGCTGCTTTTCACTCAACTATTTTATTTTTTTGGTATTTTTCATTATTAGGAGGACAGAACGGAATGACATCCAAAAGAATCAACAAGCCAGAGAGGTGGTGAGTCATGACATATTATGGTCCCAAGATTACAGTCAAGTAAAAATGCATTACAACACATCAGCAATCTTTTCTTTTCTCCCAACAAGCATTCCCTATTAATATGGAATCATCAGCAGTGATACATCCATTAATAAAAACATATGTTTCATAGCAACAGCTGCAGCAGCCAGTGAGCAATAATAAAGGTGGTGAATTATAGTTTCATTAAGGTTTACTGTAACTACTTTAGCTATAGCCATTTTGGACACTTTTTTCAGGAGCTGCCAGCTAAATGATTGTTGGGAACCAAATGGACCCTTATGGGTCTGTAACTTTGAGAGTGAAATTAACATTGATTGTACAATATAAATCGGGGCATATGTTTTCTAATGGTGTCTGTGGGCTGATTAGTATCAATTTGAGGTTCCTTGACATGAAATAGTTTGGAAACCACTGATGTTTGTTTGTTTGTCTGTATAAAAACATATACTTCAAGGGATATTTTAGCAAAAAAAAAAAAAAAAGGTCTCTTAATTACATTTAAACGATTTAGAACACTATTGTGGTGGTCTTTATGTGTGTGATACAGTATGTGGTTTTAGATATATTAGGTTTTACCAGTGAGACCACTGTCTCCGGTGTCGACACTATACTTCCTGGACTGCAATTCCCACAATTCTGTGTTGTATTGTGGATAGGGGAGGGCTGTTACTGAGACAACAGGTCTTTAAAATATCTAAAACCATATATTGCACGCATAATGAAGTAAAGAGTTCTAAATCTTCTAAATGTCATGAACAGTGAAATTCTCCTTATAGTCAAAACTCAAAAGAACAATACCACACTGAAACATATCTTTGAGGCATATTTTCTCTTCACTTCAGGAAAATGTCTACTGTATATGTGAGTGCGGTTATGTGTGAGTTGTCACATTTATTACAGTAGTGAATAGTGTGAATAAAAAAGAAATAAAGTTGGCTGAGGGTCTTTTTTATCTCGCTGAAACCAGGGAGTGTGTCTACCGGTCCGCACAGTAGCTGAATGTCAACGCCACAGCTCTGCTGTAGGTCACACTCCAGCCCAGGCAATTTAAGGTGACGTCCAATTCCTTCTGACAAGCCGCGTACGTGTCTGTGAGCGTTTGTGTAAAGTATGTATGGGGGTCTGTGTGCGGTGTGCGTGTGTGTGTGGGAGAGAGCGTGTGTATCAGTGTGTGTGTGTGCGTGTCACCTAATTCACTCTGACAACCTGATAACATATTTCATGTCAAGCCGTTTGACATCATTAACTAATAAAGATCGATTGCACTTTGTTCCCCCCCGATGACTTTGGTCGCACTGTCACCCTGCGGCCGCCCCGGAGTGTTGTTTTGTGTGTGTGTGTGTGTGTGTGTGTGTGTGCGCGCGCACACATTTTCTTTTTTTTTTTTTTTTTTTGTCGTGCTCAGCACTTTCCTGCCCAGAGATCAGAACACTTTGGCTGGACCCACCTGCTCCCATGATGCTTTGCAGGCAGAAGTCTTGGAAATACTGCAGGAGGTGGCTGTGAGAGAGAGAGAGAGAGAGAGAGAGAGAGAGAGAGAGAGAGAGAGAGAGAGAGAGAGAGAGAGAGAGAGAGAGAGAGAGAGAGAGAGAGAGAGAGAGAGAGAGAGGTGTAATCTTGTGATTTGGCAAACACACACACATCCACGAAAGAAGAGACACACATGCACGCGCGCGCACACACATACACAGTGTACACACACTCATCTCATACACACGCATCCAGATTCACACAGTGACACTCAGCATCTCTCCCTCTCTATTTATTTGCATTTCATTTTCTGGGTGGAATAAAACACTGCTCACGCTGGCTACCGTAGGTGTCCGCTGACAGCAAACACATCTAAGCAATGAATAGTTACTCGGAGGCGGGCCTGTCAATACTTTATCTCTGTCATCATCCGACTGGGTTTTTTCCACGGCTAGTGTTGACACTTCTGGTGTCTGACTGCTCAAGAGAAGAAGAAATAAAAAAAAAAACTGCCAGGGTAAGACTTTTTTTTTTTAGCTGTGAATAATGTTGCGTCTCGGAGAAGCAATGCGATCAGAGTTTTTCAAGGAGCTTTGACTCTGACAAAGTACAAAATGGCAATGTGACCTCAAACAATATTTACTCTTAAATAATTCCAGTCATACTGCAGCACTGCAGCAGCACTACTAAGGCTACTACTCACAAGTTGGGCTTCTGTCCCGGCACCAGGTCCTTCTGCGGGACGGGGGACAGGGCCTCGTACACGCGGTTCTCGCCCTCGCCATGGATGGCAAACAGGTTGACTTTGTTGATGTTGGGCGGGAAGTACTCCCAGGGGATCAGGGCCACGCCGTACCACTTGTTCCCTGTGATGTCGGCGGTGAATGACAGGGGCAGTTGTTGCTATGTAGAGAGAACAAGATGAAGGGAGGAAGGAAGATGGATTAACCTTTGTCTTTTGGGAGCCACCCTGTTGGTTGTTTGAGGTACAGTACTATGCAGAGCCATAATAGAGAGTCCATTCAGAAACATCCAGTGTTTTTCCCACAGGCAGCGTGGAAGGAGGTAAACACCATTGATGTCTGGGCTTCCGTTCTAGCCAGCAATGCAGTCAAAAATCTATGGGATCACTTTGATCTAAATGGAGGGTGTTTTTCCACAAAAGAATTGATCGTTTCGACAAAATGGTGTGGAAATTTTTTTGTTTTGAATGGATCCCGATGGAGTGAAGGCCGACATTGTGGCATACTGTACAAGATGACATTCCAAAATAAATAAATTAGGGGTGGGACTTGATTAAAAAAAGCCCTGTGTCCACACTACAACATGTCTTGTTGAGGGTGAGGGCTAGAGACAGAGTTAGTAATTTTGGACCAATGGGAGGATGTTAAAATTATTTTTTTTCAATTGTGCTATTTTTTCTGTAATTAATTAATCTCAATTAATCATTCAAAGTCCGAGCCCTAAAATAAAAACACATAGAAGGTCTTTGACAAATCTGTCTGACTCGGATCTGTGTCTACAAATCTATTCCTATTTACTAGCCCTCAATTTCTGTTTGTATTGTGTGCTGCCTACATACCTTGAATGCTTGTCCTTCTCCGTGCAGCAGCAACACCAACTGTTGTCCATGACTGAATACAAACACAGACTATAAGGTTCAAGTTTATTTAAACTCCCCGAAGGGCAAACAGTTTGCAGCGTCAAGGTAGACAGTTTAACATCATACAATACAAATAAAACAGATTAAAAAAACATACAAACCATCTCATTCATAGCCAGTACCAGAATACAGTATAGAGTACAGATTGACCTTAAAATGCAGAGTTAAAGGAGAATTCCACCCCAGAAGGCTTTCTTACTTTCATTTGCTGTTGATTTATTTCTCAAAAAGTGCTCCAGTTGTTATTTTATATTAAAAAACAAACAGTATGAGGTGTGGTGCACTTGACGATTGGCCACTCATAGAACCAATTAAGTGCTTCTTAAGGCCTGATTAGTTCTAAGATCTTTCTTTAGCACCATTTAATATAAATTTTGGTGTGGCACGGGGGGCTTGAAAGCAAAGGCCGGATGGGAGGATATAATTGTGTGTGAAACTGTGTGTATTTATTTATATTTTCTTGTTTCCATGATTTATTTCACACAGTAAACGCATGTGACTGCTATACTTACGGACAGAGCTCCACCTCCAGATAGTTATCCTTTAGGAAAGTACTATCGTCGGACAGAAACATGGCCTCCACCACTGAAGAAGAAAAAGAAAGGATATTTTAAAAAAGCTTATGTTTAGTCTATTCTAGAAGATTTTAATATACTTCGTCATCCATATTTCTTATTGTCTTTCATGTTTTGTGGAAGCAGCTGTAGAATACCAAAGTCCTGACATCCCTACCCAGACCACCACTACCCCTTTTGTTTTAGTACTGGAATAACCACAGGCATGGTGGCACAGTGGTTAGTGCTGTTGCCTCACAGCTAGAAGGCCCTGGGTTCTTATTCCTGCTAGGGACACCACTGTGGGTGCTGGCGAGGATCCACATGGCAGATGAGCTGATCTGATTTGATCTCACTAATGTGTCGTCATCCCCGGCCCCTCCCCCGCCCCTCCACGGCTGTGCTACGTCACATCATTTGGAGCGACGCCCAACCTGAAAGGTTGACTCCACCCTAGGCCACTGTAGGTACAAATTAGTCCAGGCTTCCCGTTTTTGCGTAAGGCAGACGAAAAATGAAAGCCTGGGTGTTGAGGCTATCAGTGCCCATACCCGAGGCTTCCTGTGTCCCCTGGGGTAGATACCCTCACAAAAACATGCTGTAATCCTGGGCTCTAAACTACCTCCCCCTGGCCAGCCAGGGCACCTGATGGAGGGGACAGGAACTGGTTGGAATAACGTGTTCCTTCTACATGTCCTACTGGCGCCAGGTCCAAGCACCAGCTAGAAAAGGCATGAATTAATCTAAACAGCAAGACACTAGGATCCATGATGTTTTTTTTTGTTTGTTTGTGTCCTCTCTCTCTCTCTCGCACACACACACACACACACACACACACACACACACACACACACACACACACACACACACACACACACACACACACACACACACACACACACACACACACACACACACACACACACACACACACACACACACACACCGTACCAATATCTGTGCTCTGCTTTCAATACTGGTCACACAATCCAATACATTTGATGATTTTCCACCATGGCAGACTTCATCCAGCTATCAAACCAGCTGCCAGATGTCTGGGAGTGCCCTGCACTGCCCTGCAGGCAGGGAGGCATAATCTGTGCACGCTGAGACATCACGCTCCAGGGCGTTGAACCATTCACACACGACACAGCCAGCAAACCCCAGATTTGCATCTGATCTGGTAATAGTAGTAGTACGAAGGTGGGTGCCAAAAAAGTTGAATAATAGGCCCTAGTATAAAGTCTCTTAGCATGAACTCGGCGTACTCTCTTTTTAGGGAAAACGATCATTCTCATTAAGTGAACAGAATGAAAAGCATCCAAAGCAGACAGGTCGATAGCGGCGGAGGGCATCGCTCATTAGCGTCCTACTCCATTACGCCATGCGGTTGATTTCCAATATAATGATAAGTAACATTAATGAGGGCCAAACGGGTGGCACTCATTAGGCAGGAATCGAACTCGGGGTCAATTGGACGAGGCCGCACTGCTCACTTTCATTATGAGGTGCGCTTGTTGCCGTGCCACTATTTTAATGTTAATGACATTATACCTTCATAACCTCATAAGCAGATGGAGTCCCTACTACGGTCTCCGTTTGTCTTAGATTCTTAACCTTATATACTGATTATATGCAAACCGCGTGCTTTAAACTCATATGGACATCACGATTATTCCATCTCATTTTAATGTGTCATCTAATTTAAAAGAAAGTCAACACTTTCTCATGAGATAATTCTTATGAGAACTTGTCACAGTGGCTGTAGTTGCGTATGGTATTTTGGCTTTTATTTTTAGTACTTAGGGCATTTTGTCAGATGTCTTTGCTAATGTGTTTCTAATGGTGTCTAATAACATGTACTAAAAGATTGCAATTCAACTCCTGTGTGGAAATCTACATAAAAACGGGTCAAAGTCCGTCACAACCTATAGAAGGCAAATCATGCAAAAAAGTCATCATGCTTTTATGCTGTATGTTTTATGTCTAACTAGGGGGTTTGGCAAAAAAAACAAAAAAAAAAAAAAAAAAACAGACATACCTGTCATCATAAATGTGCTTAGTCAGCACATTTGGACAAGCGCTATGGTCATTTTCAGCCCAGGTATTTTTCTTTGCAAAACGAATGCTTGGAAGGGATTCAGCTTTATGAAAAAAACCCTGATTGGACATATCACGTGCTACATCATCGTGCTACATTTTGCATGTTTTGTCTTCTATAGGTTAGTGACTAGTACCCCCGACTTTGAGCTGTTTTTATGAGGTTTCCCACAGGAACTACGTGTGTGAGTGTACGTGTGCGTGCACACGCGTGTGTGCGTTCGTTTGTTTGTGTGTACACATGTGCACACACACTTATACTGTGCAGTGTGAAAGCGTTTGCCTGGCTCCATTATGTAGATGCACATTGGCTTGTGTTGTGAGAATAAAAAGCACAGTTCCACATCAATAACCTTCCCTACCATCCCTAGAGAGGCCTGCATGTTGTGCCACATTGCTGCCGTAGCAGCATTCTAAGAATCCCCCTGTGGTTCATTCATCCGTTTATTGTAGCTCTAAGATCGTACACGTGTTGGTCTGTGTCTTTACAAAACGATATTCAATGCGTACTACTACTCACTTTGAGTTAAACGAACAGTAAAAAGGACTTCACTGAGCGGATAACTAGCTAACTAACTGCGTCCCTGTCCTTTCTCACCTTCATAGTTCCAGAGATGGGGGAACGGCTGGCCCGGGGGACCGTCGGGGGCTGCGGGGGAATTCCAGAAAGGAGCGAACACCTCCAGCTTTAACCCTCCGTCCCCGGGGGACATCTTGAACGTCACGGGATCATGGTTGACGGGGAGACTGTCCCAGGTAGTTGTGATCTCATACGTCATCTCGCTAAAAAATAATAGAAGAAAAATGTCAAGAAAATGAGAATACACAGTGTAGATCAGTGGTTTTCAACCCATGGTCCGGGGACCACCAGTGGGCCTTTAGAGAGTTCCAGCTAAATCATGGAAAGTTGGTTAACCAGGTGTAACTCTGAGAGTTACACTCTCAAGAGTTAAAATATTCATCTTGTGAATTAGCCCAAGTATACACAACTGTAGAAGATTAATGGTCATTTTGATCTGTATGTTTGACTGTTTCCCAAATCCAGCCTGGAATTGTGGACAAAATACATCTTTAGTTTTGGGTCTGTGGGGCTAAAATGTCATCAAATTGTGGTCTGTGGCTCAAATTCTGAATAAATAGTGGGCCCTGGTATCAAAAAGGTTGAAAACCACTGATTTAGCTAGATTAGAAACCTTTATTTAAGGGAATTCGAATTGAGTCCAGGGTGTCTTTTTCAATGGCACCCTACAGAAACTGACATAGAGTTATTATATACAAACACAACAAGAACACAAGGTAACAAATATATAATGCTTACACAAATAGAAACCGATTATTACAAAAGGCAGCTGCAAATGCCTTCCTCTAATGTGAGGTCAGCTAAGAGTCTTGAAAATAGGAAATGATACAAGAATATACAACTTCAATTTTCTTGACAATTTTTCCATGAATGTGGAGCATACACCTTAAAGGCAGTATCTCCCAGTTTAGTAGTTTTGTGGAAAGGTCTTGTTCGCAAAGTCTATAGCGCAAGACAACAGACAACTTACTGACAATCGGAGTACAGTAGAATGCATATTAACGAAAGGCATCGTAGAACGTAGGCGGCCCCCATGTTGGCAGTAGCGGTGAAACGTTAGCCGAAGAAAACAGACCCTTCTTAAGTTCTTTGTGCTTTTATACTCCCAACGAGGCCCTCCTGGGCAGCACGTCAACCAGTAGAAAAGTCAACACACAGTTATGTTCGAGTTTTATCTCCAGCTCACAAGGCGATAAAGCATGGAAAATATCGCAATTGGCAAACAACAAAGCGCTCGTTCTCAGTAGCTACAGTCTATGCCGCTTATACAGCCAGTGTCAAAGTGATAGTAGTATTGTTAGCTGTAGATTTCATTTAAGGAACTTAGGGTGGTTCCTCTTACTATGCTGTGTTGATAGTTGGCCTGTGGTCTGGGGATGAGTTGAGTTACATTTTGTGTTCCATTGTAAACACTGAATGCAGGGGTTGACACTAAGGTCTCCGAGGCACTTGCCCATCGGGCAAGTGCAAGTCAGGTTCTACTTGCCCTCAGGTCATGGTCACTTGCCCCCCAAAAATATATTGTAAATTTTGCATTTAGGTTTACTTTCTACTTGGGTGCTTTAAACCAGGGTTTTCAACAGGTGGTCTGGGGACCACCAGTGGTCCCTGAGAGGGTTCCAGGAGGTCCCCAGTTAAGTTGGTTAACCAGATGTAACTCTTGAGAACGTAAAAATGAAACCAAATGGACCCTTGCAGGTCCATTTGGTTTCATTTTTACACTCTCAAGAGTTAAAATTCATCATCTTAATTAGCCCAGGTCTACACAACTAGAGAATGTAGAAGATTAGGTCATTTTGATGTGTATGTTAATTTGCCTGTTTTGTTTCCCAAATCCAGCCTGGAATTGTGGATAGCTAGAAAGCAGGAAAAGACACAGAGGTAGAGTGCAATGACTGCCTTCAAGACAAATTCATCTTGTGTTGTATTATAGTGCACTAAGTTGCACACTTGCCCAATCAGGCAACCAGGTAGCAGTCTTCACTTGCCCCACCATTTTTTTTTACTTGCCCCGGGCAAGCGGGCAAGTGTTAGTGTCAAGCCCTGTGAATGGCGCAGTATGTCCTGCTATCCAACAGATTCCACAACACCAGTTAGCAGTTTGTTTGCACCACAGCTGCTGTAGCTAGACCGCTGGACAGTATGAGATGAGAGCACATGAGTTTGAAACCACTCGTTGGAAATTGCTCAAAGGTCCTACGTATCATCCGTCTCTAAATGTCACACAATGCAGGAGGGGGCAGGACGTTGTTATTGACAATAGGAGTGGGCAAAAAAAAAAAAAAAACGATATGCCAATATATCGCATTTCTTAATGCCATGATATCAATATCGAATATAGGACTTTTTTTCTTAGAGTGTACATTTGTACGCTGTCAGAAAAAAAAAATCTTGAAAATGGGTGGAATTCCCCTTTAAAATATTCTAGTGTAATAAGAGCACAGTCATTCATGGGAAACAATACGATAATATCGCATTGTTTCCCATGAATGACTGTGCCTCTTAATTACAGTGTTGGGACATGTGCACTACGTAACTCAATATATTACATAATATATTACCAAAATGCAGTAACTTGTAATATAAATATATTACTTAACCAAAACAATCTAATATATTATACTTTTCTTTCTGCATTACTGCATTACTTTCAATATTACTTTCTGTCAATCTGTCTCGTTGAAAATGTTCTTGTGAAATTTTCTTGACAACTGCAGAAGTTAAATAATTACTTATTTTCTATAATTTGTCATCAAATTATTTATTCAGGAGGACGTTTTTTCAAGTTGATTTCATATGGATTTCCAAGATAGCCAAGTGCGCTTTCTTTATTGTAGCTATGCCACTGGCCTACACAATATTTGATTAATAGTGACACTAAATATTTAATTATATATTTTTTACAACATTTTTTCTTTTAAGTAATATGTAATAGTAATACTAATATATTACACTTGCTCAGACAGCAATATTGTAATACAATATATTGCTTTAAAATGAAGGTAATAAGTAATAAGTAATACATTAACAAGGTATAGTAATATTCCCAACACTGCTTAATTATGCTGCGATTTGATATCTGGATATATTATATCCAGTAGTCTTGGGCGGTATTGATTTTTTAATATCGGTATTGATAATGTCTTAATTAGCTCGATATTCGATATTACCGGTATTGAAGGCAATCAGAGTTAGAACGCTCCACCAGTCACCTAGTTCTCAGAATTTGCGACTTTGAGGGGTCAGAAACTGAGCGCTCTGCTGTTAAAGCAGCCTAAATAGGGAAAAACTGGAGTTGGAAATACATTGTTTCCAAAAAGCCTAGCCCAAATAAGGGCTAGTTTAGGCATGTGTGTAACATGAAAATTGTTTGTATAGTTACAATTAAGTCTCATTGCTCATATTTTAATAGAATACCGTATAATGTCGGTATTTGACGATATTCGGTATTCGATATTTTTCACAGACCCAACGATATTACTCGGTATTGATTTCCAATATCGCGATAAACGGTAATACCGATATATTGCCCAAGACTAATATCCAGATATCAAATGAAATTGCAGCATAATTAAGAATCACAATATAAATCGATTCAGAACCCTAAATATCAATGTTGTATTGTGAGGTAAGCGAATCGTCCCACCCCTAATTGACAATGTGGGCTTCCAAACTCTGACACTTATACACTGATGTCACTGAAAAAATGCATACACCTAGATTTCTGTCACCGCTTAACCCCTTATCCATTACCGTATTTTCCGGACTATAAGGCGCACCTAAAAGCCTTTAATTTTCTCAAAAATCCACACTGCGCCTTATAATCCAGTGCGCCTTATATATGGATCGTTCGACTGCAGAAGATTCTATTCTATGTTAACTATAGTAGCTTTTACTCTCTGCGCCTTATAATCAGGTGCGCCTTATATATGAAAACAATTCTAAAAGGTGCGCCTTATAATCCGGTGCGCTTTATAATCCGGTGTGCCTTATAGTGCGGAAAATACTATTAAAATATGGCCAGTCTACAAGCTCACAACATGTCAATAGATTGGCACATTGAACTATTCCAAAAGGTTTTCAAAATAGTAGAAAAAAAGGGATGAGAGGTTTAGCGGCATTTGATGAAAATGGAGCCCATAATGTCTTGACAGAAAGTTCATATCATGTATAGAGCTGCGCAGTGATGTCACCGCCTCTGTTCCGGAAGTCTTTTCCCAATTCATTTTTCTCATAGACTTTTCGAAAATAATTTATATCAAGACGATTACGCCGCGGACAAAGCCAACTCGAGTCGTGACGAATCATGATGACACACACAAACTTTTGGGACAATAAAATAATTTCTAAGATGAAAAACAAAACAAAAAGTCTTGTATCATGCCGTTTTCTACTTCTTCCCAATTATATATTATATGACGATATTGTGTTTGTTGTCATGATTTGTCACGACCTGAGTTGGCTTTGGCCGCGGCGTAATCGTCTTGATATAAATTATTTTCGAAAAGTCTATGAGAAAAATGAATGGGGAAAAGACTTCCGGAACAGGGGCGGTGACGTCACTGCGCAGCTCTATAGGATGGATATTTAATACACAAAGACTTTGGAAATAGAAAGAGAAGAAGTTAAGCTTTCCATACAGCTACATCATTAGTAACTTTGTTGTTGTTTGATATACACATTTTCTTTGCCACTCAGTAGGCGTTCCTGCATAACTTTAGAGTGCCTTCTCTGATGTCACGCAGGCATAGCCTCAGGGATTCTGAGGTTAGAGGTACCATATCAAATATTATATAAATAATGACTACTGAGTTATAATGTTTGATGTCAACTGACTCATTATAAGTTGTACATGCACAGTGCTCTCCCTGTCAATGCAAGGAGACTTGCTGTGCCCCCAAAACTATAAATAGATATAAACACATTTACATTTAATGGTGAACTGATGCTGCTCATTCCACAGTTCCAACTTTAATATATAGTCAGTAGACACAAATGCACTGCTTAAGGTAATAAATTAAATTTGCTGCGTTAAGGCTTAAAGGTTTTGTGGCATTCATTTTCATGTTTTGTGATTCTTTTTATCTCGATTACGCCCGCAAAACTTGAACTCTAAACATCCAGTGGGTTTTCTGTGGTCTCAAGTTTTCTGTGGGGTTTGGAAGGCTTCTGAGCTGCAATGAAAGGAGGTGACATCTGCAAACCCCATTCACAAATATGGGATTTGCTGGATTTGACATCACAAACAGCAGGAAAATCAGCGCACTTAATTGTTTGAGACAAAAAAAATAGACCATTGAATATGAAAAGTTGAGTTCATGGGTGCAATTGAGCAGAGTCACAATCCCTTTAATTCGCAAAGTAGTCCTGATGCCCACTGTGTTTTGGTGGCCAATGTACCTGCTGCCTATTCTGTTTTGGAACCCCAATTTAGTGTCCAGTCTTCATATAACGCACCATCAACTGTGGATGGACTGTGCTCCTGTGTGGTCAGACAATATCGCCTCCAGAAGCACCAAGAGACACATAAATCATGTTTTTTTGTTTGTCTTGTTTTTCCACAGGCTGTCAAACAAGTCTCGAACAATGACCCAACCTCCTGGACAACATGTCTTACTTGCTCACAACAGAACATTTCTCTTGCACTTATTGTATGTTTTTTGGAACAAATTACATTACCTCATGTTGTTGTATGTATCCATCCAGCATCCAAGTCTACATATTTATATTGTTTTTGCATGCATACATTGCACATATATTGATATTTGAACTTTACAATCGAATGTGCATTCTTGTTATACTCTATGTATTGGTCTCATTTTTTTTCTTTTCAAACTGCCTGCATGTCACATCAACATTCGTTTCACCACCCACACTTGCATGTGCATGTCAACTATATCACTTGAATCTAGCCTACATAAAAGGCATTGGGGAAAAACAAACAAACATGAAAGCACATGGTGCACATCATGTCAATATGTCAGGAGCACGTTTATATTTACTGTGGCATTGTCAGCCTGCCAGGCTGTTTTAACTCTCATTCAAGGGCAGGTCAAACAAAGTCAATAGTTGTTTTTCGTATGATAGCCTGATAATATTGCTGACAACAAATTAATGTGCACGCAACATGTGTGACCTTTATTAACCAGCAGCGTGGCCACGCCCACACAGGTCTGACTAATAGTCCCACTGGCAGAAAACAAGCTTATTTTGTTTAAAGTTCAACTTTTTTATATTTAATATTTAAATAATTTCATTTCATGACTCCATTTCCATTTCAAGCATTAGTTTTGCACATTAGTTTTGGGCTTTGATTGGCCCATCACAATTTTGGGCTGAGTCAGTGATTTTTTTTCTTTTTCTTCTTTGGGTGGGTGGGGGGTAGTAGCCTATATAAGAAAAAACATAAAAAAAGACTATAAAAAATAATGACCATGTTGCACAAATACAATAAAACACTGAACATTAGAGATCAATACAATTTGAGTGTATTGTAACCTGCAAGGCAGGGCAGCTCCAAACCAAGGTTCACAATAGGATCAATCCTATTGTGAACCCTGTATACATAATATACCCCTTATATTTAATATGGATTTATTTTGTCTTGCTCACCAGGGCTTAGACTGCTATCCCAAAACGATATCTTAAAAATAACCCCCCCCCCCCCACACACACACACGTATTAGGAGGCCACTATCAGTCACAAGGGGGAAAAAGTTATAAAGATTGTTATCATAGATAGATTTGTATAGGAAGGGGGTGGGCAGCTAAATATCTAAGTATCTATTCTAAATGCTGAGCGGAACAACTTAAAAACTAGCTAGCTAGGAGATAACATGAAAGCAAAAAAAATGTTGAAAAACTACTTTGACACATGACAGTGACAACCTGTCATCAGCAGACGTTCCACATGACAGCAGCACAGCTAAACTACACTACACATACAGTATATACAGTTCAACCAATAAGATCGTAGCACACTGTTGTGAAACAGCATACTGTGTAGAATCAACCATACTGGACATCGTGGTTTATCGCTAATAAATACGTGTTTTAAATGAATGGGACAGTATACCTACAGCCCCTTCACGTGACCGTGGTGACGTATTCATAAAACAAAAACAAAACACGTGAGAGAACTTTGAAGATGGGGAAAGTGTTAAAAAGTAGTGTATATCGTAAATAAAAACCTACGTTATCTCAAAGCAGTAGTTAGGCTGCAGATCCTAATCGTAGAGATGCTTCTGATATGATCATCCTAGGCTGTAAACTGACTTCTGATCTGCTGCTCAGTCAGAGCACAACAGAACAAAGTGAAAGCGGAACTGATGTTCTTCTGGTCCCGTGTTTACAGGGGGACGAGTTACGAGTACGGACGCGCAACACTCCACTGTGATTGGTCGTCGTAGTTTGTTTGAAAGCGGACCAGCGGCGGCGGAGAGACTTGTTTAAAAGGTTTAATACTATTATACTCATTTCCTCCCTTTTATACACTTTATTCGAGGTGTAAAAGTGATCGGGTATTTATTAAGGTACCTGTATGGCTCGCACGCGAGGCGCGAATCAGTCCCAAGTTATTCTAGCCAGCTGTCAGTCCGTCAGTCAGTCAGCAGAGAATTCCAATCTGTTTAGTGTTAGCACAGATTGCTAAGCGTCGTTAGCCTGCTAGGATACACCCAGAGCCATAGAGTACAGACCGTCACGACATCTCCGTTCAGTCCAATGGAGACTCTTCTGCATACATAGACTTACCTCAACTCCTGTTCGACAGACAGTAGGCAGATATGCGTTGGGCTCAGGCAACAGCACAGCTTTAAAGGGGAACTCCACCCATTTTCAATATTTTACAGTGTCATTGTGTCTACCTTTGAGGTAGCTCCGACGGACCCCCACTCTCTGCTCCGTCCCTCCGCTCAGTTAGGGTTCATTTGGTTGCATTTGTACACTCTCAGAAAAAAAGGGTTGAAAATGGGTGGAATTCCCCTTTAATGATTTAATTGTAGATCGTTTTGTAACAAACATTGCGTGGACTTTAGATGTTTACTGTAAACTACTTTGAAACAGTTGAAATGTTGCACACATGCCTAAAATGGCTCTTAGTTTGTTCATTTTTCGAGCAGCACGAACGGCAGCTCGTGCGCTTAGTTTTTGACCCCTCAATGTCGGAACTCTAACACGAGATGCCTCTGGGATATTCCCACAGTGACAGCACCTCTATGGTGACGTTCTGCTCTTATCTAAACAACACCGTAGTGCATTACTATAACCGATCCGTGCTTTTATTCTGTTGTAAACGTAATAACAAATACACAGTCTGGTTGGAGCTCCACCACTCAGGCGAAGGGATAATATTGTCTCTGTTGCAATAACTTGCTGAAATCTAAGATAGTCTATACTGTACCTGCCTTGCTGGCAGAGATTTACCAGAGATTATGTTTTAAGCTGGAGGAGTGTATGTGTTTTTTAGTCTGCCCAGGACCAGTGCACAATGCAAGCAGAGTCAGAAGTTGAGTTTTTACGTGATCAAGGTAAGCGCAGATGTGTTTTATTTTCCCCTTTTACCTAATATACGTTGATTTCCTGTATTTTATTTCTCAAAAAGTGCTCCAGTTGTTATTTTATATTAAAAAACAAACAGTATGAGGTGTGGTGCACTTGACGATTGGCCACTCATAGAACCAATTAAGTGCTTCTTAAGGCCTGATTAGTTCTAAGATCTTTCTTTAGCACCATTTAATATAAATTTTGGTGTGGCACGGGGGGCTTGAAAGCAAAGGCCGGATGGGAGGATATAATTGTGTGTGAAACTGTGTGTATTTATTTATATTTTCTTGTTTCCATGATTTATTTCACACAGTAAACGCATGTGACTGCTATACTTACGGACAGAGCTCCACCTCCAGATAGTTATCCTTTAGGAAAGTACTATCGTCGGACAGAAACATGGCCTCCACCACTGAAGAAGAAAAAGAAAGGATATTTTAAAAAAGCTTATGTTTAGTCTATTCTAGAAGATTTTAATATACTTCGTCATCCATATTTCTTATTGTCTTTCATGTTTTGTGGAAGCAGCTGTAGAATACCAAAGTCCTGACATCCCTACCCAGACCACCACTACCCCTTTTGTTTTAGTACTGGAATAACCACAGGCATGGTGGCACAGTGGTTAGTGCTGTTGCCTCACAGCTAGAAGGCCCTGGGTTCTTATTCCTGCTAGGGACACCACTGTGGGTGCTGGCGAGGATCCACATGGCAGATGAGCTGATCTGATTTGATCTCACTAATGTGTCGTCATCCCCGGCCCTCCCCCGCCCCTCCACGGCTGTGCTACGTCACATCATTTGGAGCGACGCCCAACCTGAAAGGTTGACTCCACCCTCTAGGCCACTGTAGGTAACAAATTAGTCCAGGCTTCCCGTTTTTGCGTAAGGCAGACGAAAAATGAAAGCCTGGGTGTTGAGGCTATCAGTGCCCATACCCGAGGCTTCCTGTGTCCCCTGGGGTAGATACCCTCACAAAAACATGCTGTAATCCTGGGCTCTAAACTACCTCCCCCTGGCCAGCCAGGGCACCTGGTGGAGGGGACAGGAACTGGTTGGAATAACGTGTTCCTTCTACCTGTCCTACTGGCGCCAGATCCAAGCACCACCTAGAAAAGGCATGAATTAATCTAAACAGCAAGACACTAGGATCCATGATGTTTTTTTTTGTTTGTTTGTGTCCTCTCTCTCTCTCTCGCACACACACACACACACACACACACACACACACACACACACACACACACACACACACACACACACACACACACACACACACACACACACACACACACACACACACACACACACACACACACACACACACACACACACACACACCGTACCAATATCTGTGCTCTGCTTTCAATGCTGGTCACACAATCCAATACATTTGATGATTTTCCACCATGGCAGACTTCATCCAGCTATCAAACCAGCTGCCAGATGTCTGGGAGTGCCCTGCACTGCCCTGCAGGCAGGGAGGCATAATCTGTGCACGCTGAGACATCACGCTCCAGGGCGTTGAACCATTCACACACGACACAGCCAGCAAACCCCAGATTTGCATCTGATCTGGTAATAGTAGTAGTACGAAGGTGGGTGCCAAAAAAGTTGAATAATAGGCCCTAGTATAAAGTCTCTTAGCATGAACTCGGCGTACTCTCTTTTTAGGGAAAACGATCATTCTCATTAAGTGAACAGAATGAAAAGCATCCAAAGCAGACAGGTCGATAGCGGCGGAGGGCATCGCTCATTAGCGTCCTACTCCATTACGCCATGCGGTTGATTTCCAATATAATGATAAGTAACATTAATGAGGGCCAAACGGGTGGCACTCATTAGGCAGGAATCGAACTCGGGGTCAATTGGACGAGGCCGCACTGCTCACTTTCATTATGAGGTGCGCTTGTTGCCGTGCCACTATTTTAATGTTAATGACATTATACCTTCATAACCTCATAAGCAGATGGAGTCCCTACTACGGTCTCCGTTTGTCTTAGATTCTTAACCTTATATACTGATTATATGCAAACCGCGTGCTTTAAACTCATATGGACATCACGATTATTCCATCTCATTTTAATGTGTCATCTAATTTAAAAGAAAGTCAACACTTTCTCATGAGATAATTCTTATGAGAACTTGTCACAGTGGCTGTAGTTGCGTATGGTATTTTGGCTTTTATTTTTAGTACTTAGGGCATTTTATCAGATGTTTTTGCTAATGTGTTTCTAATGGTGTCTAATAACATGTACTAAAATATTGCAATTCAACTCCTGTGTGGAAATCTACATAAAAACGGGTCAAAGTCCGGGTACGAGTCACAACCTATAGAAGGCAAATCATGCAAAAATGTCATTATGCTTTTATGCTGTATGTTTTATGTCTATAACTACTAGGGGGTTTGGCAAAAAAAACAAAAAAAAAAAAAAAAAAACAGACATACCTGTCATCATAAATGTGCTTAGTCAGCACATTTGGACAAGCGCTATGGTCATTTTCAGCCCAGGTATTTTTCTTTGCAAAACGAATGCTTGGAAGGGATTCAGCTTTATGAAAAAAACCCTGATTGGACATATCACGTGCTACATCATCGTGCTACATTTTGCATGTTTTGTCTTCTATAGGTTAGTGACTAGTACCCCCGACTTTGAGCTGTTTTTATGAGGTTTCCCACAGGAACTACGTGTGTGAGTGTACGTGTGCGTGCACACGCGTGTGTGCGTTCGTTTGTTTGTGTGTACACATGTGCACACACACTTATACTGTGCAGTGTGAAAGCGTTTGCCTGGCTCCATTATGTAGATGCACATTGGCTTGTGTTGTGAGAATAAAAAGCACAGTTCCACATCAATAACCTTCCCTACCATCCCTAGAGAGGCCTGCATGTTGTGCCACATTGCTGCCGTAGCAGCATTCTAAGAATCCCCCTGTGGTTCATTCATCCGTTTATTGTAGCTCTAAGATCGTACACGTGTTGGTCTGTGTCTTTACAAAACGATATTCAATGCGTACTACTACTCACTTTGAGTTAAACGAACAGTAAAAAGGACTTCACTGAGCGGATAACTAGCTAACTAACTGCGTCCCTGTCCTTTCTCACCTTCATAGTTCCAGAGATGGGGGAACGGCTGGCCCGGGGGACCGTCGGGGGCTGCGGGGGAATTCCAGAAAGGAGCGAACACCTCCAGCTTTAACCCTCCGTCCCCGGGGGACATCTTGAACGTCACGGGATCATGGTTGACGGGGAGACTGTCCCAGGTAGTTGTGATCTCATACGTCATCTCGCTAAAAAATAATAGAAGAAAAATGTCAAGAAAATGAGAATACACAGTGTAGATCAGTGGTTTTCAACCCATGGTCCGGGGACCACCAGTGGGCCTTTAGAGAGTTCCAGCTAAATCATGGAAAGTTGGTTAACCAGGTGTAACTCTGAGAGTTACACTCTCAAGAGTTAAAATATTCATCTTGTGAATTAGCCCAAGTATACACAACTGTAGAAGATTAATGGTCATTTTGATCTGTATGTTTGACTGTTTCCCAAATCCAGCCTGGAATTGTGGACAAAATACATCTTTAGTTTTGGGTCTGTGGGGCTAAAATGTCATCAAATTGTGGTCTGTGGCTCAAATTCTGAATAAATAGTGGGCCCTGGTATCAAAAAGGTTGAAAACCACTGATTTAGCTAGATTAGAAACCTTTATTTAAGGGAATTCGAATTGAGTCCAGGGTGTCTTTTTCAATGGCACCCTACAGAAACTGACAGAGTTATTATATACAAACACAACAAGAACACAAGGTAACAAATATATAATGCTTACACAAATAGAAACCGATTATTACAAAAGGCAGCTGCAAATGCCTTCCTCTAATGTGAGGTCAGCTAAGAGTCTTGAAAATAGGAAATGATACAAGAATATACAACTTCAATTTTCTTGACAATTTTTCCATGAATGTGGAGCATACACCTTAAAGGCAGTATCTCCCAGTTTAGTAGTTTTGTGGAAAGGTCTTGTTCGCAAAGTCTATAGCGCAAGACAACAGACAACTTACTGACAATCGGAGTACAGTAGAATGCATATTAACGAAAGGCATCGTAGAACGTAGGCGGCCCCCATGTTGGCAGTAGCGGTGAAACGTTAGCCGAAGAAAACAGACCCTTCTTAAGTTCTTTGTGCTTTTATACTCCCAACGAGGCCCTCCTGGGCAGCACGTCAACCAGTAGAAAAGTCAACACACAGTTATGTTCGAGTTTTATCTCCAGCTCACAAGGCGATAAAGCATGGAAAATATCGCAATTGGCAAACAACAAAGCGCTCGTTCTCAGTAGCTACAGTCTATGCCGCTTATACAGCCAGTGTCAAAGTGATAGTAGTATTGTTAGCTGTAGATTTAATTTAAGGAACTCAGGGTGGTTCCTCTTACTATGCTGTGTTGATAGTTGGCCTGTGGTCTGGGGATGAGTTGAGTTACATTTTGTGTTCCATTGTAAACACTGAATGCAGGGGTTGACACTAAGGTCTCCGAGGCACTTGCCCATCGGGCAAGTGCAAGTCAGGTTCTACTTGCCCTCAGGTCATGGTCACTTGCCCCCCAAAAATATATTGTAAATTTTGCATTTAGGTTTACTTTCTACTTGGGTGCTTTAAACCAGGGGTTTTCAACAGGTGGTCTGGGGACCACCAGTGGTCCCTGAGAGGGTTCCAGGAGGTCCCCAGTTAAGTTGGTTAACCAGATGTAACTCTTGAGAACGTAAAAATGAAACCAAATGGACCCTTGCAGGTCCATTTGGTTTCATTTTTACACTCTCAAGAGTTAAAATTCATCATCTTAATTAGCCCAGGTCTACACAACTAGAGAATGTAGAAGATTAGGTCATTTTGATGTGTATGTTAATTTGCCTGTTTTGTTTCCCAAATCCAGCCTGGAATTGTGGATAGCTAGAAAGCAGGAAAAGACACAGAGGTAGAGTGCAATGACTGCCTTCAAGACAAATTCATCTTGTGTTGTATTATAGTGCACTAAGTTGCACACTTGCCCAATCAGGCAACCAGGTAGCAGTCTTCACTTGCCCCACCATTTTTTTTTACTTGCCCCGGGCAAGCGGGCAAGTGTTAGTGTCAAGCCCTGTGAATGGCGCAGTATGTCCTGCTATCCAACAGATTCCACAACACCAGTTAGCAGTTTGTTTGCACCACAGCTGCTGTAGCTAGACCGCTGGACAGTATGAGATGAGAGCACATGAGTTTGAAACCACTCGTTGGAAATTGCTCAAAGGTCCTACGTATCATCCGTCTCTAAATGTCACACAATGCAGGAGGGGGCAGGATGTTGTTATTGACAATAGGGGTGGGCAAAAAAAACGATATGCCAATATATCGCATTTCTTAATGCCACAATATCAATATCGAATCATTTAGGACTTTTTTTCTTAGAGTGTACATTTGTACGCTTTCAGAAAAAAATCTTGAAAATGGGTGGAATTCCCCTTTAAAATATTCTAGTGTAATAAGAGCACAGTCATTCATGGGAAACAATACGATAATATCGCATTGTTTCCCATGAATGACTGTGCCTCTTAATTACAGTGTTGGGACATGTGCACTACGTAACTCAATATATTACATAATATATTACCAAAATGCAGTAACTTGTAATATAAATATATTACTTAACCAAAACAATCTAATATATTATACTTTTCTTTCTGCATTACTGCATTACTTTCAATATTACTTTCTGTCAATCTGTCTCGTTGAAAATGTTCTTGTGAAATTTTCTTGACAACTGCAGAAGTTAAATAATTACTTATTTTCTATAATTTGTCATCAAATTATTTATTCAGGAGGACGTTTTTTCAAGTTGATTTCATATGGATTTCCAAGATAGCCAAGTGCGCTTTCTTTATTGTAGCTATGCCACTGGCCTACACAATATTTGATTAATAGTGACACTAAATATTTAATTATATATTTTTTACAACATTTTTTCTTTTAAGTAATATGTAATAGTAATACTAATATATTACACTTGCTCAGACAGCAATATTGTAATACAATATATTGCTTTAAAATGAAGGTAATAAGTAATAAGTAATACATTAACAAGGTATAGTAATATTCCCAACACTGCTTAATTATGCTGCGATTTGATATCTGGATATATTATATCCAGTAGTCTTGGGCGGTATTGATTTTTTAATATCGGTATTGATAATGTCTTAATTAGCTCGATATTCGATATTACCGGTATTGAAGGCAATCAGAGTTAGAACGCTCCACCAGTCACCTAGTTCTCAGAATTTGCGACTTTGAGGGGTCAGAAACTGAGCGCTCTGCTGTTAAAGCAGCCTAAATAGGGAAAAACTGGAGTTGGAAATACATTGTTTCCAAAAAGCCTAGCCCAAATAAGGGCTAGTTTAGGCATGTGTGTAACATGAAAATTGTTTGTATAGTTACAATTAAGTCTCATTGCTCATATTTTAATAGAATACCGTATAATGTCGGTATTTGACGATATTCGGTATTCGATATTTTTCACAGACCCAACGATATTACTCGGTATTGATTTCCAATATCGCGATAAACGGTAATACCGATATATTGCCCAAGACTAATATCCAGATATCAAATGAAATTGCAGCATAATCACAATATAAATAGATTCAGAACCCTAAATATCAATGTTGTATTGTGAGGTAAGCGAATCGTCCCACCCCTAATTGACAATGTGGGCTTCCAAACTCTGACACTTATACACTGATGTCACTGAAAAAATGCATACACCTAGATTTCTGTCACCGCTTAACCCCTTATCCATTACCGTATTTTCCGGACTATAAGGCGCACCTAAAAGCCTTTAATTTTCTCAAAAATCCACACTGCGCCTTATAATCCAGTGCGCCTTATATATGGATCGTTCGACTGCAGAAGATTCTATTCTATGTTAACTATAGTAGCTTTTACTCTCTGCGCCTTATAATCAGGTGCGCCTTATATATGAAAACAATTCTAAAAGGTGCGCCTTATAATCCGGTGCGCTTTATAATCCGGTGTGCCTTATAGTGCGGAAAATACTATTAAAATATGGCCAGTCTACAAGCTCACAACATGTCAATAGATTGGCACATTGAACTATTCCAAAAGGTTTTCAAAATAGTAGAAAAAAAGGGATGAGAGGTTTAGCGGCATTTGATGAAAATGGAGCCCATAATGTCTTGACAGAAAGTTCATATCATGTATAGAGCTGCGCAGTGATGTCACCGCCTCTGTTCCGGAAGTCTTTTCCCAATTCATTTTTCTCATAGACTTTTCGAAAATAATTTATATCAAGACGATTACGCCGCGGACAAAGCCAACTCGAGTCGTGACGAATCATGATGACACACACAAACTTTTGGGACAATAAAATAATTTCTAAGATGAAAAACAAAACAAAAAGTCTTGTATCATGCCGTTTTCTACTTCTTCCCAATTATATATTATATGACGATATTGTGTTTGTTGTCATGATTTGTCACGACCTGAGTTGGCTTTGGCCGCGGCGTAATCGTCTTGATATAAATTATTTTCGAAAAGTCTATGAGAAAAATGAATGGGGAAAAGACTTCCGGAACAGGGGCGGTGACGTCACTGCGCAGCTCTATAGGATGGATATTTAATACACAAAGACTTTGGAAATAGAAAGAGAAGAAGTTAAGCTTTCCATACAGCTACATCATTAGTAACTTTGTTGTTGTTTGATATACACATTTTCTTTGCCACTCAGTAGGCGTTCCTGCATAACTTTAGAGTGCCTTCTCTGATGTCACGCAGGCATAGCCTCAGGGATTCTGAGGTTAGAGGTACCATATCAAATATTATATAAATAATGACTACTGAGTTATAATGTTTGATGTCAACTGACTCATTATAAGTTGTACATGCACAGTGCTCTCCCTGTCAATGCAAGGAGACTTGCTGTGCCCCCAAAACTATAAATAGATATAAACACATTTACATTTAATGGTGAACTGATGCTGCTCATTCCACAGTTCCAACTTTAATATATAGTCAGTAGACACAAATGCACTGCTTAAGGTAATAAATTAAATTTGCTGCGTTAAGGCTTAAAGGTTTTGTGGCATTCATTTTCATGTTTTGTGATTCTTTTTATCTCGATTACGCCCGCAAAACTTGAACTCTAAACATCCAGTGGGTTTTCTGTGGTCTCAAGTTTTCTGTGGGGTTTGGAAGGCTTCTGAGCTGCAATGAAAGGAGGTGACATCTGCAAACCCCATTCACAAATATGGGATTTGCTGGATTTGACATCACAAACAGCAGGAAAATCAGCGCACTTAATTGTTTGAGACAAAAAAATAGACCATTGAATATGAAAAGTTGAGTTCATGGGGTGCAATTGAGCAGAGTCACAATCCCTTTAATTCGCAAAGTAGTCCTGATGCCCACTGTGTTTTGGTGGCCAATGTACCTGCTGCCTATTCTGTTTTGGAACCCCAATTTAGTGTCCAGTCTTCATATAACGCACCATCAACTGTGGATGGACTGTGCTCCTGTGTGGTCAGACAATATCGCCTCCAGAAGCACCAAGAGACACATAAATCATGTTTTTTTTTGTTTGTCTTGTTTTTCCACAGGCTGTCAAACAAGTCTCGAACAATGACCCAACCTCCTGGACAACATGTCTTACTTGCTCACAACAGAACATTTCTCTTGCACTTATTGTATGTTTTTTGGAACAAATTACATTACCTCATGTTGTTGTATGTATCCATCCAGCATCCAAGTCTACATATTTATATTGTTTTTGCATGCATACATTGCACATATATTGATATTTGAACTTTACAATCGAATGTGCATTCTTGTTATACTCTATGTATTGGTCTCATTTTTTTTCTTTTCAAACTGCCTGCATGTCACATCAACATTCGTTTCACCACCCACACTTGCATGTGCATGTCAACTATATCACTTGAATCTAGCCTACATAAAAGGCATTGGGGAAAAACAAACAAACATGAAAGCACATGGTGCACATCATGTCAATATGTCAGGAGCACGTTTATATTTACTGTGGCATTGTCAGCCTGCCAGGCTGTTTTAACTCTCATTCAAGGGCAGGTCAAACAAAGTCAATAGTTGTTTTTCGTATGATAGCCTGATAATATTGCTGACAACAAATTAATGTGCACGCAACATGTGTGACCTTTATTAACCAGCAGCGTGGCCACGCCCACACAGGTCTGACTAATAGTCCCACTGGCAGAAAACAAGCTTATTTTGTTTAAAGTTCAACTTTTTTATATTTAATATTTAAATAATTTCATTTCATGACTCCATTTCCATTTCAAGCATTAGTTTTGCACATTAGTTTTGGGCTTTGATTGGCCCATCACAATTTTGGGCTGAGTCAGTGATTTTTTTTCTTTTTCTTCTTTGGGTGGGTGGGGGGTAGTAGCCTATATAAGAAAAAACATAAAAAAAGACTATAAAAAATAATGACCATGTTGCACAAATACAATAAAACACTGAACATTAGAGATCAATACAATTTGAGTGTATTGTAACCTGCAAGGCAGGGCAGCTCCAAACCAAGGTTCACAATAGGATCAATCCTATTGTGAACCCTGTATACATAATATACCCCTTATATTTAATATGGATTTATTTTGTCTTGCTCACCAGGGCTTAGACTGCTACATTTTCCAAAACGATATCTTAAAAATACCCCCCCCCCCCCCCACACACACACACGTATTAGGAGGCCACTATCAGTCACAAGGGGGAAAAAGTTATAAAGATTGTTATAATAGATAGATTTGTATAGGAAGGGGGTGGGCAGCTAAAATATCTAAGTATCTATTCTAAATGCTGAGCGGAACAACTTAAAAACTAGCTAGCTAGGAGATAACATGAAAGCAAAAAAATGTTGAAAAACTACTTTGACACATGACAGTGACAACCTGTCATCAGCAGACGTTCCACATGACAGCAGCACAGCTAAACTACACTACACATACAGTATATACAGTTCAACCAATAAGATCGTAGCACACTGTTGTGAAACAGCATACTGTGTAGAATCAACCATACTGGACATCGTGGTTTATCGCTAATAAATACGTGTTTTAAATGAATGGGACAGTATACCTACAGCCCCTTCACGTGACCGTGGTGACGTATTCATAAAACAAAAACAAAACAGCCTGCTGGTGACGTGAGAGAACTTTGAAGATGGGGAAAGTGTTAAAAAGTAGTGTATATCGTAAATAAAAACCTACGTTATCTCAAAGCAGTAGTTAGGCTGCAGATCCTAATCGTAGAGATGCTTCTGATATGATCATCCTAGGCTGTAAACTGACTTCTGATCTGCTGCTCAGTCAGAGCACAACAGAACAAAGTGAAAGCGGAACTGATGTTCTTCTGGTCCCGTGTTTACAGGGGGACGAGTTACGAGTACGGACGCGCAACACTCCACTGTGATTGGTCGTCGTAGTTTGTTTGAAAGCGGACCAGCGGCGGCGGAGAGACTTGTTTAAAAGGTTTAATACTATTATACTCATTTCCTCCCTTTTATACACTTTATTCGAGGTGTAAAAGTGATCGGGTATTTATTAAGGTACCTGTATGGCTCGCACGCGAGGCGCGAATCAGTCCCAAGTTATTCTAGCCAGCTGTCAGTCCGTCAGTCCGTCAGCAGAGAATTCCAATCTGTTTAGTGTTAGCACAGATTGCTAAGCGTCGTTAGCCTGCTAGGATACACCCAGAGCCATAGAGTACAGACCGTCACGACATCTCCGTTCAGTCCAATGGAGACTCTTCTGCATACATAGACTTACCTCAACTCCTGTTCGACAGACAGTAGGCAGATATGCGTTGGGCTCAGGCAACAGCACAGCTTTAAAGGGGAACTCCACCCATTTTCAATATTTTACAGTGTCATTGTGTCTACCTTTGAGGTAGCTCCGACGGACCCCCACTCTCTGCTCCGTCCCTCCGCTCAGTTAGGGTTCATTTGGTTGCATTTGTACACTCTCAGAAAAAAAGGGTTGAAAATGGGTGGAATTCCCCTTTAATGATTTAATTGTAGATCGTTTTGTAACAAACATTGCGTGGACTTTAGATGTTTACTGTAAACTACTTTGAAACAGTTGAAATGTTGCACACATGCCTAAAATGGCTCTTAGTTTGTTCATTTTTCGAGCAGCACGAACGGCAGCTCGTGCGCTTAGTTTTTGACCCCTCAATGTCGGAACTCTAACACGAGATGCCTCTGGGATATTCCCACAGTGACAGCACCTCTATGGTGACGTTCTGCTCTTATCTAAACAACACCGTAGTGCATTACTATAACCGATCCGTGCTTTTATTCTGTTGTAAACGTAATAACAAATACACAGTCTGGTTGGAGCTCCACCACTCAGGCGAAGGGATAATATTGTCTCTGTTGCAATAACTTGCTGCAATCTAAGATAGTCTATACTGTACCTGCCTTGCTGGCAGAGATTTACCAGAGATTATGTTTTAAGCTGGAGGAGTGTATGTGTTTTTTAGTCTGCCCAGGACCAGTGCACAATGCAAGCAGAGTCAGAAGTTGAGTTTTTACGTGATCAAGGTAAGCGCAGATGTGTTTTATTTTCCCCTTTTACCTAATATACGTTGATTTCCTGTATTATTTGCTATGTTTCTAACTGTTATGATGAATTCTTATTGAACAAGGAGGACCTTCTTGAGGTGTAATGCTTTATGGTGTCATCCACTCTCAGTTTTTGTATTGAGTTGTGCTTGAATCTAGTCTGCTGTCGAACATCCGGTACATTTTGTGTGTGTGTGTGTGTGTGTGTGTGTGTGTGTGTGTTTCTTTCTTTCAGTCCAAAGATTAAACACAGTCCTCAGCCAATATCAGGATGGACATCATTCTCAGGTATAGTATTATGATCATCATCACCACCATCATCATATCTACCATTTGTTAATGCGGTCAGGTCTTTTGGTTTTACTAAACAGGCCCACCTAAATTAACCTGACTTTGGAAATGATTTTCTCCACCTTAATAATACAAATTTGTGTTGTATCTGACAGTGATCATTGATTAGTCACCTTTACAACAATGAATGAGGTACACAGTATAGTACACACTATACTACATCGTGGTAACGTACAACACATAAGGTAGAACACCTGCCGATCGGTAATGCCCGAGTTGGTCTTGGGGATTTGTCAGGGTACCCTCTGTACCCGTCTTTGACTGTTGGCATCCCTTAATCCCTTTTTGCCTGTCACTTTTATATCCATACCTGGAAACCTTGTAAGTATACTACTATACTGACAATATGGACATATTAGTGTATGTCCACATGGTCTGATTTGTTTGCGCTTGATTTAACATTGGGAAGGTTTGGGTGTAGCTGCTCAGGGAACTATATGGTTATGTGGCTGAGGTGGTCTGCCCCTCACCTTCCCATTAGCCCCCCAAAAATGGGGCACAATTTGTGTGCCCCATTAGTTTGTGCTTGTTGGCAACATTTTCTATACCATCATCCAATGCCAATGAAGCTGTCTGTATGTTGTGATGTATGTATGATATGATCATAATAGTGCCCCTCACTTCACACAAGTGACGAGTGTGATTTTGTTTTTGTTTTTTTTACTTAACCCATTCTGTACAGGGTGTTTTAAGTTTCTTGGAAAAATGCAGGTGTGCATGATTGCACACCTGCGTGCACTCCTGCTATTTTTGGAGAAAATGTGAAAATGCAGTGCAAATTTTTGAATATTATACTGTATGTTCTTTCAGATTAAACGTTTGTCTATATTGCCAGGTCAAAATGGATTAAAAGTTAACTTTTTAAGTTGCCAGTGCATCTAGTACAGCGTATGCCTCCTGGTACCTCCCCCACAACTTTCAAATGGATTACACCGGTAATACGTACCTGACAAGAAACCCAAGTTACAGTACAGCCATTTATTACTGGCCGAGTCGTACAACACATTAGAGTGCCGCCGAGGTGAAACCCACCATTAAAATGCAATGTGTTCGGCTGTGTTATGGAATACATGATGCAATATGGGATGTTCATCCATTTTCAGTAATTTAATGTTTATAACTCCACTCTGTTCCTCTCTGTCAGGCTGAGGAGATGAGCCATGCACAGTCCCCTGCCCCCTGGATCTCAGATAGAAGGTACACTATTTCTCTAGTCGGTTGTGGTCTTGTTTGTGTGTGTGCCTGTGTGCACGCGTGCGTGCGAGTGTGTGTGTGTGCGTGTGTGTGTGCGTGCGTGCGTGTGCGCGCGCGTGCGTGTGTGTGTGCGCGCAAGAGGGAGAAAGTCTGAAACTTCTTCAGTTGTCACATTTCACACTGACTCGCACATGCATGCTACAATGTCTTGGATGAAGTATACAGCACAATTCCAAAAAATTTGAATGTCATGGAAAAGTTGGTTTATTTCCACAATTCCATTGAAAAACCTGAACTTTCATTAATATTTATTTGTTTATTTTTACACAATTTTGGCTTCCAGCTCCTAAAACCCACCAAATCAGGATTTCAAAAAAATAGAATATTTTATGAACATCCTAAAAATATATGTTTTAAACAAGAAATGTTGACGACTTGGTCTGGGCTACTTTACAGTATTTCATGAATTGGTTGTGGCATGGAGGTGATCAACCTGTGGCACTGTTGAGGTGTTATGGAAGCCCATTTTTGCTTTGATAACGGCTGCAAATTAATGTGCCTCACACTTTTCTCTTGACAATACAACCCTGATTCTCTGTTGGCTTAAAGTCAGGACAGTTGGCTGGTCAGTTAAGCACAGTAATACCATGGTCAGTACAGCAGCTACTAGTAGTTTTGGCTCTGTGGGCAGGTGCCAAATCGAGCTGAAAAGGAAAAATTGCATCTCCATGAAGCTTGTCAACATACTGAAGCACAGGGTATTCTAAAACATGGCTTCAAGTTTTTGGAATGGAATTGTGGAAATAATGATATTCTATTTTTTGGGGATTGTGTGTGCATTTGCGTGTGTGTGCATGCGTGCGTGCATGCGTCCATGTGTTTGTGTATACCTACCTCCATACATACTTTACATACATACTGTACATACATGTATGTATACCCCAGAACTGACCACAGAACACCGTGCACCACTTGCAAGGAATTAATCTAATTTAATTTGAAGCTTTGTTATTAATTCATCTTAGTTAACAGCATGTCAATATTTGCCCCAAGAAGCATTTTTCTTGGTCAATTATCAATTACAAGAGATTGGTATATGAGTGTATCAATGGGAAGTAGTTTGTAGAAGTCTGCAGTAGCCTACTACTCGCTATTTGCGTGAGCAGAGTGGGCACAAGTTAGCGATTGGCAGTCTGCAGGGGTACTCCAATTGGCCGGTTTAGGTGATGATGTAATGGTGACGTAAGTAAGAGACCTTTATAACTAATGTCATGAGTATTAGCTTGCTCCGCTCACAACCGAGTAGGCCATGGCCTACTCGTTTCATGTATGCTTGATGCAGTGCTACTGTTGCTCTCCCAGAATAGCACAGTGTCTATCAGGTGTAACATGTCACTCTTGTCTGAATTTCAGCATCATGGCTCCTCTCATAGCCGAGTATGACCGACACATGGATGGCATGACGGAACAACTGAACACATACCAGGTGAGAGGAGACTGCAGCCTATACTTAAAATAACATTTTTACAAATGCCAACTCCCAAGTCTTACAAATAAGATTTCAAAGCTTTTTCATTCTTTTTATATTGATCACTTTTAGCAAATGATTCTAGTTGAATGTGCTAACTTTCCAGCAATATGAGAAAGCCTAGTCTAGTTTCAATTGGCTTGGCATCCATATCAATTATATTATTGGTTTCTGAACTGTCCATAGCCCTCCAATGGGATGCAGGCCGTAACTATTTAAGTCCTCAGTAGCCACTAGTGATTTCAGTAATTTGGATCCCATTGAAGCTAGTGTTTTTTCTTTTTCTTTTTTTCCCTTTTTTGTGAAAACATGATGTACACCAACAATACCAGTACTACAAGCTCACGACACATGGGAATATGTTCTGAGCTTGAAGATCAGCCATTCTTGGTCATTAGTTATTTTTTAAGATGAAATCATTTTTGAAGTGATCAAACTAAACAGTAAAATGCAAGTTTAGAAGCATCTTCCAGAAACAAGACTGGTCTTTCTCAGTCAGACATGTCTGTTGTTTTCCCCAGTTGGTCAGCCTAAACCTTTACATTTTAACTCCTAATCTGCCACCTGGCAGCTTTTATGTCATTTGGCTGGAGTGTAGCCTTGCCATATGACATAAAAGTGTGTGGTTGTCCTATGGAAGCTCACACAAATTTGGGGGCTTCAAAGTGAAAATACATATTTACAATGGTAGCACTGGGGATCACCGTTAATTATATTTCATATTTTGTTTTGCTTCATTCCATGAGACATAAATGAAGTGATCTTGTAATAACCATTATATTGAGGACCAGTTCTATGAAGATGCAGTATGGGTGAAAAAAGGGTTCTTTAGTTTAACCTTTTTTTCAGTTTTCAGAAAATCAATTCCTGTTGCTATAATATGTGGCAGCATCTGAAATACATACAGATGCTTTCCTGGTTTTAATGGTATGATGACCCTGTCTTAAAGTAAAATAAACAAATAAATAAATAAGTTTTTTATGAGTATTTGCTTCAAACCAGTTTACTTAATTTGTTTATTTGGACGTGTCAGAATATGATGAACATCAGAATGTAACACATTTAGAACAGATTTGAGATGCTGATTTGAATTCTGCCCCAGAAGGCTTTCTTACCTTTATTTGCAGTTGATGCATTTCCCAAAAAAGTGGTCCAGTTGTTATTGTGTAAAGAAAGAAAAACAAAGCTTAGAATGGAGCTATGGGATATTGAAAGTGAAAGTTTGAGTGTCAACACACTATTGACATGGTGGGGAAACGATGCAAAAAGCTTATGGTGGGGTAGGGAATATGGCCAATAAGGAGTTTTTCTTTTTCACAAAATAACAATGGGAACACTTTTTTTTTAAGTAAATTGAAAACACCTTCTGTGGTGGAATTCTCCTTTAATTAAAGCATGGCGTGAATACACCAGATTTGGAAGAGATGCCAATTTGCCATCCGTTGTCCCCGGAACATTAAACACTAAATAAAAGCTGACATAAGACATGAGAGGGACACCAATACTGTACAAAACACAGTAGTAAAAAAAAAAGCGGTGTCAACTTGTCAGAGGCTCTTCTTCCCTCATCTTAATTAATGTCTGAACGTGTTCCGCTCCCATGTGAATCAATCCACAGGTGCAGATGACAGACGTCAGAGTGAAACTGGAGAGGGTTGTCAAGGAGAATGAGAGGTAGGTAGGCACGGCGTCCATGTGTGGCACAAACACAGACAGACAGACAGACAGACCCACTGCCTGGCAGATAACAGACGGCAGGGAGGGAGGGAGGGAGGCCCAGCTTACATGTCTGTCACCAACGTGGATTGAGCTTTCTTTCTTTTCCAACAGGCTACACACCGGATACATTAATTCATTCGTTTTTCTGCCTCACATAATGAATAAATAATGTGTGTGTGGGTATGTGTGTGTGTGTCTCTCAGAAGTATGGTGGTATATGGATCAATTATTTATAACTGTAAGTCAGGCTGCCATAAGAGATCATGTCACACATGGTTCTTTCTTTAGCCATTGTTTGGGCTCTTTTATTTATAATGTGGCTTATTTGACCAAAGTTCACTGAATGTGGTGTCCGTACTGGCTTGGCATCGTGCCTGGGCTGTACCATGCTGAGTGCTCCAGGCTGGGGGGACTGGAGGATTATGATTTAGCCTATTTATTTTTGGATCCCAGCGTTTTCAAGGTCAACGTGACCTTGAAAACAAGAGTTTTCCATGATTTTTTTGTTTCATGCTTTGTGTGCCTGGTCTGTATGCACGGTTTGTACTTTCTGTACTTTCTTTCACTTGAGTATTTCCAAATTCCCAATACTTCTACTCTACAATACATCTCGAGAGCCAAATCTTGAGACTGCCCACTGGCCTAGTGGTCTTCCAGGCGCGTGCCACATATAGGCTTTGGCCTGAGAGCGTGGCACGTGTTTGAATCCCGTTCATCAACATTTGCTGCATGTCTCTCCCCTTCTCTCTCCCTTCCTCCTGTCCATCTTCACTTGAAATCAATACAAGTGAAATAAAAGTCAAATCTTGTAGTTGTACTCCTTTACATTTATATCAAAACTGTGGTTACTACGGTAAATACTTTATAGATTAGGATAAACACTTCAGACCTGTATTTAGAGTACATTTTGGCCACCTTGAAAAAAAAAACTGATCTACAAGCTCACAATGCATTCACACGTGCAATTGTATGCTGGGAGATTGAGCTATTAAAACCCTTTTCATACAATAAAATTAATTTTGAAATGAAAACTTCACAAAGCTTCTGAGAGTGTGCAAATGGAACCAAACGAACCCCAACGGATCCATCTGGTTCCATTTGTGCACTCAAAAAAGATGGGTCCTAAAACAAAAATCATTAACATGGTGAAATCATGTTTTTTCTAGGAAACACAGAATGGGGAATCTTGTTTTTTCATATCCACGCAATACCTCTGTGGTATATTGGACATAGTGAAATGGTAAACGGGGAGGGGGTTTGGACATTCCGTTTTTTGTTCTTCATTTTTTTCTGAAACTGTCAAGGTTTAGAGGGACATTTGGTAGAATGGCTCTGGGCTCTAAATGGGTGTTAAGTTAAACATTTAAGTTGTTCTTCCCTCCCTCTCTCCCCCAGGCTGCATGCAGAGCTGAGGGAGTCTGTGGAGAGGCAGCTGCAGGCTCTGCCCACGGCGTCCGCAGGAGGAGTGGAGGGAAGCACCATGGAGGACGACGGAGTTATCAGAAACCTGCAGGAACAGATTCAGCTCTCTGCACAGGTTAGATGGATGTCATAATAAGTGGAGGGGAAGAGCTGTCTGGGAAGACTCTGTAAACTTTAATTACACTTATTTACAATTAGGGTACTCTTAGAGACTTAAAAATATACATTTCTACATTTCTGCATACAACCTGGTGCATGTAAGTGCAATTACATGCACACAACTTGGACTCAATTACATGCACACAACCTGGACTCAATTACATGCATCCTAACCCTAACCCACAACCTTTGAACTTGTGTGCATGTACTTTGGACATCAGGTGGATTTTCTGTGACAAAAACACAGGCCAACGGGCCACAAAAGTGTCATCTGCTGACAAAATGTCATAACAAGGTTCCAGAAGTTTTATCGTCATTCCATACTTTCCAAGTACAGAACGGAATTTGATTTCTCAGGTCCTTGTTGGGCAAAAGAAGTAAAATACAATTCATCTAAAAACAAAACAGAACAAAACATATAGTATAACCCATATAGTATAACCCATAGTGCAGAATTGCACAACCTGCCAAATATTGCAACGTGCCCATACAAACCAGCAGCAGCACTAAAACAGCATAAAAGAAACAGTTCATGTGTCACGGATCAAGTTCACAAAGCAGAGTTCATGTGTAAAACAACAGATCACTGTAGTGCAAATCGAAGGATCAGGGTTTAGAGGTCTACAGTTCATGGTTCTCAAGAAGCTGTTCTTCATCCTGGTGGTGCTGGCCTTAATACTACGCATGCCTCCTGCCCAAAACGGAGGTGGACGATCAAACCGTGTACGGGGTGATGCTAGCAGCCTTCTATTCCGTGCATCGGCTGCTGTAAATGTCACTGAGAGCAGGAAGGCTGCATCCAGTGATCTTCTGGGCAGACTTCATAACCACCACCCACTGCACAGCCTTCCTATCTGCCTCTGAGCCAGCTTCCATGCATGCCTAGCTCTGGTCCACAGCTCTACTGCTTCTGTCATTCTGTCCTGTCAATAGTGCTACAGTGTATATCAGTGTATATATTTTTCCCAAGGGGCCGAATGAGATACATAAAGTATTGTAGGGCCAAGACTAAAGGCTAAACTAAAGTCTTTGTAATATAACATTAATTTCAAGATAAAAGTAAGAATAAGGCTAGCCATTTTGACACCATGGCCCTCTATTTATTCAAAATTTGAGCCACAGAGCCATTTGATGACATTTTAGCCCCACAGACCCCAGAACTAAAGATTTCTTTTGCTTTTTGTCCACAATTCCAGGCTGGATTTCACAAACAAACACAATCCTCTACATTCTCTAGTTGTGTAGACTTGGGATAATTCACATGATGAATATTTTAACTCTTGAGAGTGTAGAAATGAAACCAAATGGACCCGCAAGAGTTACATCAGGTTAACCAACTATCCATATTTAACTGAAACTCTCTCAAGGACCCCTGGTTAAAAACCATGGTACCCTTTCACGGGCCGGTCAGAGTCAGCCAAAGGGCCGCATTTGGCCCCCGGGCCACATAATGCCCAGGTATGGTGTATATGGTTAAATCAACAATATCGCACAATACAACACAACCCAACTAGCTTCTTCTCTTCTGTGGTGGATATCTCACGAAGGGTTCACCTACTCAGACAATCACAGAAACAGTGCATCTATGGACCAGAGCTGCAGAGCCTTACTATGTGCCACAGAGAAGCTTCCATGCCATACAGGAGGGATGTCAAACTTAAATACACAGCGTGCCAACATGGAAAAATTGGTAGGCGTGGGCAACGGTTTGCAAGGATGTCCCAGACAACTGGCAAATTCCTTCAAAAATCAATGTCCCTTAATGGCAAGAAAAACTGAAAATGCATTAGGCTCAGTTTCAGATTCTGTGATCCTCACAGTAAAATGAGAAAGTAAACCAATGAGTTGCATTCAGTTCTTATCATATATACCACAGGGCCAGTTAGAATAGTATTTGAATACCATCCCATGGGCCGGAAGTAATTTATTCACCAGCCTGATTTGGCCCCCGGGCCGTGAGTTTGACATAATGTGTCATTTAGCAACGATTTCTGAAGTCCACTTCAGTATCAGCATGGGACAATAGCGTGTGAACTCTCACATCAGTCTACAGGAAAAAAACATCTACTGAATATACAGAAAACCTAAAAAAAATGGAAAAAATGTTTTTATGTGCTCTTTAAATGCCCTCTCTCTGTGAACCTGACACATGTTGGTGGTTGTTGTGTGGTTTCTATAGGAGCGAGAGCGGGCCGTGGAGCTGTGGCACACTGCCACCCAGGAGGTGGACCGCCTGCAGCGGCTCTGCCAGAGCACGGCCTCCGACGGACGCGTCCACGCTGCCCAGGGCCAGCAGATCAAGGTAGGACTCAGCACTTTGGTCAACTCTGTTGGTTTTTTTTATGAATAGAGTTGGATTGTTGGTAATCGCAAAGGTTGACAGTTCAAACCTGGACGACGACTCCTCTAGAGTTTGCGCCAAAGTGTCCTTGAGCATGCCACTAATTGTTCCCGATGAGCAGGTTGGTGCCTATAGCAATGTTTTCCAATTCCATCAGGCCTTTTTGGGATCGATCACTGATTGTTTCTTCTCACTAGGACCTTACCCGTTGTGAATATATGAACAACAAATAATGTACAGTGTAAATATATGAGCAACAAATAATGTACAGTGTAAAGTGAATTAGCAGATCATAACAGTGTAGGTGAATTAAAGTGAATTAATAGATTATACCAATCATGTAATTGCTTTAATTTGTAGTTGTGGGTAGGCTATACTTTAGGGCAGGGGTTTTCAACCGTTTTGACTCCAGGGACCACCATTTATTCAGCAGTTGAGCCACGGACCACCATTTGAGAACATTTTAGCCCCACAGACCCCAAAACTAAAGATTTATTTCGCTTTTGTCCATCTTCTAGTTGTGTAGACTTGGGGCTAATTCAGATGATGAATATTTTAATTCTTGAGAGTGTATAAATGAAACCAAATGGACCCGCAAGGGTCCATTTGGTTTCATTTCTACGTTCTCAAGAGTTACATCTGGTTAACCAACTTAGCTGGGGACCACCTGCAAACCCTCTCAGGAACCACTGGTGGTCCCCGGACCACCTGTTGAAAACCCTTTAGGGAAAACAGTTGTAGCAAAGCAAGGGTGCCATGCAGGAACGTGGTGAAAAATCGGATAAAGTAGCTGTTTCTCTGGACATATGAAGTTAGTGGCAAGGGGTTTAGAAAGTGAAGGGGGGTCGTAATAACTGTGTTTGTGTGCGTGCGTGTGCATGGCTGCATGTCCCTGCCGTTGTCGAACTCCTATAATATGGAAACAGCGGCCGCGTGAGATTGTAGATGGGCCGTTTTCGTTTGCGGAGGTGGCCAGGGAAAGAAATGCGCCTGCTGTCCGTCCGCCTCGCTTCCTTCCCGGCGTACCGTAAATCCACATTGTGCCAGCGTTCTCCTCCTCCGACAACACTGCTCCTCCAGCAACAACTCCGCATGACAGTGGGGTTACACTGAGAACGGTGCCCGTGATGTGATGCGTGACGTTAGGGGGCGTTCGGACGTTGCCGTGTTAAGTCGATGGGGAAAATGTAATGCACTATTAAATTAATTATTAATTAACAATTGGTTATTTTCAGAAAAGGGCTTCGTTAGTCTCTTCCTAATGTTATGTTCAATGAGCATGTGAAAACTCAGAATGATTGCTGTAGTCAGTGACGACTTATGCCTGTTTCAGACATTCAGACAGACAGACATTTGCTTAGTTATAGTACTGATGGTCTCAAGCCTTCAAATATTTCCAACTAAGGTTACTTACGTCAAAACCCAGGTCAACTCAAAACTGTAGGGTTAGAGAATGTTTATGCCTGTCACAAACACAGAAAACGATATTTACTATATATCCAATTGACCTTTATACCAGAAAAATACGTTTTGCGGGGTCCTTTATGTAGAGAACTGCAGCCAGGTGCTCTTCATATATACAGAGGTTTTCAATAATGCATGACAAGAGTTCTTTTCAAAAGTTCTATACCTTTGAATCAGTACAAAGTCGAGGTTGGAAGGACGCAAGAAGGTGGCGAACTCTACAAAGAAAATCCAAGGCAGGCTCTGTGCAGTCAAGGTAGAGAGAGAAAAAAATCCATTTCATTATTTAAAAAAAGGGTTAAAAACACGACCAAGGTGTATGGGCCAGCGTGGGTCTTCACCGGGGTCAACAGTTGACTTTTCTACCAAACTTTTTACACAGAGAACTGCCTTGGAGTCTCTTTAAAGTTTGCCACCTTCTCACCTCCATGATCTTTACTGATTCTGAGGGTATAGAACTTTTAAATGGCTCTTGTCCTGACTTTTATTCATACCAGTCGAGTTGGTGGCGAATTGCCGAGCAGCGATCGAGTCACTTGGAGTGAATAATAGCACCCGGCGGTCACCGGGTCTGTGGCGGATCGATGGGAGCACCTCTGACGCAGTGGTTCCCCAAAATGTTCATTTCAAGGACCGCCAAATTGACTCATTAGCTTGCCAAAACCCATTTGAAAGTACATTACCAGGGACCCTGTTAAGAGAAGGTTTTTATGGCTCTGGTAGTGATTCTACCCGTTTAACTTCAAGGACCCATGCTTTTTGTTTATAGGGGCCCCTGTTTCATGTCATTTCTATCTCTTGAGACACCAATTGATGCCACTTTATCTTCGAGAGACTCCATACGGGTCCATTTGGTTCATAATTATGCACGGAGCAATGTGTTCTGTTCTGTAGCCTAACACACACACACACACACACACACACACACACACACACACACACACACACACACACACACACACACACACACACACACACACACATGCACGCACACTGACAGGTTTGTACAGTACTGTTTTACTTATTGGTGTTTGTTATCCTTCTTACTGTGACTTGCCAGCAGGGCTGGTACTATATAAACTATATATATATATATAAACTGGTCCACATAAGTTTGGGAACCTAACTTTGGGATTTTTTTATCCACCTTAATAATACCAATTTGTATTGCATCTTATCTTTTCGATATCTGGTTAGTCACATTCATGACAAGGCATGGCTCGTATAGACCGGACATTCCCGCAATGAGTAACACTGCTACACACGTGGGTTGCACCCTTAAAAATGTGGCAAAATTAAGTGTTGTTCTTTTGGCATTCACTGTTGTTTTGGATTTCAACTGCTGGCAGGTGTGTGACAGTCACAGGTGTGTGCCACTCAGTCATAGGTGCGTGCCAGGCACATAAGCATGAGTCCTGTTACTTTCTTGACTCTGTTTATGCTGTTTATGAACCCCTCAGAATCTGCCTCAAAGCAAGTTTGAATTTGGTCGTGGGTGCAGGCCACACGTTTAGCAGTGGAATGCCTGATCTCTACAAGCCATACCTTGTGGTAAAAGTGACTAATCGATAAGTAAAACAATATAAGATACAACACCAATTGGTATTGTTAAGGTGGAGCAAATAAAAGTTTTGTTTAACACTGTAAAAGAGAAAAAAATCTTATTAGCATTTCTTATCAGGCTGCTAAGACTGGCGAAAAATAAATGCAGGGAATTGGGAGGGAGATCATGATTGCGATTGATTCATTATTAAACGCATTACAAGATTATCGAACGTGGTTTAATTCACATTAGCAGAGCACCGTAATTACCAGCCCAGTTTTGTTTTATTGAGTGTCTCCCTTTTTTCCTTCTCCGCTCCACAGGATCAACTTGTTCAATTGCAGCAGCACACCCAGAAACTGCAAGCGGCTAATCAGAGACTGGAATCAGTACGTGTTGATAGCCACTTAAAACCTTGTTCGATGATTGCCCTGCGATTAGCCGTTGGGATCACACAGTCGCTCGGAGATTAATCCTCTTCTAATATTATATATGGATTTGTGCGAACTTCTGTTCGTCACTGCTAGCCAGAAAGAACTGTCTGTTATCGGGCAATGATTGTGCATTAGGGATGCAACGAAAGGGAGATTCTTGGCCGAAAGCAAATACAGGGCTTAAAGTTCTCGGTCCCTGGGACCGAGTCCTGGGGATTTCATATAGATCAATGAATTAAATTTTTAAATCTGGCTGGATATCTTTCAAATTAATGTTCTGGAATTCTAATGATCACAAAAATATATCCATTGCATGCATTTTACTAAGTTTTATCAGATCAAAGGTTAAAAATCATTCAAAATTGCAGAGATTTTTAATTGTGGTAATTCCAACCTCATTGGGGGGGTATTTATATGCAAATATCATGACCAATGGCATTGAAAGACTAAACAGTGAGCATCAATCATGTTTATATGAAAAAATAAAAATATGGATTAGTGACAAATCATGACAATTAAACACAAGCCAAGTCCAGTCAATATTTTGTAAGAAGAAAAAACTAAACCAAAATTGTTGTATCCTGCAGGTTTTTTTTTTCTTTTTATTAATTATTTGATCAGCCCATCAGAGTGCGATTGTTTATGATTTGCCACGACCTGAGATGTCTTTATCCGCAGCGTAATCGTCTTCAGTTCCGTTATCAATGCATTACCATAATTGCATGCATACACTATTGGGTGATATATTTTCAGCTTTTTCGAGCCAAAACTGAATAGGAATCTGCTGAACATTTTCTGTGCCAGAATATTCGGTGCATCACTATTCTGAGATATGGTCTCTCCTATTTATTTTTCTCTCGCTCTTTCTCCCTCGCACATACATAACAATCACGCAATCAGATCTGATGTTGATGGATTTTTCTTTTTTTTTACTCTTGAGAGTATACAAATTGAACTAAAATGCACCTGTAATGAGTTAAACAATGAGAGCCTCTTGTTGGGGAATTCCACACATTTTCAACATTTGAAACATTTAAAAAGTTCCCCCCATTCTGTGTTTCCTATAAATAGAGGTCCTAAAAGAAAAATCATTAACATGCTGAAACACAACTTGATGATGTCATCAAGTTATGTTTCACCATTTTAATAATGTTTAATAATTTTTTTCAGGCCTTCATTTCTAGGAAACACAGAATGGGGAGAACTTTTTTTTCATCATGTCCACACAACATCTGTAAGGTATATTAATGACATGGTAAAATGTTGAAAATGGGTGGAATTCCCCTTTAACTTCCCACCTACTCGTATCACCATGCAGTGTATGCGAGGGGCGAAGAGGGTAATACTATATCCTTCTGATGCAATTTTAATGAGAGGGCAAGCCTTGAGTTTACAATTCTCTCCCTGACTTTTCATACCAGCAGCCTCTTTCCATCCCTGCCTGTTTGTGTGTGTGTGTGAGAGTGAGAGAGACTAAGAGACCTTGGCCTGCGCCAGTGTTTTGAAAACCTAAGGGTTTGTGTTTGTACCCAAGGGACAGCGTAAAGTTTTGCGGAGGGAGAAAGTTTAGGGCGGAGAAGCGAGCAGCTGTGCGGTGCAAAGTTTTTTTTTTTTTTTTTTTAAGGGCACTGCTGGGCTCTTGTTTTGAGTTGTTATTATGCCTCACCTGCTGCATTCGTGTCTGTCCTGCCACACACAGACCAACCAGCAGTTCCTCAGGACGGTGACGGAGCAGAGCTCAGAGATGGAGGACCTGCGAGGCCAGCTCAGGTACTGTACCTTCTGGATGCTGCTGCGGTGTATGATCCATCATGTATTCTGCCTGTGCTAACTTTCTCCCACTGGTCTAGAGTCTAGACCAGGGCTTTTCAACAGATGGTCCAGGGACCACCAGTGGTCCCTGAGAGGATTCCAGGTGGTCCCCAGCTAAAATGATGGACAGTTGGTAACCAAATGGACCCTTATAGATCTGTAACTCTTGAGATCACAAAATCAAACCAAATGGACCCATAAGGGTCCATTTGGTTTCATTTTACGCTCTCAAGAGTTAAATTATATTCAAACATATAAATAACGTAATCTTCAAGAATGTACACATTTAGAAAATGTAGAAATTGTTGACACAAACTTGAAAATCCTTGCTTTTGCATATTGTAAACCTTTTTGTGTTCTGTCTGAGATTAATGAACTGCTACTACTCCAGAAGTTGGATTATTATTATTTCTTTTGGTATCTCTTCTACTTACATGGAAGTGTATCCCTCCACTAAATTGGTGAACATCAGGTGTGGAAAAATCTTGGCCATTCTCCTTGCTTAGTAACTGTCACTAACGTGGTATTGGCCAAGAACGTGCTGAGGTGGGTCTTAGCGAAGAGCTAATTACGTCTATAAAGTTAGTTGGTGTATCTATTAACTTGACTTTGTTGTCTGTGGTGTGTCTGGTTGTCTCCATGTCCGTCTCTCGTGGTATAGGCAGTCCAAGACAGAGCTAAGGACAGCCACCGCCAAGGTGGATGAGATGACCAAGCTGCTGCAGACCTTACAGGACCAGATGCACCGACGGGTGAGATTTTACAAATGATGCCGTTGGGCCTGGATTCTCTCTCTGAGAACTGTAACCTTTTAAAACATTTAACGGCAGGTATTTCTATGGGCATCCGTTTAAAGGCAAAAAATAAACAACAATAAAATAATAATAATAAAAAAACAAACAAAAAATGTCAATCCTGTTGAACCGAAAGTGTTAACTGCATCCTGGTCCATCACTCAGTCCAGCACTAAACTAAGATGAAACAGATCATTTGGAAATGTTGGTATATGTAGGATAACTGCACCCCCTTTTCATGAAGTCCATGAAGAGAAAAATAGAGGGAGGAAAAAAAGACAAATCATTACCACTATTTGGGGGTAAAATAAAATAGGTTAATTTTCGTGGAAACTATTCCGAAGTTTAGTTTAACAAACAAGAGAAAGGCCTGAGGGGTTTTACTGATATTGTATATCTCCCATCTCATCTAGACCGTGTGTCTCTCTGTGTGTTTTCAGGAGGAAGACGCGGCAGAGGCTCAAGGTCGTGAGGAGGCCTCAGACCGCAGACTACAGCAGCTTCAGTCTGCCCTGAGTCAGCTGGAAGCCAGGTGAATGTTCAGAAACACCCCATTCTTACTGTTCATTCTGTCTGAAGCCAGCTGAACACCCAGGAACACTGTTCATTCTGTATGAACAGTCAGGTGAACACCCAGAAACACTGTTCATTCTGTATTGCCAGGCAGGTGAGCATCACCCAGAAACACCCCAGCCTTATCGTTTATTCTGTCTGAAGCCTGGAGAACACCCAGAAACACCCCATCCTTATCAGAAAGTACAAAGACTGTTAGCTCTGAAATTGCAATGGCCCTTGCAGACAAAATGAGTCCGGAAAATCAATGTGGGATAGCGGCAGGCGTCGCGGCAGGTGTAAATCTGTCGTGGCAGGTATATACCGGTAGGTGAACTGTGGTGGCAGTTTTATATCTGTCGTGGCAGTTTTACAGCTACTTGATTTCTATGTTGGCCAATTCCGTTTTTTAATGCCTCAGAAAGGCAGGAAATGAGACTCTGTTTGACTGAACAAATGACACACCATCACAGCTACTAGGTGTCCAATTAAATTGTACAACACCTAGATTTTTTCCCCTCCACAGAAGGGAAGAACGACAGCCGATAAGACACCCCACACACTATTACGTCAATGTAACATCCAGTTTCGGAGATCTGGCTCTTCAAAATAATGGGGGAAACCTTGGCATAGAACTATGTATGGAATTAATAGGGCAGGCTATGGGTTAAGAGGTCACAGAGAAGCATGTGTTTTCTTTTCAAAGCCAATTTTCCTCTGGGAATTAAATTAACTTTTTTTTAGGTTCTTGACATGAAAACATTTGGGATCCACTCTCGCAGAAAGCTTCCTCACGACCCTTTGACTCTGTCCTCAGGCTGAAAGCAGCGTCCCAGGAGGCCGAGGTGGTCCGCAGGGAGCAGGCGGTGTGGGAGAGGCAGGTGGGGGAGCTCCAGACCCGCTGCGGCTCCCTGGAGGAGGAGCGCTACGAGGCCCTGGCCAAGGTCCGAGACAGTGTCCAGCTCACTGAGGAGGCTACGCTACAGAAAGACCAGGTGAGTTGTGTCTCTCTCTCACACACACACACTCCTGAACTGGCAACTACTTTGTCAGTGGTTTTCAACTTTTTTCATACCAGGGCCCACTATTTATTCAGCATTTGAGCCACAGACCACCAATTGAGGACATTTTCACCCCCATAAACCCCAGAACAAAAGATTTCTTTTGCTTTTGTCCACAATACCAGGCTGGATTTGGGAAACAAAATGGGCAAACATACAGATCAAAATGAACATTAATCTTCTAGTTGTGCAGTCCTGGGTTAATTCAGATGATGAACATTTTAACTCTTGAGAGTGTAAACATGAAACCAAATAGTTTCATGCTTACATTCTCAAGAGTTCCATCTGGTTTACCAACTTTTCATCTACCAACTGGGGACCACCTGGAACCCTCTCGAGGACCACAGGTGGTCCCTGGAGCACTGGTTGAAAACCACTGCTTTATGTGATCGATAGCTGACTTCTCGCATCACTTCATGGCTGTACATATGACACTCTCCTCGTAGGCCCTTCTGAGGGAGAAGCAGAGGTGTGATGAGCTGGAGAAGACCAAGGACACCATCAAGCAGCTCATCCAGGATGCTGCTGTCCACACCAGGAAAGAGGTGAGACGTCCCAATACTCCCATCGGTATTGGGAAAAGGATCGTATCAGCCCTTATTTGGTCATAATTGGTATCGGCAAAATATGGCAGACTAACCAGTGATCAGACACAGGGGTAAGGGGTTGACACTATGGGCTCCATTTTCGTTACCGCTATACCCCTTATCCCTTAACTTCTTTGCCTTTTTAAACTATTAAAAAAAACATTTCTCAGTAGTTCAAATGGCCAGTCTACTAGCTCACAACGTGTTAATAGATTGACATGTTGAAATAGTCCAAAAAAGTTTTTCAAAATAGTGAAAATGAAATAAGGGATATGGCATAAGGGGCTTAGCATGTAACGAAAATCTCACCCTATGGTGAATATACCAGTCTAGCCAGTGATCAGACACAGGGGTAAGATGTTGACACTATGGTGAATATGCCAGTCTAACCAGTGATCAGACATACTGTAAGGGTAAGGGGTTGACACTATGGTGGGTAAATAAAATGTTGGGGCAGGTGGAGTTTGCTTTGGAGTTGCCCAAACTGTAAGTGCATGTTTGAGTTAGTAGTCTGCTTTAAACCCAACATGGGATATATACAGTAGATGTCTATACACACAATACCAAATCACCACAGTGTCGGCTGACACAGAAATTGTGCTATCAGGATTAGATCAGGAACAATGAAAGTGCATCAGGACCTCTCTAGTTATTACAACATACTGCAGGGATCAAAGATTTCCGGCAAGATTTCCGGCACGGTGCCGGAAATCCAAAATGCAGTGGCACTTCGAAAATGCACTAGAAGGAGGAGCCTGAGCATTGGTTTAATGGTTTTCAACCCAACTCACCAGCAAAAAGCACTAGATTTTCTACCAGGAGTTTTTCAACGCTAGGGGGTCTGGAAAAAAAGCTAAACATAGTGACAAGTTCGCCAAGTTGGCAACACTGACAGAGACACGTGGAGATAGAGAGTGATCAGCGAACCGCGACATTTCAGCGTGTGAGGAGTCGGGACGCTGCAGTTCATGAAGCCAGGTGAAAATACCCTCACCATGATAGATAAAGGCATCAAAAATAAATGGCACTGGGCATGGCTAGATGAGACTGGGCGAGATGGGAAGGCATTTTGATTTTGCAGTTGGTGCAGGAAGCTAAGGGATCGAGTCAGGTGCTTGCTCTTCTGCACGCTGTGCTCACGAAGCTATTATATGGTCCTCAACTGGCGGTCCACGACCGGACGGCCGCACATCTCTGTCTGGACCCTTAAAATGGTCGAAAGAGAAGGAAAGAAAAAAAGGCGCCGCGTAATTCCCGGAATAATTGCATAAATAAATGCAAATATGCATGCCTCGCTTGATTTCACAATCCCCACATATTTTCGCATAAGGTTTATAAAGTTACAACCTCACCCATTTGGTCACTTTCACCCAGAATCGCGGTGGGGGTAAGCGCGTCTAAAAAGTCTCTCTCTCTCTCTCTCTCTCTCTCTCTCTCTCTCTCTCTCTCTCTCTCTCTCTCTCTCTCTCTCTCTCTCTCTCTCTCTCTCTCTCTCTCTCTCTCTCCACCTAACAAAACGTCGTGCGCCGTGTGTGGGTGGGGGGGCGCGCCGCGCCAGCCGCTGCTGGTTAAAGTTGTTGCGTGGCGGTGCTGTACACACATCCAGCTTATATTACTGTCGGGACTCGGTCGGAAGGGGTACTCACCCCAGGTAATGGCAATACTAATCAGTGTTCTTAAACTCCGTCGAACGGACAGTTGTTGTAAAGTTGACAGGTCTTGCACATGTGTCCAGTGCGTAGTCACCTCTATGTCTGGTTGAACTGATTTAGAAGCGTGATACTGAAATGATTGATTATTTACTCTATTAGAGAAATCAGTCATTTTACATGTATCTCAATCGCAGTTTGTGCAGGACCGGATCTAGGCATGGGGGGGCAACGCCACCCTAAATGCCCAGACTGCTCCACCAAACATGATGGCATGCAAAACAACCCAAATTTCAACGATAATTTTTCAGTCGCAGTTTGTGCAGGACCGGATCTAGGCATGGGGAGGGGGGGCAACGCCACCCTAAATGCCCAGACTGCTCCACCAAACATGATGGCATGCAAAACAACCCAAATTTCAACGATATATATATATATATATATATATATATATATATATATATATATATATATATATATATATATATATATATATATATATATATATATATATATATAATGTGGGTTTGGAAAGTTCAGGCTCAGGATTTTTTTTTGCTTTAATTCCTTATACTGTGTTGCTATGTAACCACTTAAACCCTATGCAATTCACCGGGCAATTCTGCCGGGTCAACAGTCAGGTCACAAGGGTGTCCACACGTTGAGAGCTAGATTTCCGCCAAGGTTCACCTCGTTGTTGAACCTGAACTGCAGAATGTTACTGCGAAAGTCGGAGTGTCACAGGCTTAAATGTCTTCACATGTAACTGTGAAACCTGGATAAAAACTGTGATGTAGAAGTGCAACCATCTGCCGCTGTAGGTTCACGCCATGTGTTTGGCAACACATGGCGTACCCGAGAAGCAAACGATGTGCTTGGCTCCCCTGCTGTGCTCCTTCACGAAGACACTGGAGTGATTAATGTTCTACTAATGGACCTTCTCCATCAGCACTCCCGATCGTTTAATCCCATTAAGGTGGTGTACGGGGTACTGTCTGCTGCGGCGCTGAGTGTGTCTCTTGGAGGGTGTTAGTCCCGGACTATATGGAGGACAATCAGTTGGCCATTTAGAACTGAAGCCCATCCTAAAAGTTATCTGGAAAAGTTTTTTTTTAATTGAAAATAAAAAATAAGCATGTTACCTAATTTTTCCCGTTCTAAATGGGTCAACAGCAGGATGCTGTTAGTGAACATATTTGATGACCCACTGAAAACTTCAATTCATTTTTCATAGGGTATGTATTCCCGATAAATACCCTTTGTTTAGTGTTTTTCATTTCTGTTCACAGGATCAATGTTTTTATGGTCACAACTCACCCCGGGCCGCTTGATTCTAGCCGTAAAATAATCAATATAAGTATTTCACCAGCTGCAAAGCTGGTCTATTGTTGATGTGTTTGGCTTTCCACCTTACTCACTCGTGGGCAACCAGTCGGTGATTGGCTGCAACCACAAACACACACTAGAGTGTCTGGAGTAGGAGAGAGTAGCGACACTCCCCGTTGACTCCAATGCTACGGCTGAACAGAGACGGCTGTTGGCTGAAAAGTGCATATGATCGCCTAGTAAGGAGGGATTCAAGTTCCAAACAAACCACTTTGGCCATCCAGCTCCATTGACAGCAGATCACACGTTAGCAGTTAAATTGGCGAAATTACGGCAATTTAGGACATTTTAACGCATTAACAGACCTTCCATCACTCTAGTGAATAATGGTTTGTTATATAACACACTTTAGTTAATGTATATTATAAGAAAATGGGCTGTGCTTTGATGCAGTGGTTAGCTATGTAGGCCTGTGTTTGGAACTTGCAGAGCTCCAGCCAGTGCGAGATCAAAGTGTGTCGCTACTCTCTTCCTACAGTACACTACCACACTAAAAATCCAATTTTCTGGAGTAGGAAATAGCCATACAATTGAGCTACTCCAGACCTATCTGCTGACAGGCTGTTTTTTTGCCAACAGCTGACTTGGTCTGGCTTTAGCTAGGCTACAAGTCAGTCCCTGACCCCCACCCACGTCTGGTTAGGCCCACCCAAAACTTAAGTTCTGGCTTTGCCACTGATAACCACAGCACAGGAAAACAAAAAATGTAAGCTTTTTGATCTTTTACATAGGGATTTTTGACCCCTCTGAATAAGAGATGAATGCAAATGGAATTCAAATCTCTATGACGGGTAAGCCATCGTGCTGCATTTGCATAATGTGTGTGTGTGTGTGTGTGTGTGTGTGTGTGTGTGTGTGTGTGTGTGTGTGTGTGTGTGTGTGTGTGTGTGTGTGTGTGTGTGTGTGTGTGTGTGTGTGTGTGTGTGTGTGTGTGTGTGTGTGTGTGTGTGTGTGTGTGTGTGTGTGTGTGTGTGTGTGTGTGTGTGTGTGTGTGTGTGTGTGTGTGTGTGTGTGTGTGTGTGTGCGCGCTTGTCAGGTGGAGAGTGTGCGTAAGCAGTGCAACGTCCAAATCCTCCGCATGGCTGAGGAGCTGTCTGCCCTGCAGCTGGTAAGGACCTTCCTTCCCCCTTTTTTTTCTGCTGAGAACAAAATACCCTCCGCCGCCGTCACACCAAATCCCCCTGTTTTTTTTCCTTCTCCTCCTCCACCGGTCGGTCACCCACATCTGATTTCCAACCTCTTCTTGCCTTGATCCCTCCTCTAACCCCCTCAGCCCTCTCCCGTCTGCTTCCTGTCTAGGAGTGTGCAGATAAGGAGACTCAGATTGAGAGGTCCCGCCGAGAGAGGAAGGCCGTGGAGGAGGAACTGGAGAAGGTAAAAAGAAAGGAATGACACGCACCGTGGCACCGAGTTATGCACTACCATGTGTTGACATCCAGTCCAGAAATGGGCAGCTGGACAAGTGGGATGCTATATACTAGGGATGCAACTAACTATTATTTTTATAATCGATTCATCGATTATAACAATGAATCGATTAATCGGATTTTGACACTTCTTTAATCCATTCTGCACTAGAACACCTTTTGGTGTTTTAAGGCCTAATATCGCGCTATGGGGCGCGTACAGCAACTCATAGCGCTCTCACGTTATTCTTATTCTGTATACACTGATTAAAGAATAGCTATACATGTGTGAGTCTTCTGAACTCACATAGGAAATTAAATATTCAAGCCGTATGTTCTGTTCTTGATAATATAATCATTGTTATGTGTCATGTTTTGCTACTGTACAAGTATCAGATTGCAAGGGAAGAGAGATGGATCACTGCTCTTTAGTTTAGTTAACACATAACGTTGTGATTGTTTATAGCCCAATGACTGTTGAGCGTTTGGACTCATGAATGAATGGTGTATGTTATAGGCAACCCCATGGCTTGCGCCAATAGTGTTTTCTAACTGATTATTGGTTAACACTTCTTCCTCCATGGATCTGGTGGTGTGTCATCAGGTATACAAAGAGGGCAGGGCGGTGCCGGAGTTCAGGAAGATAGAAGCCCTCCACCAGAGATGTCTGGACGCCGAGAGGATGAAGGACGACATGAACATCACCCTGCAGAGCACCCAGAACAGACTCAAGAAGATGGAGATGGAGTAAGTAATATGATATGTGCTGCTCCCATGTTATTGCAAGGGTTTGGTTAGGGAGTTATGGCAAGGGTTTTCGGTTGCCGCATAAAACACTAACGACTGCTACAGCTGTTCTGCAGTGAATGCCATTGCCCGAAATTGCACTTGCTCTCTCTCACGCGCAGACTTTGCCACAGACACACACACACTCCCAAAAGGCCCATGAAGGACCTCTTCCCCTTTTAGCCTGCAACTCGTGCATGCAGTGTAGGCCATGCGGTGAAAACGATGTTTTCTCCCCATTTATGCTATTTCGTGTTTTCTTCAAAACAAACATTTTTTTGGCAACTCTCGCAAATCGCTGCATCGCATGCATCACTGTATTCATAGGATTGAGATTTATTTCCATGATTCCTGCTGCCTATGATTGACTTCCAGACATTTTATACATGCATATCATTTTGGCTGATAGTTGCTTACATACATACATCCAACTGTATATAATTTACAGTAGTAGATCAAACATGAGCTGGAATGAGGGTCTGTCGTCTTGCTGCTGACAAGCATTCCATTTTAAAGTGACTGTATTACTATGCCAGTGCGTTAAAGCGCTATCGTGCCAGTCCTCTGTGAAAAGCATTTCTGGTGCCAGCGACGACGACTGGTAAATCAGCAGCATGGCGCTGTGTTTTCACACATTTCTTATCCGTCTTATCCCCCCAGCTCTACTGGGATCAATGTGCTAATGTTTACAATCTGACCCGACTCCTCCAGCGGCTTGTTTGTTTTCCCACAATGCTTTTCAATCCGCAGCAGTCTGTTCACAGCCAGAGGAAGAAGAATTATTGTTCTGTTGTTAATTCCCCGCATTTGGTTTGTAATAGTGCGCCATGGCAGAAAACGCGGGGTGAAATCAGAGCTAATTAACCTCTTCTGCCAAAATGGAGGTGTCAAAGAGCGGATGGGTTGGATTATCTTGAAGTTAAAGTGTGAATGACAAGGTCACGATCAAGGGCAAGGACAATGTTGCATAATTAAACCCCAGTTGCAAATGAGTTGGCAATTTGACAATTCTCAGTGTTAAGTACCGAGTGCAAGTTTTATAGATATATCTTTTTATATGCTTCATGGCCACGGCTTGTTATGTACCCTGACCTCAGTGTGGCTTTTTTCTAAGTTGTTTTAATCAGATTAATCCAACAACATTAATTAATGCTATTAACTCATGTGCACACTGACTCAACCCACTGAGCTTTTTCTCAGACACACTGTTATTTATTTATTTCACCAGAGTAAAGAGAGGCTTGTAGGTCACCTGTTTTGATAAATATTTTCCAGATTCTGTGTGTGTGTGTGTGTGTGTGTGTGTGTGTGTGTGTGTGTGTGTGTGTGTGTGTGTGTGTGTGTGTGTGTGTGTGTGTGTGTGTGTGTGTGTGTGTGTGTGTGTGTGTGTGTGTGTGTGTGTGTGTGTGTGTGTGTGTGTGTGTGTGTGTGTGTGTGTGTGTGTGTGTGTGTGTGTGTGTGTGTGTGTGTGTGTGTGTATCAACCACCGGATAGGGTGTGCCAGTGCAGCCTTTGCCAGGCTGAGGCAGAGAGTTTTCGAAAATCGGGACATTCAGGTGAACACCAAGCTCCAGGTCTATCAGGCCGTAGTACTGCCCACTCTGCTCTACGGGGCTGACAGCTGGACCACCTACAGTAGACACCTGAAGGCTCTGGAGCGATACCACCAGCGATGTCTCCGTAAGATCCTCAGGATCAGTTGGGAGGACAGGCGAACGAACATCAGTGTCCTGAAGGAAGCAAACATCCCCAGCATCACCACAACCATCATCCGCCACCAGCTGCGATGGACAGGTCATGTCATCCGCATGCCTGACTACCGCCTCCCGAAGCAGATGCTGTATGGCCAGCTGAAGGAGGGGCAACGCTCCCAAGGAGGTCAGAAGAAAAGGTACAAAGACAACATCAAAACTCACCTGAGAAAGTGCCACTTCAACCTCAACACCTGGGAGGAGTCTGCCCTTCAGAGAGGCGTGTGGAGCAGGATGGTCCATGAGCGCTCTGCACAATTAGAAAGGGACCTCCACAGTGCCGCAGAAACAAAGAGGCAACTGAGAAAGGAGAGACCTACCATCAAGACGGCTCCCCACACCTCCACTACCACCCCCACGGCAACCATTCACATATGCACCCACTGCAATAGAGACTGTGGATCCAGGATTGGCCTGTTCCAGCACCTGAAGACCCACAGATGACCAGACCCACCGACAGGAGGACAATCATACTCGTTCCGAGTGATCGCCGATGATGATGATGATGGGTGTGTGTGTGCGTGCGTGCGTGCGCGGTTTCCTTCTTGGACACGTTACATCGCAGTATTGATTGAGACCAGTTTCTACAGCCATTGGTGTGTGAATGGTATCTACACTCTAAAGTGCCTTGTATAAAGGCGCCATATAAATGCACCATTTACCAGTTATTTACCACTCTTCTCCCTCCCTCAGCTACGGTGAGGAGCTGTCCCGCTGTCAGGAGGAGGTGCGGCGCCTGCAGGCCTCTCTGTCTGCGGCGCGCGCAGACTGCCTGGCCGTCAGCGAGGAGCGCCTGCAGCTGCAGCAGGACAACCTGCAGCTGCGCAGGGAGATGGACGAGCTGCGCAAGGCCAGCCTGCTGGCGGAGAGGAGGGCCAAGCAACAGGTCAGTCAGTGGATAGGCTAGGCTATGGGCGTTCCTGGGGCAATATATGGACAGATTTGATTGAAGTACTGATATCGGAATTGTTTGTTTCTTTCTTTTTTTTCCCTCCAATTTTTCATATCATGTGAAAGCAGTGAATAGTAGCTTCAAATAGACCTTTAGTTAAGCCCCGCTTCTTGCCCACCCTAGGATACTCTCCAGCCAGGCTCATTCATTCCAATAAATCTCTTCCAAATCCATCAACAAGGCATGCCCTATGCAGTGGAAAAGTGTGTGTGTGTGTGTGTGTGTGTGTGTGTGTGTGTGTGTGTGTGTGTGTGTGTGTGTGTGTGTGTGTGTGTGTGTGTGTGTGTGTGTGTGTGTGTGTGTGTGTGTGTGCGCGCGTGCGCGTGCGTGCGTGTGACCTTTATTTTTTAAAATAATGTTTTATCGTATAGGAAAGCTATTGGTGGAGAGGTTTGTCTATCTCATGTTATGCTTAGCTGTGATTGGACCATAGCACTTTGGGGAGGGGCTTACCTAAAGGTCTATTGACACAAAGCACACAACACGACGCTCCGCGTTGTGTGCTTTCATCAATGCGCAAAATCATCTCAGCACAAAATACAGGTCTCTTTGAAAATGAACTAGAGGTGCGTTTTATAGCTCCCTGTGTGAAAAGCCCTTTATAGGGTAATGTGGGTTGCAGAGAAACAGCGAGTTGAGAAACAGAAAAATAACCATCAAAACAGCAATAAATCTAGAATTATGTATCTTCCAAGATACTGTGTGTCACAAACTGGCCAATAAGTCCCTGAATCCTGCCTCCAAACAGCAAAACACTGACTTCAACTTGCCTACAACATCAACTTGTCTTCCACGACAATTGTTATTAAGAAATAAAGGTGCCAAATTCAATGTATTGCCATTGGCGATAATTGCAGGGAGGACAATGCAATATATTATATATTATTTTCGATATATATTGGTATATATTTCGATATATATTGGTACAACTTTTAGTAGCGGTGCCACAAGGGGCGTTTTGTTTGTGGTAAAGGGAAACAGCAGAGGAGGGTCTGCTGGGTTTCAGGGAGATGGATGAGCTCTGTGAGAGCTGACAACTAGTCCAGAAAGAGCTGGGAGATGCTAGCGGGGAGAGACATGGTGAAGAATGATGCTCCTGGAAAGACAGGGAAAATGGTCACAGACTGGGTTTACACACACACACACACACACACACACACACACACACACACACACACACGCCTACCTATTGTTGCTGTTGTTCAGAAGCCTTGTGTTATCCATACTTTTTCCTAAGTTAACGTTAACTTGTGAAAAACTTTTGACTTGAAAACTGATTCTACAAAATGACAGTTTTCTGAATATAACGTCAGCTTTCTACATCTGTGGTGCTCAGTATTTCATGTCAAGGACCCCCAAAATCATCTGTATATGGTCGCTGACCCCCATCTGATATGTAGTTCTAAAACTGTGTGCTGCATTTTCACAGTTTTTCAAAAATATCACACCTACAAGCTCTGCCAGTCGCTGGCATGCTAATGCTTTCAATAGCTAAAGTTAATGCTAGTGCTGTTTAGAACACCAAAAGAAAAAGTTTTCTGCCTAAATTGGGTTAATGCCCTATTTGTCATAATATAATGTCCCATAAACGTAGGAGGGGAAGTGGCGAACCGCACGTCACTTCACAAACTAAGCTAGCCCGCGTCTCTTTTCACTAATCTCATATTAACAGTTTACCTGCTTTATATTACTACGTTTCATCCTACCAAGGCTGCCTGGATTGATTGATTTAGAGCATAACACAGAAAGTATTTGTGCATTTGAAGTATGATTTTCCCCCTGAAAGAAGTGCCATGGCTTGGCCACATTCCAAAACAACTCCAAACTTCCGGGTGCCTCAACCTCACTTCAGCAACTCAGCAACTTCTACTGAAATGGAGAGCCGGGGGGGGGGGGTCACCTGTATGTCACCTGTATGACGGATTAAAAACATGGATTAAACAATGAAAACACATCTTTGGGATCTCATTAATTGTAGGCTATCAATTAAAGGAGAATTCCAGCCCCAAAGTTTTTTATTTTCTTTATTTGCAGTTCATTTTTTTGAAAAAAGTGGTCCAGGTGTTATTTTGTGAAAACACTCCTTTATGGCTGTTTCCCCTGCCCAAAAATAAGCTTATAATGGGGCCAATGGGCGTTGTGCAAGTTCACCTATGTACATCGCTCCAAAATGCATTTTTTTTCCTATATATTGTGTCTCCACCATGTCAGTAGTGAGTTAAAACTCACACTTTCACTTTTGGTTCAGCAGTGATCCAGCTGTCTCAAAAGCTGGGGGCGTGGCACATGGTTTATGGCTGAGCCACTGCTGAAACAAAAGTGAAAGTGCGAGTGTTAACACACTACTCGCAATTCCAGTGAATCAGTGAATCAGCTTTTTTTTTCTCACACTAGCTTTCCACCTTGTGGCAAAAATATTCAGTTAATAGTTAAAAGTCTCTATTCTGTATTTGCCCGCGTCTCGTTCCAGGTGTCCCAGATGGAGCAGGAGTTCAGTGTCAAGGAGCAGGGTCTGGACGCCCGCGTGCGCGAGCTGGAGGACAGCAGCCGCCACTCCAGCGCCGATCTGACACGCCTCCTCACCGCCCAGCGGAAAACCACCCAGCGCTGGAAGGAGGAGGCCAAGAATCTGTCCCAGGCCTTCCAGACCAAAACCACCAGCCTGAAGTGAGAGAGAGCGAGGGGGGGGTGGGGAAAAAAGCTCACAGAATTGAGGCTAAAATCAAACGCGAGCACGCTTGCAACAAACAACACTGGACGCCGTGCTATAACGCCCGCTGTCACAGGCTTGCTTTATCTAAGCACAATACGCCAGTCCCGTTGAAAATGAACTAGACGGCACGATTTGTTACTGCCCCTCTGTAAAGCCCTCAAAGAGAATAGTATAGAACTACCTTTGAGGCCAATCCACTTCTTAACCCGACGCCAAGTGACTTAATTAATGTTCCCATGGCACCAGGAACACTTAACATGTTTTTGAGCTGTCTTATTAATTAATAATCGCCTGGCTCATATTTACCTTTAACGCAGGTCTCACAGTCGCTAGGCAACATTCAGCTTGTTTCTCCCCAAAAAAAGACACACAACGCTCCATGACCACCGACCTTCATAGCTGTTTGCCTTGGGAATGGGGACTCAGATTGAGCTGAATTGAACATTGTGTCGATGTTTATTTGTTTGCTTATTCCGTGTTTCCTTGCAGTTCAAATATTAAAGGTAATAGAGGCAACTTTTTAGCCAAATTCAAAATAGATACAGTATATAGCTATATATATTTTTTGCCTTTTCCCCCCTCTACGTTGCTTCTACTTTGATGCTCCAGCGGTTCTCCTGCAGACGGTCCAGAACGTTGTTGTTGTCAACAATGACAACAAACCTTTCATCAGGCACAGGACAGGTGGCTAATGTGTGAGGGGGAGGGGGGTTGTGTGGGGTGAGACAGCATTTTAGCCAATCACCATCAGATCTCCAGCAGTTGCATAATGAGCCAATAGACTGGAGGTGAGGTGGAGTTAGATTCCGTCTTCTGTTTACACACAGTGTTTGTACACAATATAGTTGCCTATATATTACCTTTAATGCTTCTGAAGACCTTTTAATCTATAGACCTGGACCATAATGTAAGCAATTTACGTTCGGAAGCGTACTTAGCCATTTGTTAGTAGTAACGTCCACAGAAACCCACAGAAACCGATTTTTTCAGGTCTTCAAATGACAAAAAAAGTTTAAAAAGACAATGATCACATTAGCTTTAGTCAAATTTCCGCCACAAAATAGAACGCCGATAGCCAGCAGCCCAGAGCTTTTTAGTGGCGTGTTATGAATCCGTTTGTCGACAACGCTGATCTTCATAAGGCCAAAAAGAACCTGAAATTCAAATAAATCAATCAAAACGCCCTCTTATTCCATGTCTTTAAGGGATTTACGGAATAAAGAAGTGTTATGGCAAAACGGTTGGAGCTGCTGCATAAAGATTTCAATAGCAGTTTGAAGCGAGCATCGACTTTTTTTTTCCCCATTCGGAGGCGTTCTGCCTTTAGCAACACTTGCGCTATGGCAAGCAGTACAAGAGATAATATTTTACAGGTTTTACAGGTTGTGTTGTAGCTTTTTATAAATCCATCCCCTCCCCTTCCTGCCCGTCTGTCTTTTCTGTTTCCAACGCCGTTTCTCATGCTTAAACTGTTTTTCTCTCGCCTGCTTATCTCTGGCTTTTCAGGACAGAGCTAAATCGACAAAAGCAGCGCTCCCAGGAGCTGGAGACACTGCTGGAGAGTGACCACCAGACTATCGCAGAGGTCAGTAGCGAGAAAAAGGCACGCACACACATAACCTGAATAACAAGAAACCGGTATATGTGGTGAAAGAGAGTGTATGTGTGTGGAATATAATATCTTTCTAGGAGTCATAATAAACTTGGGAGAAAATACTCGGCTTTTCATCCGGTGTCTATATACTGTAAATTTGTGTCCAGTATGAGAGGCAGGTGTCAGAGTACCAGGAGAAGACCAACCGCCTCCAGAGGAGGCTGACCCAGGCAGAGCAGAGGGCCAGCACGGCTGCTCAACAGGTTGGGGCTCATTTATTGATCTCATAGAGCTGTGCAGTCCCGCACCCTCGTGACGTCGCCCCTGTTTCAGAAACGGATTCCACATTAATTTTTCTCAGACTTTTTGAAAATGATTCATATACTGTAAAGATGATTATGCCGCAGACAAAGCCAACTCGGTCGTGACAAATCATGATGACCAGAGTTGGGGGTAACGAGTAACGAGTAATATTACTACTTTTTCAGGTAACGAGTAGTGTAACGACACTACCTCCTAGAAAATAGTAATAATCTTACAGTTACTTCTGCTAATATTACTTTGTTACTTTTGTCATGCTGATGCGTTCAACAGTATTGCGTTGGTGAAGGGAGATGAGCTAATGCGACTTTAGTTTGATCGGAAAAAAGATGAGCAGCGTCTTTTTATTAGGCAGACGTACAAAGACATCTGGTGCCAAAGCTGCGACATTGAGGCGTCAGACACGTAGCGCTCGAAAGCTGTTTGTGCAGCTTGTTGTCCCTATTTATTGTCCCGATCCTCAATAGAAGTCTATGTAGAAGAGCCGCGCTTGGAGAGTTGGCGCTAATGCTCTGCTTTGCTCTTACCTTTAACAAACTCTGGTGATTCTTTGTTGAGATTTGAATCTAAAAACTCTCAGGCCATGCTCACCCGATTGCAATAATTCCAACTGTGGTCCAAGTATATCCAAGGATATTTTCATTTGCCATATAAGTCATGCGTTTATAATATGTGTTTTATCACACAATAGCTGGGCTAAATGTCCACACTCGCTGCCTGTCTCGATGCGCTGTCTGTCAGGGGATTTCCGATACACAGCTGTTCTAATTAACTCTGTTTGCACAGTATCATCAAATAAGCCACTGGAGCTATAAGCCCTCATATACTCAATATTAAATCAAAAAGATCGTATGCTTATGTATGTTTATCATACATTTTTTAATTTTGCATTAAAACATAGTTGACAGACAGAACTGTAACCAAATAACAATCCACTGACTGAAATAACAGCCTACTGCAACTATGTAATCTATGGTAGGCTATGTTAATCATGTGTGGCATATAAATATTAATATATTTTAGTATTTTTTTCCAGGGTGGGATGTCTGTATTCATTCATCTAAATACATTTATCTAAATACATCCATCCATCTTCACCTGCTTATCCGTAGTCAGGTGGTGGGGGCAACAGTCACCCAATGTTTGGCTGATTGGTGACTCTTGTTATTCTTCTTCTTTAGATTCAGCTCTAAAAGAAGCTGACAGATTGTGTAGTTGTAGCTACTTTCCTTTTTTCAGGGATCTGGGTGCAAAAGTAATATAAAAAAGTAATATGTAATATACTACATAATTTACTTTTGCATCCAAGTAATAAGTAGTGTAATATTATTACTTTTCTAAAGGGGTAATAAGTAATAAGTAATATATTACTTTCCTAAGTAATATTCCCCAACACTGAGATATATATATATATATATATATATATATATATATATATATATATATATATATATATATATATATATATATATTCCTTGATAATATTGCGTTTGTTGTCATGATTTGTCACAACCCGAGTTGGCCTTGTCTGCGGCACAATTGTGTTTTTATTTACCATGACCCGAAAAGAGAAGATTTTCACAGCCCTAGCCGATGATTCGAGGATCCCCTGTTTGACATGCATCAGTCTTGTCCCCCGATTAAATGGCATTTATATCTCTTGGACTCCCATTTACATGTACAGTATATAGTAAAAACAATGTTAATTTAAATATTGACGTTCTACAAATGTACATTTGTAGACCCTCAGAGTTACACACCATTTAGTTTCAACCTATCATTTAGCTGGCGAACCCCCTGTACTGGAACTCCCTTAAGGAACCCCGGGGGTCCCCAGGCCCAACTTTTGGGAACCACTGAGCATTCAAAACAACAGCGAAAGAGTCGTCTATCACCTATCACACTGTCGGCTTCATAGATCTTGTCATTTCCGCAACTCAACTTGCGACAAAGTACACAGGGCATAAGGTATTCTCTACATTAAGCAAAAGGTGTAACCATGAATATGTATTTTTTTATATTTTAGCTGAGTATGATGACTTCACTCCGAAGGAAAACACCGACCACGTTGGATCTGGAGACTGAATGACTGTGACCGGCAATATGCTGACTGTACAGGAAGAAAAGTCAAGTCTGTGGTGCAATTTTCATAACTGTCTTTCTTTTTTTTCTACATTTTTTTTGGCAGGCTGTGATGATTCACTGTGTAATGTTTGGGGTCAATGTTTGTAGGCAGAACCCCCAGCCAAAGTGTTGTCTCAACACTCACTGTATTGATTAAGTGGCAAGTTCTAGTTGCCCCACTATTGAGCCGTATTATATATATTTTTGCTTAGAGTCAATCTCTGATGATTTTCACTTAGTTTTGTTATGTCGGCCAAAAAGAATTTAATACGGGCGCGTCAGCCTTTGAGACAAAATGGTATTGATCTTAACGTACTGTATTTAATTACTGATGTCTTTGCGAAGCAAATAAACTTGTAAATATAACGTAGTCTTCCGTGTATTTAATAATAACGAGTTACACAAGTAGATTAATTGTAGAGCAGCTTCCCTCTCAATAGCCTCGACATGTTGTTGAGATCCAATCAGATCTACCGAACCGTCTGAGCCGCTCCTTCAAAGTTCTCCGTATGGCTGGTTTAGGTGATGCCGTCACGAGTACTTACTTGTGGTGGTGTCGGGATACTTGCTCTCTGGCCGCTCGCTCTGCGCTCTGCTTGCGCAAAAGTAGGCCATGGCCAAGTAGACCATGGCCTACTTGTGTGCATTGCGTAATTTGGCACTCTACTGAGTGCAGATAGTTGTTTGTTCTGTGTTTTTAATCCGCTTTAATTCATAGGGGTGGCGATCTACTTGACGGAAATAGACACGAGGCGTGTTGATAATATTGTCACCGCAAGAAGGGTCCGTCGTGCCATTGTAGCCAAGGCTTATGGGAAATTGAGTTTCCTGTTGTTTCCAGCAGGAGAGATTCCTAGCAGCGCACAGCTTCCTGCTCTGTTGTGTTTGCCACTATGGAAGATTTTCAGCAATACAACAAGCAACGACATTGTTTCAAACAACTCCAAGGTATGACATTAAACATGGGCAGTCTTGGGAGTGTTGGCGGCCATACATGGTCCGCAGGGAGAGTGTTAACACATCTGGAAGCATTTGGTGGAATGTGTTAATGTCGTTACTGCAGGCAAGCAGTCGTGCAGGCACGACGCCACTGTTTTTGTCGTTCTGCGACTTTACAGAATCTCCTCAGAATTCCCTCCCCTGAAGTCCCCTCATCTGCATGCAGACCAGGCAACGCTAGATCCTTCCAGGTTGGACACCTGCCTCGTCCTCTCTTAGCGGAATGAGAGGCCAAATAGGCTAGCAGACTACTATACTACTCCACTCTTCTCCTATACCACAGCTGGCAGCCACCTGCATCCACACTTAAAAGGGTCGAGACAAGAGACAGACTGCTGCGAGCAAAATGAGAGAAATGCTGGCTGGGTGCACACACGCGTACGCGCACAAACACAAACACCACCAGCACCAGAAGCTGCCAACCAACCCTCCCCAAGTGCTGGACATGCAATCAGACAAACATAAGTACATGCATAACAGGCTGCTATCGGCTTCTACTTGAGTTTGAGTGGTGTTTTGTGTGTTTGCACTTAAGCAAGATGGTGATAATGAATGTATGTGTACAGACGGACGGCAGCTTTCCCCCCCAAACAAGGTTAACAAAGTGCTTGAGTTTTAAAGACCAGGAACATGCCATGGCCATGGAGAGATGTCAAACCTGTATGATAACGGGACAGGTGCTGATCTAAAATGTTAAGTTCATTAAGAAAACGACTGGACAATAACGGTGTCTTTGCTCCTGTCTGAAGTGATTTTAACACTTCCTGTGCAGATCATGAGTTACCCGCGGTTTATCATTGTAGAGCACCTTTATTGTCGTTTGCAAGTTGCCTGATCATTGTTTTATTAATTTGATCTGCCGTTGAATGCATGTTTTGGTAATATCTGTAATATCTGATTTGTTGTTGAAAATTTGACAAGGCTTTGGTGGTATGACGAAGTGACGGGAAATCAACCACGTCCCTGGTTGCTAGGGCTTCTGGGAAAGCGTGCAAAGGATATTTGTCTACAGAAGAGTGCCTACACATTTCTTAAAGGGGAAATGCATTTCTGTCAGTTCACAAACCTAGCATGTTTTCATAGATTAAAGGCATGATCACAAAGGCATTTGCTCTTAAGGTATTAATTACACAGCCCTAGCAGTTTGGCTAGGTTTATATCAGGGGTTTACCACCAGAGGTCCTTGATAGTGTTCCAGGTGGTCCCCAGCTAAGTTTGGTTAACCAGATGTAACTCTTGAGAACGTAAAAACGAGGGGGGGGGGGGCATATCTGAAATGCAACTGAATAGGAGCCTGTCCTTTTGCAGGGCATTAAATGTTAAGTAAAACCAATCCTGAAACTCTCAGAGAGGTATAACACCAGAGAGCAGTCTAGATAAGGAGTAACATGGCCATATTTTACTGTGGTCACTGTAAATCCACCACATGCATGTTCTGTGCGTTTTGAGTCATTAAACATGAAAAGAACAAGTACTTTTAGGTCGGGATATCAATGAATTCCATCAGGAGAAAGGACTTGCAGGATAAACGAGTAAAAATAAATAAATAAATGATTGCATTGCACAGACAGCAAGAACAACTGAAGCTGATAAATGGGTACTCCCCTAATTGCCTGAAATTGGCAACCCACCTGCATTGTATTCTCTGTTTATTACATTTCTGGAAAGACTGGAAGTTATTAATAGTGTACTGTTATTAATCATACAATCTAGAGAACAAACTATTGATTTGTTTAAACCAAAAGATCCCTTTAGTTTGACCTTTTTAACTCTGTGTGTGTTCTCTTACCACCTCATCACAGAAGTCTGCACCTACTCTTGTCTTTTGACTCCAGGGGACTGATGGAGGTATGTCTGGACCTTTCACCTTCTGGCTGTGTGCCTCTACTCTTCTACGACTGTCGTTTAACCCTACTGCAGGGGCGGATCTAGGTGTAGCACCCAGCCATGAGCCAGCCACAACAGCCCTGCCAATCGGGCTCAGCCCTATTGGTGCGACTTGTTGTGCGTTGGATTGCCGAGTGGGAGTCCCGGGTTCGATCCCCGCTTCTGCGTAATACTACAATCTGGCGTAGTCGGCAGGATTTGGAGTGCGGGTGTTATCCCCAATATACCCGTATACGTCCTTGCGGGTCCACATGAGGGACATCATGTACGGCGGTCCGTGGTGTGAAGTGTGAAGCGCGAGGACGCGCTCCAAAAGATCAAGGGGGTGAATGTAGCACCCAGCCATGAGCCAGCCACAACAGCCCTGCCAATCGGGCTCAGCCCTATTGGCGCGACTTGTTGTGCGTTGGACTGGCGAGTGGGATTCATTAGATGTGTGGGTTTAAGTGTCTCAACCAAAAGGCACCTCTACTGTAGTGGTCCAAGGAGCATTGTTGATTTTATCAATTTACACTATGACAAATAATGTCTGTCGAATTTCACAGATGACAAACGAAGCTATAACAACTAAGACTATTGGCAATTTTGTCAACAAATAAAAACGGACTTAACATGTTAGCAAAGTGTCTAGTTGACAAGGGATCCAGTATAAGCCGGTTTACGCTTGGTTTCATGCTGAAAATAGATCTACAAACATAAATGTTTTTAAGTGTAAAAACGGTCATTATGATGGCATCAAGGCCTGACCAATATTGTCATTTTTCAGGCGACTAAAAAATTCATGCCATTTTAGGCGAATAATACAACCCCAATTCCGTTGAAGTTGGGACGTTGTGTAAAATGTAAATAAAAACAGAATGCATTGATTTGCAAATCGTTTTCAACCTCTATTCAGTTGAATACACCACAAAGACAATATATTTAATGTTCAAACTGATAAACTTTATTGTTTTTTGAAATTATACAATCTTTTGTAAATTGATCCCTGCAACACATACCAAAAAAGTTGGGACGGGGGCAACAAAAGACTGGGAAAGGTCATGAATGCACAAATAACGCCTGTTTGGAACATTCCACAGGTAAACAGGTTAATCTTAAACAGTTTAATATCGTGATTGGGTATAACAGGACCCTCCTAGTCGTTCACAATCAAAGATGGGGCGAGGTTCACCACTTTGTGAACAATTCTGTGAGAAAATCATCCAACGGTTTAAAAACAATGTTTCTCAACATTCAATTGCAAGGAATTTGGTGATTTCATCATCTACAGTCCATAATATAATCAAAACGTTCAAAGAATTTGAAGAACTTGCTAAACTAAAGCGACAAGGCTGAAAACCAACACAGAATACTTGTGACCTTTGATCCCTCAGGTGGCTCTGCATTAAAAACTGAAGTCATTGTGTAAAGGATATTACTGTGAGGACTCAGGAACACTCAGAAAACCATTGTCAGTTTACATAATTTGTCGCTACACCTGCGAGTGCAAGTTAAAACTCTACCATGCAAAGCAAAGCCATACATCAGAAAGGTTGGTTTGAAAAACAACCAAAAATGCCTTCTCTGGGTCCACTATCATTAGAAATGTGGACTCATCAGACCACAGCACACTTTTCCACTTTGTGTCTAACCATTTCAAATGATATTGTACCCAGAGAAGGCATTTCTGGTTGTTTTTCTGGTTGTTTTTTCAAACCAACCTTTCTGATGTATGGCTTTGCTTTGCATGGTAGAGTTTTAACTTGCACTCGCAGGTGTAGCGACAAATTATGTAAACTGACAATGGTTCTGACAGTGTTCCTGAGTCCTCACAGTAATATCCTTTACACAATGATGTCAGTTTTTAATGCAGAGCCACCTGAGGGATCAAAGGTCACAAGTATTCTGTGTTGGTTTTCAGCCTTGTCGCTTTAGTATAGCAAGTTCTTCAGATTCTTTGAAAGTTTTGATTATATTATGGGCTGTAGATGATGAAATCACCAAATTCCTTGCAATTGAATGTTGAGAAACATTGTTTTTAAACCGTTGGATGATTTTCTCACAGAATTGTTCACAAAGTGGTGAACCTCGCCCCATCTTTGATTGTGAACTACTGGGATGGTCCTGTTATACCCAATCACGATATTAAACTGTTTAAGATTAACCTGTTTACCTGTGGAATGTTCCAAACAGGCGTTATTTGTGCATTCATGACCTTTCCCAGTCTTTTGTTGCCCCCGTCCCAACTTTTTTGGTACGTGTTGCAGGGATCAATTTACAAAAGATTGTATAATTTCAAAAAACAATAAAGTTTATCAGTTTGAACATTAAATATATTGTCTTTGTGGTGTATTCAATTGAATAGAGGTTGAAAACGATTTGCAAATCAATGCATTCTGTTTTTATTTACATTTTACACAACGTCCCAACTTCAACGGAATTGGGGTTGTAAATTCTTATGTGATGATTTATTAGACTAACACATGAACACACAGACTCCGGCCTCGTGCCAAAAAAATTGGACTAAAACTACCGTACATGAAAACCATTCCAAATTTGCAGAAAAATCGACACTGCTCGGGTAGAGTATTCACTCACTGACCTTGGCTGTTCAGATTTACTGAGTAGGGATTCCGACTGACAACCTTCATGTTACATTGCATGCTTCTCTTTTTCTGCCAGCAGCTGCAGACTATTGTTGTGCTACCTGTGTGACCCGTACAAGCTGGCGGCTCTCCAGACCGTAGGTGGAGGGTTGTGGGGGTTCAAGGCTTTTGGAGGAGGTGAGAGTCAGAGGTGGAGGCTGAACCAGCTGCTGCTGTGGCTCTGGGTGTCTCTCTGGAGGAACGGAGGGGGACGCTACGCATGAAGGATGACGGATGGAAGCCAGGCCTGCACAACAACAAACCAACACGTGCGTGCACACAAACACAATGCCTGCATGGCACCTGCGCACCGCATGCAGACAATTTCTTCACAAGCTCAGAACTTGGGTGGTGCTGATTGCTGTTGACCACATTGATTTTTTTCGCCCCCTAAGTGTAAACTTTACCACGCATGTGACCCTGACCAGGCCCTCCAGAAAAAAATCCTTGATTATGTGGACTTCTGTGCAAATATGTAGTGAAACTGCATGAATTTGCCTGCGGGAAGTTGTGGAACAAAAATGCAAGATATGCAGGAATGCAAAATATGCAGGAATATAAAAAATATGTGGTTTGATATTTTTTAAAGAGATTTGCTACACTTTATGGTAGGCTATTGGTTGTTAAAGTGGCGTCCTTGAGGGGATTCTACAAGCTCACACACAAGATGGCAGTCCACTGTTCATTTAGGGGTGCATGAGAGAGGCATTGTAATATCTTTTCGCTAAAGCCCCACCCACACCACTGCCACGCATTGAGATGCATGTAATAATAATGAACGTTTACATTGCTGTCCTCTGTATAATATCAGAATGGCCCTGCAAATAATCAGAGATTGGATATCGGTCATAATTTCATGATCGTGTACCCCTATTTTTTATCGTATTGTATTTGTGACGTTTGCTTGGTCAATGTAAATGTGTTCTCCTCCCAATAACGCTGCTTTAAATTGAAAATGAATTGAGTAAATGGGTGAATGTAATGGACTCTACGCCTTGGATAAAGGCACTATATAAAATGCACCATTTGCCAATTATAACTATGGTATGCGTCAAGGTCTAACGGGTAAAGTTTTTTTTTTTTGGATCAGCAGCTGTAATAGACATTAGTTGCAGTACTTTGTGTGCAAGTCGCAAGTTGGCACCTCGACAGGAGTGCATTTCTAGTTTGTTTTGTTTGTTGCAGCAGCTGAAACCTGGGGATGCCGGTGTTTAGGTCAACAAGTACTCCAGCCAGCTATAAGCTGTCTAACAATGTGGCGCCCTGACCCCGTGCACGAGGTAGAGGGCAAGAGGGAGAGGGGGGTAGGACGTGTGTGTGTGCGTGTGCATGCGCACACACGCTAGATGAATGACCCATTCAGGCTAACATCGATCAAAATGTGGACATCTGTGATAAACAAGGACAGGTTATTCAGTCATCCAATGAGTTCTGGTTGGTCTGTGGACATTCTGTAGTTTATGGACGTGTGTAGTGCTTGGCCCCCGTGTGTGTGTGTGTGTGTGTGTGTGTGTGTGTGTGACTCTCTCCTCTCCTCTGATCACAGATCTGCAGGAATCCATTTCTCAAGCTCCCACCATTGGGAGTTTTTGAGTTTGAAGGCTTTGGGTGTAGTAGAGGCCCTGCAGTCTCACAGTGCAGTCTCCATCATTCTGGCCACACGGGGGAGATCAAGATCTTTTACAGGTGATTTGACACAACACACACGCACACAGAACACAGAGATGGAAACTATTCCAAAAGGTGAGCTTAGATAACAAATTGCAAGAGACAGTCAGCAGAGGTTACTTTGGGAGTATAGCAGAGCCACAGTGACAGTGCGATATCTAAATGATTGTGTTGACACCACTAGACCTGTACACGCCTTGGTGCAAACTGGCCTAGAGTACTCTAAAACAATGCAACTTGGGAACCTGATCTGCTGTCATGACATTCATTTTAACACTATAAGGTGCATAAACAAACTCCATTTAAGTCCCAAAAAAGAGTAACGCAGTGCATCAGAGACGGAGTGTAATCCAGAAGACAGAGAAATTGTTCCAAATCAGTACTCCGGAGGCTACGATCTCACCTAGTTTACGACAGTCTTGCCGTAAATCAGTAGGTCCGTCACCCAAGGTCATCCGGCCTCATTATAACTGATTGTTAGAAAAATAGCTCCTGATCTAAAGTAAAAAGTTATAGAATTCTAATCAAAGTGTTTGTTTTTGACGCCCATAGCGGCATCAACGTGGCTGCTCCCGCTGTGCCGGTTGTGGTACCTTGCATGTTTTCTTGCTGCAAATGGATGTATGAATGTGTGCACTTTGGATAAAGGCACCATATAAATGCACCATTTACTATTTAAAGGTATTGTAGGGTAGACCTGTATCGTTTTCCGTAACTAAATGTTTCAGATCTGAGCGTTCACTTTTTTTTTTTTTTTTTTTCCAGTGGGGATTATGTTACCAAAATGGTACATGAATGCGGTGTGTCCTCAGCCCACATCCCCCGGGGTTTTGTTTTCCCCGTTCCTTCTATGTATAGCGCACGTGAGCATTTTCATTGACACGAATTCAGGCAGACAGTTATTTTGTCCATTCATTTAGGCGCCCATGGGAGACTTTCCATTGCATGGCAATTATTATGCATGGCTCTGGGAGGAACGCAGATATCAAAACCTTTTTCATTTCGATTATTCCACAATTTAGTCTACAGCAAATTCCACAAGTAAGCATAGTTTGATGATGGCGGTGGTGGAAGATTTACGGAAACAATATGAGACAACACGCATTATTTATACATGAGCGTCCCTGACGTGTAAAACAATGAAATGTTGCCACATCCTCATCACTTTTATAGTTACTCTGATCTGATATATGGGTCAGAACGCGGCAGAGCCAGATGGCATGGTAATACGCCAGGTTATCATCCACCACTTGTACCCTGGCAGTTTCAATCTAGTATTTATGGCGAGGGATTGAGTTTTAAGACGTGCATCATTCCAATCTGCCTCTATTATTTCTCCATTTATGACGGCAAGCCAGACACACCAACGAGCGCGCACACACACACACACACTGTGGGAGATGACACACACACACACACACACACACACACACACACACACACACACACTGTGGGAGATGATAAAGCATGGAAGCCCGCCGCTTCCATCAGGCAGATCTGTAATGACGTTTTCGAGGGGTTGGTAGAGAATGGGAGGGGGTGGGGGGTCTCGTGAGAGAATTGTTTTGTGATTTGAAGATGAAGCCTCTCACTTCTTACCCGCATGCCGGAGGGGTCCACGCAGCCTGGATTAACATATAAATATGTCGCATTCTGCACAATCCTGCGGCGAGTAATCCATATTACATTTACTCTGTGCACTCAGTTTAAAATACACTGCAGGATTTTGCTGTGTGTAGCGTATCTTATCTGCTATTTAGCTATTTACTGATATATTCACTGATTTCACTTAATTGTGGTTTTGTGATATTCCTCCCTATCATTATTATTAGCCTTCCTCCTAACAGGATTGAGTGGGGCGGGCCGAGGTTAGGGTTATAGGGCGAGGGTTAGACATAGGTTCTAGTATGTCTGACTAAAAGCCTGCACCCAGCCCTTGGTGCACATGCTGTTGGCCAGTTGCACTTCCCCATGCTATAAGCGTGTGCATGTGCACACCGACATGAACCAATTCCTTTTCCCAAATCACCCAAATCACTGAATGCTCAGTTTGTAGGCCCTATCCTAACAAATCCACTGCAGACATGTTATGAGTTACTCTATGTCAATGTAGGTGATTATTTGTTGATTATGTGTTGCAGTTTGGAAGCGCTTGTTGGATATCAGTCAACAGCACATGCGTACCACTTGTGTTGAATTTATAGTATGCGCTAGGCGGGACATTGCTTTACTGAAAACTTAACTAAGACATTCAACTTTTGCAATAAGCTGTTATTTATGCAATATTACTATAGTGTTTATCACAACATGTTTTTGTTTTATTAAAGTGGATTAAAAGTTTTCTCATCCAAGCCACATTGGATAACTGCATGAACCAAAACCCAGCTCCTTGCAGTACTCCTAACAACTTAGCAAGATGGCCCACTCCCACTCACACCACTTAAAAAAAGAAAAATAGATAGGAAAAAAGTGGAATGCTTACTAGTGCAAAACATCTGCTGCAAAATTGCTGAAGAGGAACTCTGTGATATCGATTGAGGGGAACCCCTGGGCTTTTTTGTGTCTATTGTTTGAAATCAGGACGTGAAAAGACAGAATTTGCACAATGCAAGCCTTGCATGTCTTATTTCTGACTAAACTGCATTCTATAGCGGGGCATCTGATTGATGCCTTTATCAGCACTGTCATAGAACAGTGAGTGCATGAAATGTGTTGAGTGTGCACGAGTGTGTGTGTGTGTGTGTTCTAAATTTTCCCTTTAAATAAGTATTGGTACTGTGATATAGAACTAGAATGTTACAAGTAAATGGCCAGAATTCAATAGGTCCGTCCATTCATCTATGTTCAACTGCTTATCCGTAGTCGGGTCACCGGAACAACAGGTATACCAGGGAGCGACCACGGTATACATTGCGACTTTTAAAGGGGAATTCCACCCATTTTCAACATTCTAATATGTCATTAGTATCCCCTAGAGGTGCTGGTTGGACATGATAAAAAAGTTCCCTCATTCTGTGTTCCCAAGAAATGGAGGTCTGAAGAAAACCACTAACATGGTGAAACGTCTTGATGACATCATCAAGATGTATTTTCACCATGTTAATGGATTTCTTTAGAGTTTAGACGCTTCTTTTTTCTGAGAGCGTACAAATGGAACCAAATGAACCCGTTAGGGTTCATTTGGTTCCATTTGTACGCTCTCAGAAAAAATGTTGAAAATGGGTGGAATTCCCCTTTAAGATCAGGTCCAGGCATAGGTTCTACTCTTTATGTGCTTATGTTTAGGGTTAGGTTTAGTAGGGAATGGTCACGACCGATGGCCGACGGTTGCAAACGTTGTAAAACGGCCGACCGTCTTCACTGACCGCAACTAATTTATAATGGTTGTCGCACCTGTTGCAACTCTTGGCCACCTGTCACAACCATTTGGCCACTAGCTGTGGCAAATTGATTTTGCTGCATCTTTTTTAATTTAACATGTAAAAAACATTACTACACCAAAGTAATCAGCAAAAACATGGTCAAACATGGGCTACATTATCAAATGATAACATTTTGAAAATAGCTGATCTACAAACTAGATCCTACATTCCGAGTCACGTCGGCGAGTCAAATAGTATGATGATTAGTACCAGATTGCAGCTTTTTGGGAGAAAATACTTTTTTTTAATGGAAATTCATTTGAATAGCAGCTTATCACTGTGCTTGTACAGATGACTCTCTACATACAAATGCAGTGCTATTAATTCCACTAGTGCACTGTCTGAGCCAAGGGTCCACAGGCTTTCAGGAAAAAGTTTTGATTATATTACTTGGGTTGAATATTTTGTACAGTGTGTGCAGATTTCAGTTAACTAGTCAAATTGAAGCCCAGGAAGGCTCCAAAGTTAAGCTAAACAAACAGATATAATCAAACATGTGGATAGTTATTATTAAAAATGACTCCACTCAGCTTTACCTGTTGAAAAATAGCAGATCAACTACTGTCCACATTTGCAGGTCAGCTGTCATAGCCTATAGTCCTACAGATGATTTAATAAGACAGGATTAACATTATGTTGAACCATATACTGTATCAAAATTATTATTATTTTTTTTTATATTTTATCCCACGATTTTGTAACCCATTTTTTCACCCAGTGCCAATTCCTAATGTGATCCTGGGCTCTACACATCCTCCGCCAACCTGGGGAGGCAGCGGACTGGCCTCATGCTTCCTTCAATGCATGAGGAGTCCAAGCTGCCTTCTTTTCACCTGACAGGGGGGAGTTTCCCTGGTTGGACGTAGCGCGTGGAAGGAACACGTTATTCCAACCAGTTCCTGTCCCCTCCATCAGGCGCCCCGGCTGGCCAGGGGGAGGTAGTTTAGAGTCCAGGATTACAGCATGTTTTTGTGAGGGTATCTACCCTAGGGGACACGGGGGAGACATGCACACTCCACACAGAAAGGCCCTTTCATCAACCCCACCTCGGGTATGGGCACTGATGACGCGGAGGAGCAGACACGCCGCCAGCACCCACAGCAGCGCCCCTAGCGGGAATCGAACCCAGGACCTTCTAGCTGTGAGGCGACAGCACTAACCACTGTGCCACCGTGCCCCTTATCAAACCATTATTTGAGGTCCCATATGACTACTATCCCTGTATATACAGTACATTCCCTTTAATTTCCATAAAATGCTTCCAAACCTTTGAAGAACATTCCAACATTGTCCAATCCTGCTGTCTCTTTAGTGCAGTATTGTGTTCTAAAATAAAAAAGTAGAATATTAAAGTAAAATTGCCTCAAGACTCTGGACTATAATTTAATAAAAATTATACTCAATGCAATACAATAGAAATTTACATTATTTTGCACACTATTTCAACATGTTTTTTTTTTCCTAAAACCCTCAGGCATTGGTGAGATTGCGAAGAAAATCCATTACACTCTACTCTACACCAAAACACTCAGCTTTTACCAGCACCTCTTCCATGAGAATGGCTAATGCAATTCATAATTTTTGAATAATGTTTAAAATGTGCCTACTCCACATGCATTTTGAGAGCATTTACAGTTTAGTCAACACCACACCATCCTAATACTAAGCTCTTTCCATTAATTCCTCTGTAGTGCAATTATATGTAAGGCCATTATTTGAATTACACTTTTTGGGCTATTTGGTTTTGGCAGGGATTTGTTATTATTATTATTTTAGATTTAATCAGTCTTAGCTACATTTTAGTCATTCCCATCCTATCTATTCTAGTCGATGGAAACTCAGTGAGGTTTCAGTCAGCCATTGTTGGCTGAAACTCGAAATCTGTATTCCCATTTTAGTCAATAAAATGGGGGAAAAGTGTTTAAATTAAGTCAGAATATAATACCTAGGTATAGTATATTTAACGAACTGTTAGTGTTCTGCGGATAGACCTGGTTGTTTATTTTTCCCATAGACGTATTTATTTATTTATTTTTCCCACTTGCATTAAATTGCTCAGCTAGCGCAAGAGGCGATATCACTCACTCACTCACTCCTTCAGGGTAGGAACAGAGTGCATTGTGGGGATATATTGGGCCATATTTACGTGAACACGCTCGACGAAACAACAGCGTAGCATGGTGCTCTACTGCTGCTCAAAAACTGCAATACCATTTAGTCACTTTTAGTCTTTTGGACTAAATACTTATTCATTTCATGTCAACCTCCTGACAAGGCTGTTTTAATCTTGTCAACGTTAGTCTTAGTCCTGATAAAAGAGGTGCTGACAAAGTCCTTTGATCAGGCTTGATGAAAACAACACTGCTAAAGTCACTTGCATAGATATCAAATGGTGCAGCCAGGTCAGAGAGTGTTAGAGGGGCAGAAGCTGATATAAATGTGGAAAATAGCAGTCATTTTTGTAATAATAATAATAATAATTATTATTATTATTATTATTTTCTATAACTTGACTATGAGGATTATGAGTACGGGTGGGCCTTGGTGTATGTGCTGTTTGCACTCTCTCTCCAGCGATTCATTTGTGGAAAAAGAACAATGAATGCCCGCCGAATATGTCAACCCCACTTTTTAAGATATTTCTATTGGGAGAAAAAACATATTCAGACCAATAGGGTATACATCTTAATGATTGTGATACTTATATGGTTGTGACTTACTGTGTATGGCTATGGAGACCTCTCCCTGCATTATGACTTGTACAAAGTCATACTTTATAAGACATAGAGATTCAGCCTTGAACAAATGTGTCTTGGAGCATCCATTTTTGCTTTTTTCCACACAGAAGCTCAGAGTTCCCATGAAAGGAAATTATACTGGATCTTCTATACTTTGTTGTTGTTGTTTTTTTCTTGGCAATGCCAGTGTTTCAGTTTGATGTCGCACCACTGTTTTATGCTCTGACTGTTTATATTATCTGACATAAAGAAACTCCATTGTGTCTGCTCTCTGCAGACACACATAAGCAGCCTGAAGTTACAATAAACACGGTACTTTCTTTTTGAGGGCTGGTGGTGTGGGGAGGGAAAAAAGAAGCTCTGTTATAAGCGAGTTGGTTCATGATTTATGTACTGTATCAACACTGGCTGTGCTGAGACTAGTGGTCGTGATAAATACAGATCCTCACCAGCTCCGGTAGACGTGTCTGTCTTCAAACGTTGAACACTGGCTCTCCCTAGTGCCGGCCATGCCAAACACATTGTCAAAAGTGGAACACCTGCATGAAATATATAACAAGTCAGTTGCATTTATTACACCACCATGCTGTAGTAAGGCGATATGAATCCGGCATTCTGCCCCCTCTGAAAAGACTCCTTTAAAAATAAATAACAAATGTTTATTTTTTATATGGTTATTTCCTCCCTGGCCCTGTCACACTTTCCAACCCAATTTCACTCTCCTCTTCTCCTTCTGGCTCCAAAACTGTGGAATGCACTTCACATTGCAATCAGAACTGCAGACTCACGCCCAATCTTACACCCATATTCTGAAAATCGGGGGGACATTTCTATGTTCCCTCAAGCTCCATCATGACTCCATCATGGCCTATGGCAATGTGAATGATCATATGTTTTTTTTTAGATTTACAATCGGTGTTTGGCACTATTGATTTACATATTATTGTAATACTAGTCTGCCAAAACATCACCACATTACTTATTACAAATGTGCTTGTTGCTGCATGATGTGAAAATAGAACAGATTTACAAACTATCAACGGATAACAACAGAGATGTGCAGTAATATGTAGATCATAATCCACCACAGTCCGGAACATTCTGCACTCATGACCTACAAGTTGTTTCTAAACGGATTGGAGCTAGGGAAAATGATAAAGTCATATGTAACATTAATCTTTGATTCAAGTAATAAGTAATATAATATTACTTTTCATAAAGTAAAGCTATTACTCTCCTAAGTGATATTGCCCAACACTGTTACGATATAATTCAAGCATAACTCAAATCCGATAACTGAGTGGACAAATCCGATAACTGTGAGTGGACAATGCCAGTCAAACACTGTTCATTTCATAAAGACATTTAAAGACGTACAAATGATCACTTCTGTAAAGCCAAAAGCGGCAAATCATAGTGGAGGTAAAAGGGGAAAGAGATATACAAGGAAAGAGTGTGTGGGGGAATCATACTTTTAGGGAGTCCAGTTTCGAAAACCTTAAGCAATTTACCTGTAGATAAGCATGTCATGTAGACGTAGCACTGCATATATGCATAGTCCACTCACTGTTATGTTTGTAGCTCACGCATGATTCATGATACCTAGTCTTTGTGTACATCAGTGTTTTTCTACCAGTGGTCCCTGAGCTAAACAATGGAAAGTCGGTTAACCAGATGTAACTCTTTGAGAGCGTAAAAATGAGACCGGATGAAATGAAAACTTGTAGGTCCATTTGGTTTCATGTTTACACTCTCAGTGAAAATATTCATCATCCTGGAATTGTGGACAAAAGCAAAAGAAATCTTTAGTTTTGGGATCTGTGGGGCTAACATGTCATCAAGTGGTGGTCCGTGGCTTGAATTCTGAATAAATAGTGGGCGGTGGGGTCAAAAAGGTTGAAAACCACTCGTGTATATGATGCATTGCCATGTTTTTGTTGTTGCTTATTGTATCGCTCTGGCGTCTGCTAAATACCTAAATTACAAATGGCTTGAATCTCTTCCATTAATGCTCCCACTCTAACTGCAATGGCAGGTAAAAACACAAAACACTTCAATCTGTCCAAATACAACGTACCAGTAGCTGCACATTTGTGGACAGGCAAACAAGAAATCAATTTAAATAACAGTGACAGCCAACACAATGTGACAACCGGTGTGATAACCAAAATGAATCTGGATAGATACAAAATACAAATACCCTGAAAGTATGTGTTTTAAGCATTAGCTAGCATTAGGCTTTAGCTATCGAACTAGAACTAGATATTTTCCGATGAGGCTCAGCGGCCATCTACAGATGATTCCGACGGTCCTTGACATGAAATATTGAGGACCATGGACGCTTTGAGAGCAATACGATAACCAACGCGATGGAGGTATACAACCGCCGATAACCGATTTGTAAACGTTAGTGTTTGTTTTAACTGAAATCAAATCAAGCGAATGATTTTGCACCAATATAATTATGCAGAGGTACAGTCACAGTGACAGTAGTATAGTAACAGGCTGACTCAACCTCTGACTCTTCTGTTGTCGGAACGTACAAAAACACTTCTCATATCTGTGATTTCTGCCGATTGCCGCGGTCGCAGATTGATTTCACTGTCTTTCATAAACTGGATCTGTCCCCTCCTATCCAGAGCCAGAGTCCTGCATGGGGGCCAACGTGTCCAGTTAAACAGGGCTGGTCCTGGAAGATGAAGAGAGTCAGCTAGCCGCCAGGGTCAGGGAGGTGGAGAAGACGCATGTCCATCCAACCAGGTAAGGGCTATCCATTTAGGCCAGTGGTTTCCAGCCTTTTTGATCCCAGTGACCACTATTTATTCAGAATTTGAGCCATGAACCACCACTTGATGACATTTTAGCCCAAAAGTAAAGATTTATTTTGCTTTTCTCCACAATTCCAGGCTGAATTTGGGAAACAAAACAGTCAAACATACAGACCAAAATGACCATTAATCTTGTACATTCTTGAGTTGTGTAGACTAATTCAGATGATGAATATTTTAACTCTTGGGAGTGTAAACATTAAACAAGGATTTGGCGTCCGCAAGAGTCCATTTGGTTTCATTTACGCTCTCAAAGAGTTACATCTGGTTAACCACCTTTGCGTCATTTAGCTTGGGACCATCTGGAACTATCTCAAGGGCAACTGGTGGCCCCCGGACCACTGGTTGAAAAACACTGATTTAGGCAGAAGCAATAGAAGAGTCCACTTACGGACACAACCAGTAACATCGCAGAGAGAATTTTTAATTAATTTTTATGTATGCTCTATCACTTATTTTTTGACTATAGTGAGTGTGAAACAAAGTGGTCCTCTCCATCATCAAAGTTACCCACCTCTGCAACTGTTGAAACTGTTGTCAGTGAAGATGATGATAATATGATATGTGTAGTTCTTTATAGATCTCGTCTCTTCATTTTGATCTGATCTGAAGTGCGGCCGATTGAAGCAAATTTTTGTTTGTTTGTTTGTTTGTTTTTCTGCCTGTGTGGCGGTGTGTGCAGAGCCACATGAAATAATCTCACATAGGGCCACGTTTTTAATTGAATGCTTGTCTGTCTACCCCGAACGGAAGGGATAGTTGTCTTCCCCAGGTGCAAAAAACATGCATGCACAGTTGTGATGCACAGTCATACACACACACACGCACGCACGCACCCACACACACACACACAGACACACAGTCCCCTCACATGAGATCCTTTCCTAGACTAAGTTTGAAAGTTGTCAAAAGTTAAATTTCCTCTGAGAGGCAATTTGTGCTGCGGAGCAGGTTAGTCTGGTTAGGAGATCACAGGACCACATCGTTCATAATTTTTCTTTTCCTCTTTTTCTCCACTTTACAGGTTTTTTGCCTGTTATTAATGTTGTATCTGCTCAGTAAGATTTTCACGAATATGATATATGCCGTGACGAAATTATGGTCTCTTCATTACTGCTAAGACATGTACCCTGTGTGATAGGCTCTACCTACCTGAAGTGCAGACATATAAGTCTGCACTTTATTTTTTATTCCAAGGTGAATAAAAAATAAAATACTTATCTGGGTGGTTCTTTGATACGTTTGATTTTAAATTCATGGAGTTCTCCTGTAAGTTTCTCTGTCACTATACGGTAGCTGTAGCCTGTAGTCCAGTGCGTGGAACGCTGTGCTAATACATTTGTCGACCCACAAGCCAACCTATCAAACCTGACCCAGGTCTGCGATTACAGTTCAACAAGTTCAAGGCCGAGTTCAGTATTACATTAAATTAAAACATATGCATAGTAAAAAGTGATATGTTACTGTATAGTGCTCTTCAGAGTGAACTCCCCTGAAGCTTCACTTCTCGTCTAATAACATTTTTTCGAGTGGATCTCTTCTCCCTCTCGGCTCAACACGTCTGTATGTTGAAGAGTCACTGTCAGCAAGACACATAGCCTGAACTGCTTCTCAACCTGACACTGGACATATACAGTATATAGTTTGCCTCCCATTTGTGAGTTACACGAGCGCAAACACTTTCTGTGCAATTATTATTTTTTTTTTTTATATAATTCATTTTACGGTTACAGGCAATGTACCAGACAGAAATAGATATGAGGCGTGTGTTGATGACGTCAGCACAAAACAGCTCTGTCGCTGCGGTGTGCAAATTGAGTTCAGAAAATGAGTTCAGTGCAAGTGGATGGTGGCTTTCACTTGGTTTTCATGGAGGCCATGACAGTTAGTTCAGTGGCAAGAGATATTCTCCACAGGGGGGTTGTGTCTAAAATAATATCACTTTAATAATTCACCAATAGCTTACTGTCTGTTTAGGGGCATCCTCTACCATTAAATACCATTTGTGTCCGCTAGGTGGTGCTCACCACCTAATAATGTGGTACAGATGCACTGATTGATTGATTGAATTATTTGTTAAAAGGTGTTGGCTGATTCAATTTTTACGGTGGGAAGTTGGGAAGTTATAGCCATCGGTGTAGGTACCCTTTGAGAGCGATTTTGAAGGAGTCATGGTATTTGCATATCTTAATGGCTGTTGGTAGGGCATTCCACATGTGTGACCCGGCCTGTAGCATACAACAGCAGTCTCCCTAAGGAGATCATGGACATTTTTTTCCGGCCCCAGCAAAAAAATGACCTAATTAACTTTGATACAGGCCTACTAGTCTTGTGTTGAAGGGATTTGCTTAATTGCGACTTTGCAGGTATTTTTGTTTTTTCATAATCGGTTTAGAGTTGAGAAACTGGTGTGGTTTACTTTCAAACCGTTTTGTCCCAAAACTGGACCCATTGGTGTGGTTTGGTCTAAACATGACCATTTTGCTTGTTTTGTTTGTGTAGCTTTGTGGCTGCATGCATTATACAGGTAACGGTAGGTAGCCTAGAGTTTGAAGTCTTCTCTATAGATGGCCATGTTCATCATTATTTTATTTTGAATTATTGTATTTTATTTATCTTTAAGTTAGGCCTATTTTTGTAAAAGAAAAAAATGAAATTATTAGTTAAAGCACTGCCAGTTACAGTTATATAATATATAGCATACCTGAAATTGTGCTTTAAAATTGTGTGTTTTATTATATTCATTCAAATGACCTCAGATGCTTGTTTTACCAACACCAACAGTCAGCAACCAACAGCAGTTCACACAGAAAATGGCAGCTGCTACATGCATATTCCTCTGTTTATTAAGATAGATGATGCAACCTACAACATACAATTCCTGCATGTTTCCATTGGCCTCAAAGCTCTCATGTCCTGTTCAATATCTGCAAAGCAATGTGCCTTTATCCAAACTGCACCTGCACATCATTGTCACTAGATGGCACTGTAACAGAGGCTGTTGGCAAGGACTACACTGTAATACATGTAATACATCTAAAGTGTGTGTGTGTGTGTGTGCGTGTGCGTGTGCGTGTGCGTGTGCGTGTGCGTGTGCGTGTGCGTGTGTGTGTGTGTGTGTGTGTGTGCGTGTGCGTGTGCGTGTGTGTGTGTGTGTGCGTGTGCGTGTGCGTGTGACTCCATTTTGGGGGTATGTGCAGCCCCAAATACTGTCTAGCAAAACAGTACATTCTCACTGCCTTTCACATTTAGAAACTCCGTCTGTGTGGGAGCATTCTAAAGTGTGGTGACTTTCACTTATATGAAACGATTGTACACATGAAAATCAACTAATAGGCTAGTTTGAGGCCTTATGCTGAAAAATAAAATACATATTTATTTGAGTAAATGTATAAAATGGAATAGTCCTTTAGTGATGACTCATCATTACACAGTAGATACAATACCATAAAAGTCACAGTTATATTACACTACCATTTAGCAGTAGTTATTTATTGCACTTGTGGACAGGGTAGTTATTTTGTGGACAGGGTAGTTATTTTGGAGAGTGCGTTATTGGTTCAGCAACTTTACAGCTCTGCACAGGGGAGAAGGAGGCTGATTCTCAATTCTCAGCTTGTCCACTTACAGATCCTCAATATTGTCTAACAATCATCAGTGTCGTTTTGCTCTGTGGGCAGGTGCCAAATGTTATGGAAAGGGAAGATCAGCTTCAATATAAAGCTTGTCAGTGTACAAAGCCACACAGTGTGGTACAATATCATTTTAGCTTGTTGTGTTGAGACTGGACATGTCAACAAGACATGATTTAGGCCATGTTATCGGCTGGTGTTGATCCAATGACAGTGAAAGCAATGGTTTCAACACAGCCATCTTTTGTACCTTGATTACTATTATTGATTGATTGAATTATTTATTAGCACTTTGCAGAATTACAACTACAACTATACACTGCTATGGTCCAGCACTGGTTGTGCCTTAGGGCAGTTGTTTTCAACCTTTTTCATACCAGGGCCCACTATTTATTCAGCATTTTAGCCATGGACCATCTTTGATGTTGAGTTGACCCTCAAACCCAAAACTAAGGATTTTCAAGTTTGTCTACAATTTAGGAGAGATATCTTGCAAAACATTGGTCAAAATAGCAAATATTCTACATTTTCACTCTTGAGTGCGTGAAATGAAACCAAACGGACCTGTGAGGGTCCGTTTGGTTTAATTTTACGATCTCAAGAGTTACAGATCTTTAAGGGTCCATTTGGTTATCAACTGTTGGTTATCATCAATCATTTAGCTGGGGACCATCTCTCAGGGACCACTGGTGGTCCCCGGATTACCTGTTGAAAACCCTTGCCTTAGGGATCTCAGAAAAGATGACACATCTAGACCACCCAGTGGGAGGTGTTATGGTTCCAGCTGGTCAGGACCTCAGATTATGTGAAATCCCAGGAACTTGACACTGTGAAATCGGCTAAACCTTCTCTCTCCCTTTAACATGTCACATATGTCTGCATCTATAACTCTATGACTGAACACTTTACATAAAAAAGGCATTTTTCATGCAATGTGTCCCTTCCATCATACTATTTCAAAGCCATATATGATCCACCCTCCTCTGCGTTATAATTGGGTTCACCACCTCAATTCCATGACCAGTCTCCGGGCTAAGATGTTTTGATGATTGATTTAACTTCTGTGGACGTTTTTATTGAAATGAACGCATTGGACGGCAGCCAGCGTGGCTCTCTGGGTCAAAATAATGTCAGAATTGGAGCCCTCTTGGATCAACTTCATCTACTGTATGTCGTCATAGTTCGTACGGTACAATGTCTGGTTAATACCGGTATGTCAATGTTAACTTAAAGTCACCTTGAATTTGTCCCCCATGGCAAAAGGAGGGGGAACTTAGAGAGAGACGACTTCTGCACAGCCAATCTAGTTTTGGGCAGGTGCGTTGGTCTAGGGCAGGCAAAGCAGCAAACTATAGAAGGGAGGGTGAAAAAAGAATCTGGATTTTGGGAGCTAAACTGGCATATCATTTTCTTGAAAAAACTCCATAGAAGTCAGAAGAAAACACAGTAATTGTAGGGTAAAAGACAACTTTTTAGCAAAAAAAAGAAGAAAAAAATCAAAATAGATATATATCTATATTTTTTGCCTTTTTCCCCTCTATGTTGCTTCTATACTTTGATGCTGCAGCTGCTTCCTTGCAGACAGACACTTGCTTCATCCTGCAGAAGGCCCAGAACTGTGTTGTCAACAAATCATGAAAACAAAACATGTGTTGGGCTCAGGAAAGGCGGTGCTAATTTGTTAGAGGTAGGGGGGCGAGGATGTAAGTCCCAACCCTGATCACAATGTAGTGTGCTCGCTTCTCACACACACACACAAGTCCCTGAATACGACCAAACCGTGCTATAGTGAGAGCCGTCCAATCTGTCGTGGTTGGTTGGCCTGGACATGCATGCACACACACACATGCAGATACACTCATCATAGTCCCCACACCTTGTATGGAACATCCAACCAAGATGGTGGATATGATTCATATGTAATCTATAGGGGGAGTTCCTCATTTAGGTCCAGTAAGACAGCATGTCACATCATTAGGGGATGAGACATGATCTCATCTGCATCCGTGTGTGTTGCTAATGGGCTGCCTAGAGGTGGATTTACATGAAGCACTGATGTCTCGGTTGAGTGCTCCTGACAGTCGAAAAGAAGAAGGAAAAAAAATCATCTCTCCCAGTGACATCGACATTGTATGAAAGGATGACTCCCGTTTCCGCAAAATTCAGTCTCTGTCATTCCAAGCATTGCCCATCATCACTAAAAACACATTTAGATTAATGGAGAGTGAGGAGCAAAATAATGAACGCATTTCCTTATGTCGTCTTGTCTTAACTGAGCACAGATTGCCTATTCAATGATTACGTCTGTTTTTAGTGTAACAATTCAGCTGACGTCCACCTTAGCATATTTTACATACTCTATAAAGAATTAGTGAGTGATTTTTGCTTGGTTGCTTGCTGAAAAAAAATTAAATACAGCCAAGGATAATATGAATTATTCTACTGGAACTGTTCTACACTAATTATTATTATTAGTAGTAGTAGCAGTAGTAGTATAAATGGGGAGGATTGTGTTTTTGCTGTTCCCGTGTGTGTGTGTGTGTGTGTGTGTTTCTATCCCCACAAATAACCAAGTTTGAACAACCAGGCTTTCATATTTCATATCGATGATACTGTATATTTCATATATCACTATAGGAGCTTTAATTGAACAGCTCATATGATTATGGCTTCATAATGATGTCATCAATGCACCCAACTTAATGTAATTCCTCCTTCTTCAGTCTTCAATTTGCATTTCCACTTTGTTTACAACGTCCACCATTGTTGGTTTTCCACGCTGGCATGGAAAGGAAACGAGTCTGGTTTTATCTAGCATCAGTATTATACTGACTCAATGGAAACCAGCCTGGTTTTATCAAGCATCAGTATTATAATGACTCAAATAATAAATAATCTGCATATCAGCACACCTACCACCTCAGGACATTGTGGTAGTGCAGCTAAACAGCTTTCAAAGTCCAGAAAGTAATGACAAGCTTGCAATGTAATGAATCTGTATCTAATCGGGATCGAATTGCTACCAATATTAAGTACTTATTGCATTGTATTTAGCAATTTTAAGAAGAAAAACACATCTTGTGTTCAAATACAATGTCCACCTATTGTATATGCCAGATCACTGTTTTTACTTATTTATACCCATTATAATACATTTTCCCTTAAAACCCTGCGGTATCCACGTTTCACACTTATTTAATGTATTTGCTACTATACTAAAATTAATTCCAGATACATTATACATATTACAATTTCGACAGGCCACAATTGATTAACTGATAAACTCTATGCGAAGAAGATGTGTTGCACTGCAAATAGTAGTCACACCAGATATTGATACTGGTTCCGAGTCCCCAGACCCCCCAATGAAGCAAAAAAAAATAAAGCACATTGCAGGGTGGCCTTTTATTGTGGACAGTCTAAGGCACACCTGTGCACTCATCATATGTGCATCTTGATGTGGCACACCTGTGAGATGGGATGGATTATCTCAGCAAAGCATAAGTGTTCACTATCACACATTTAGACAGATTTGTGAACAATGTTTGAGAAATGGTAATATTGTGTATCTGGAATGAATTTTAGATCTTTGAGTCCATCTCATGAAAAATGGGAGCAAAAACAGAAATGTTGAGTTTATAATGTTGTTGAGTATAGTTAATCGTATCGATTTTAGGTCATTGAATGGAATTGTATCGTATTGCCAAACTGAACCAATATTGTCCATGTATCGTATTGTCAACAATGTATCGTGATACATATCGAATCTGTGTTAAATTGTATCGTTACACGCCTACAGCTAAGACCATTTTTAACCCAAAGTGTGTTATATCAAAGAGTTATATCAGTAGGGCTATCAAAAGAAATGAATGAACTGGGTTAAATTAAAGTTTTTAATGCAATGCATTCAAAGACTTTTAATGCAATGCATTCAAAGACTTCCACGCACCCATTTAACTTTAGAGCATTTGCGTTGGCGTAGGCAGAGCAGCAGCTGAGGGAGGAGACCTGCACACCGCCTTATGTCTAGTTCAGGGGTTTTCAACCTTTTTGATACCAGGCCTCTCTATTTATTCAGCATTTGAGCCACGGACCACCATTTGATGACATTTTAGCCCCGCAGACCCCCAAAACAAAAAATGTATTTTGTTTTTGTCCACAATTCTAGGCTGGATTTCGTAAACACAACAGTCAAACATACAGATCTGAATGACCATTAATCTTCATTCGTTTCATTTTTACATTCTCAAAGAGTTACTGTACTTCTAGCCTGGTCTAGCCCTCAATGATTTTGGCCTTGGGGGGCGGGCGTGTCGTGGGATCCACACGGCGGAAGTGCTGCGCTCTGATTTGATCTCACTAACGTGTCGTCATCTCCGGCCCCTCCCACGCCCGTCCACTGCTGTTCTACGTCACATCATTTAGAGCGACGCCCACCCCGGAAGGTTGACACGCCCCTCAAGGCCACTTTCCAACGCGCGTTAGTCCAGGCTTTCCGTTTTCGCGCAAGGCGGACGAAAATAAAAGCCTGGGTGTCTACTGTACTTCTGGTTAACCAACTTTCCATCTTATAGCCTGGGGACCACCTGGAACCCTCTCATGGCCACTGGTGGTCCCCGGACCACCTGTTGAAAACCCCTGGTCTAGTTAATTTTATTATTTCATAACCTTTGGTTCCATTTTCAGTGGTAGGCCTACACTCTGCAGTCCCAATCTCCACTTCCATTTCTACACTCTCAGAGTTAGTTACCATAAGCCTCCATTTGGTTCCAAACTATTTCCTAGCGGCCCCAATGACCACTGGCCCACTTTTACTACCTCACAACGTAGTTTATACTTCTCTGACCTCAAACTTAAACTTATTTCTGCCTGTATATGAATGATTTATTAGTACAGATATGTCATATATTATTTTTACTGCTGTTGGTTTCACATGCAGTCTCTCCATCTTTCTCACAATTATTGTGTCCGCATATGCCTGTCCTGCGGCCATCAAAAAGCATCCTTTCAATGTTCCTGTGTGTGTGTGTGTGTGTGTGTGTGTGTGTGTGTGTGTGTGTGTGTGTGTGTGTGTGTGTGTGTGTGTGTGTGTGTGTGTGTGTGTGTGTGTGTGTGTGTGTGTGTGTGTGTGTGTGTGTGTGTGTGTGTGTGTGTGTGTGTGTGTGTGTGTGTGTCTCTACCAAGAAAAAACAATCAGTAAATGTTAATGTGCTTCCTTAGGCATTCTGAGTGACAGTGCATCAGTCGCTGCATAAACATCAATGACATCACATCACATTAATGTTGATGGGAGGAAACGCTGGCCCCGGGGGGCATTTTTCAGGTGACCTTAATCACAACAGCCGTTCTTCTGAACCCAGAACTCCATATATGGCTGCGTTGGTTCCCTTCCCACGCAAGTAAGACGCGCCCGTCTTACTCATTGGGAACGTGACCATGTAAGCCAGGCTGAAATGCCTGCGTGTCTGTCTGTGTGTCACACACAAGCGTCACACACACACTCCATATTTGGGTATTCCCAAATATGGAGATATGCGAACAGCGCCAACTGGTGTATTTATGTGTATTTATTTTAATCCTGGACTGTACTGTATGTACATCACATAAAGTTGATTGATGTGCTGGAATGTATTTCGCATCAACACAAACAGTACCACTATAGGCCTACACGTTTTTTTTTTTTTTTTTTTTTTTAACTAAACATCTTTTAGCAGAATCTTTCAGTGAAACAGGTATTGATTTTGTAGTTCCTGTTTCCCCCTTAGGGAACATCTCTCTTTCTCTCCATTTCACAGCACGCTCATCATTTCGACACACAAACGCGACCACATACACACACCCTCCCCCTCTCTTCCAGGCCGTCCTATGCCGTGTGCACCTGCTCAGGTTATGTTCGCTGTAATGTCTGTAATGTCAGTCGATATCCAATTCTCCTTCCTTTAAATCCATACCCCTTTTCCCTCCTCCACCTCCCATCATTCCTTCTGTCTGCTCACTAACCAATTGTTAACCCAGTGGTTCCCAAAGTGGGGTGTGGGGACCCCCAGGGATCCTTAAGTTGTTGTAGCTCCGCATGCAGTGTTGTCAGGTCGCCTGGCCCAGGAAGTGAATTCCCCGTAAATTCTCCTCAACACTTTTCAAAAATGACTATAAAGATGATTACACCACCTCAGGCCAATCAAATAATTTGTAAGAAAAACTAAGCAAGACGTATTCCTGTTTATTTTTTCTGTGTGAAATTTGCAACGTTCTGCCCGTGTCCCTTCTACCTCACAACACAACATGCAGTAATCCTTAACTGCAGTGGTTTTCAACCAGTGGTCCTTGAGAGGGTTCCAAATGGGCCCTTGCAGGTCCATTTGGTTTGTGTCAATAAGATAACCCCGAAAGTGCTAAACCATCCTGATATGGTGTTTAAACCCTTAGTTTGCATTTATTTGGCTTAGTTACCCCGATAGCAAAATCCATTGATTCAACGATGAATTCTGGTTATCTAACAAGAATTCAACGTTGAATCAATGGATTTTGCTATCTGGTTATTCTGTCTGTTTATTATTTTTGCACTATTACATGGCTTGAATGAATGCTCCAATCAAAAGCTAGCGTTCTGACCACGTGAGCGCGGTCACCACAGCGGCCCGCTCTCTGCTCAATATCGGACCTCCATGCATGACCGAACGTAGCCTACACAACTGCAGATAAATAAAAGCAGCCTTGATATGTACTATTTCTGTCAATTATTTGTTATTTATTAATGTATTAAAAGCTACGTAATAAGTGGGATAACAGCCTTCAAACCGGTGATTTGTTTCCTAATAACTGACTGAGGATTATTAGGAAACAAATCGTGTGTTATCCTTTACGCAATCGCTTGTTGTAAACGTACGCAATGTCTTGTTGTAAATCCTGCTGAAATTCAGGTGAATATCGAAGGTCTATCGTAACTGTTAGGTGTGTGTGGTGCGTGCATGCGTGTGTGTGTGCGTGTGCGTGTGCGTGTGTGTGTGTGTGTGCGTGCGTGCATGCGTGCGTGTGCTGCTTCAGTAAGGAAAAGGCTCTCTGCTGGCCCTTTGGATTGTGGCAGGCCAGGGGCCCATAATTTCTCGACCCGCCTATGGTTGACTTGACTTGATTGATTGATTGTAATATGACAGTTCACCATGCCACTTATAACACTGTAAAGCCACACAGCTCAGAGCAGTATCTGTCACGCACGGCACACTTCATCCCTCATTCATATTTTGCCGAGGGTCAAATCCATTTATACTAAAGCGTGTGGTGTTAATGTGTGTACTGTCAGATCTGATGTGTGGACCCACACTTCTAGAGGTTAGCATTATGCATTACATTATGCCATATTGCCCTTGGCAACGCAAAATAATCCCTAGCTGCTTCTATAGGGATAACATTTTATGTCGAGAGATAATTTCCGTTATCCATTCACGGCAGCGGTTTTCAATCATTTTGATACCAGGGCCCACTATTTATCCAGCATTTTAGCCATGTTTAGCCATCTCTCTCAGACCCAAAACTAAAGTTTTTTTGTCCTTAAATGAGACGTTTATGTTCACAATAGACCTTTAGCTAAGCCCCACCGTAGGACACATTCCATCTGGAAAGTACCAATGTAAATATCATGGACGTTACACAATAAATAGTAACTGGTTCATTTTTGGAACCATACCTTCAAAATCCCTTCCAAATCCAACAACAAGGCATGCCCTATGCAGTGGGACATTTATTTTTTTTAAAACAATGTTTTATCATATAGGAAAGCTATTGGTGGAGAGGTTTGTCTATCACATGTTATGCTTCGATTGGACCATAGCAGTTTGGGAAGGGGCTTAGCTAAAGGTCTATTCCATCCTCTCAAGGAACCCGCAGGGGGATACTGAATGGACCCTGTGGGAGTTACAGAGGCTTGTCGGTCTATTTGTTATGGACCCAGAGTTATGGGGGTCCTTGAACATAAAAAAGTTTGAGAACTACTCGCGCAGAGCAGTTGGAGTGGAGGCTTACATCACGGTGCAGGTGATTTATGTTTGACCCAGTATAGGACACAGAAGGAGACTGAGGAATGAGCAGCCTGATAGCAGCCTTATGACACCTAATGGGGAATAAAATGGTATCATTCAAGACGGCTGTCTTGAGTGGCCATGAACTGCAGGGAGGACGGAGAGTGTATTATGTTAAAGAGGGAGAGGGAATATGTAAATGATATGAGCCTGAAGACACTGACCCTAATAGCTCCATGCATTAGCTGTTAGCGCCAGACTAGTATGTACTGTTCTACCATGTGCACTGTAGTACATGCCAGTGTGTACACCCCCCCAACACACACACACACACACACACACACACACACACACACACACACACACACACACACACACACACACACACTGTGTAGGATATTAGGCAATTCCATTTGTTCAGTTTCATCACCTCATAGCAAATGGGGTTTCTTTTTTTATATTTTTTATTATCCCACGATTTTTGTAACACATTTTTCACCCCTGTGTCAATTATCTTACTGGTTGTACAGTTGACGACCAACGACCAACAGTTGAAATGGTATAAAACACAATAGCCTACTGTACCCATTGGTATTATGAAAGTTGAGAAATAATGGACCAGACTTAGTTTTCTGAATTATTATTCATGTTTTTAAATGGTATGTTTTTTTTCCCTAGTTTTTATTATATAAAACTTACTTATCTTTAATCTGTGATATATGTGACAACCAAAGCACAGACACAAATAAATAATTAAAACTAAAACTATTACTAAACTGAACCTAATTAAAACTAAGCATTTCCACCAAAATAAAAACTCAATAAAACGAGAAAAAAACTAAAGCTAACTGAATTAGGAAATAAAATGTAGAAAATAACTAAAACTAAACTAAAACAAGTAGGCCATGGCCTACTTGTGCGTGAGCGGAGCAGGCTAATATTCATAGCATTAGCTATAAAGGTCTTTCACTTACATCACCATTACGCTATCACCTAAACCGGACAATCTGAGTACCGACCGCCTGACGAACACCGAACGCTGCGCACAGATCGCCTACTTGTGCCCGCTCCGCTCATGCAAGTAATGAAAAATCCCAGACTATCATAGCACAGCTGGGCATAACAGGCAATGGATAAGGGATCTAGAGGCAATGGCATATGGCACAGCCTACTGATTGGAGGTGATACCCCTTGCTAAACTTAGGATGCTTTCTGTCCCGGTCCCAGATGGTCGCAAGTTTCTATTCCAAACATGTTTTTCCCCCCTATACTCACCTCCTAGCCGCTCCTTTATCTATTCCATCTATTTCCGTCCGCGCTTCTTCCCTTCTTCAATCAATCTACGTTCCACTCCTCCTCCTTCACTGTCGTCCTATCTGTCTGCTGGCACACACGTCCTTCCGTCTCTCCAACCGTCATTCTATGTCGTCTTCGTCCCCGCGTCCTTCTGTCCATGCAGCTGTGTCTCTGCCACATGGGTGCTGCTCCTAATAGAAAGATGTTAATCTTATCCTCTGAAATTGAGGCACACACACAGACACACACGCATGCACACACGCACGCACACACACACACACACACACTTGTGACATTTGCCTGTTACCCCAGAATATACACACGGTACATCTGAGGACCGTTGTACAAAAGCCTTCCAACTTGTTAGCGATCTCTAATGTTTGATTCAATTTTTTGGTGGATTGTTTTCAAAGGTAACAGACGTACCACAGCACAGATGTGGTAGATGTTGTGTATGCAGTATCGATCCACCAACCAAACCAACCATAGCCAATGCAAACAAATCAAACTGACACTGTCCCTCAACTCAAACTGGACTTTTAGAAATGACCAGAGAGCAAAATTAAAGACATACACACAATCCATAAATAAAAGGGGACAATCCATACACACAATCCATAAAAGGGACAAAAAAAAGCAAGCAACACATAAAAGGCCAGAAATACCCTCAGTTACAGTTGAACGCCTTGGAGAAATAATTACTTTATTTTATTTTTTTACAGTGACTACATGGGCACCATAAATATGAGGAGACAAGCTGTTCCAGAGCTCAGGGGCAGCCGCCGCAAAGGACAGAGGTCTTTTCCAGGTAGGACTTTTTTTTTGCCACAGACATATTCACTGGAAAGTTTGAAGCGCATAAAGAATTAGACCTGGAATGGCCTTAACAGGTCTGTAACTGGGTCTGAGAATTTCCAAATGGAACTAAACTCATAAAGGTGCATTCAGACTTACGTGGTTTAATGTCACGAATACGTTCAAAGTCAATGCAAAGATATGAACGGGTGCGACGCCAATGGGTGCAGCGCAACCAAGTGTGGTGCAAACCGAGCCGCTTTGGGTGAAGCGGGTCCATTTTGTTACACTCCTTGTTAAATTACTGTGTTCATAGCCAATCTACACATGATGTGAGCAAAGGAACTTTCTTTCTTAAAGATGGAGTGCCATGATTTTTTTCTACCCTAAAACATGATCATCTGGTATCAGGTTATATGACAAGTAAGATTTTTTTCCCCAAAAAGTGTTCAGTGTTTGTTAAATTGTCATTTTTATGATTCCACCCTACCAGTTCATTAAGTATGCCTGGTTTGCCTGATGGGTGGAGATCCGCCTGAACTGAAGCCACGCCCACAGCTTTAGATGCATGATAAAGGGGGAGGAGTTATGGGATATGGGAGCATGTGATGTCACTATATTGAAGTTTTTTTCATTGGCATGTTTGGCTGGAAAGGTTCAGCCCCCAGGAAGAAACCCTAAATACAAAGGGAGGACATCATTGCACATAAAAAACACACCAAGGGATCTATTTACATACTGTCACCTCTTAAACATGTACAAAATTGGAAAAAAATACAAAAATCACAGTACCCCCTCTTTAACCAATATTGAAATGCACGGCCAAAATGAAGCAACGTGAGCGACTGGAAACGCTTTAACCTTCCAAGTCTGAATGCGCCTTTAGGGTTCATTTGGACGAACATATACATTGGTTTAGTTACTGTAAGATCAGTAAAATCCATCCATCCATCTTCAACCGCTTATCCATAGTCAAGTCAGGTGTAACAGAGAACTCCAGACTTCTTCCTTCTCCAGAGTATCATTAATGACTTCTGCCTGGAGGATCCCGAGACGTTCCAAGACTAAAGAGTCGAGTCCTTGGTCTGCCCCAAGGTCTCGTCCCAGTGGGACGTGCATCCTCCCTATAGGGATGTCCTCAGTGCACGTCCCGCTAGGGAGAAGCCCGAGAGGCATCCTAACCAGATGCCCGAGCTACCTAAGGTGCTATAGCTCCTTTCCAGGCAAAGCAGATCAGTAAAGTTCTTTCGCTCTTTCTTGTGTGAACCTCATGAGTTGAATACCCTTTTTAGCATTCAGCCAAGGCACTGCGATGTAAATGTGGGTGTAAATATGTAAGTTTAGCTCTTTAGCTATTCGTGGCACACTCGGAAGGAGCGTTTTTTAATGGATATTTTCACCTTGACTGAAAAACCTTGTCCGTTCATATACAACCGCTATTAATCTTGTGTGCGAGCGTGCGTGTCTGCGAGCATGCATGCACGTTAGTTTGATGCCCACTTGTATATCACTTCTAGGTTGGAAGGATTCCTATTTTCATTTTACACTGATGGTCAGGTCCATTAACCCCCTTAATGGGATATTCCACTCACAAAAAAGAAAAGAAAAAAATAATAATAATAGCAATTTCCTGACAGTTCCTGACTTGTTTTTATTTGCTGATGAGTTTGTCAGTATATTTAGTTTTAGTCATGATAGTTTAGTTTTTATTCCCTCAGTGAAAATTGATACACAGCGGACCAACATCTTCCTTCGTAGTTATGTGGACGCTATATACTGTATGTTAGTATTTACCAAGAGTCACTGGGCTGGAGCTGTATGATGGATACACCTCACCGCACAAAGCAGATTCGTCCATAGTGAGCGGCTGAAAACGTTTGAATGTGCTTACCCTCTCTAAACCTCTCTCTTACCCTGAGGTACTATAGATTGCTGCGTCGGCTCTGTTCGTTCAGGGTGCATACAGATCTGTGTGCACCCATATATCCATCTATCTACCAATCTCGCAGGGCCTGAGTGTAGCATTTTGATCATATGAAACAAACTCCAGGGATGTCTCTGGAAAGCTGGCTAGTACCTTCTTCTGTGTGTCTCTCTCCCTCTCTCTCTCTCTCTCTCTCTCTCTCTCTCTCTCTCTCTCTGTCTCTCTGTCTCTCTCTCTATACAGCCATGTATATCACAGAATAACGATTCAAAATAAATCAACCTTCCAGCCTCGATCTGCCGGGCAGAGAGCGTGTACTACTGTACACATTTCCATGATCACATTCTGAGTTACAAATCGTCACAGGCAGAGTAAAGAAACCTGGTATGTCCAACAGCATTAATTTCAGGAAATGAGTTCCAATGGATTGCAATCGTTGTAGTTATTATGTTACTCAAAATTGTTGTTCCAGGGACATCCCCAGAAGCAAAGCTGGGCTGAATTACAAGAATTCGCTCACCCAGGAGTCAGCACAGCTCCATATTCAGACAACATGTCATGTCAAAACTGGACAACTATAACTGTACTGTAACTAGCGTGGTATGGCACCACCATATCTTCCAAGTCTGATCGCACCATACAAACCCTCCCAGGTGCTCAGATTAGCTGACACTGGCAAGCTGGAAGTCCCCTCTCTAAAAAAAAACACCTAGAGCACACTCCACAGGCTACAAACTCTTCTCGTTTCTCATAAAGTAGGCTAGGGCAGTACTTGCCCTAGCTTTGACCTCCTACAAATGCATAAAGTCTTGGCCCATAATACTCAACCAAATGGACCCTAGCGGGTCCATTTGGTTGCATTTGTACACTCAGAAAAAAGGTCCTAAAAGAAAAATTAACAACTGATGATAGAGCCGCCATTGGACTGATCTATTTTTGGCCGAACCTAGATATATAGCATTTCATGTAAACACGGCACTTTATAGCATTTTTATGCACAGTTATTAGAATATTTACTGTTATGGCCATGCTTTTTTATTTTCTTCATGAGAGAGAGCAAGGTGGTTTATATTGTGCTGTGCCAATACAAATCCTGCATCTGTTTGATCCTAAGTAGTACAGTAAATACTGGGAGGTGAGAAGGCTTTTATGCATAATGGTGATTAAGCATGCAACCTTTTGGCTCATTCTAATATTGTCTGCGCATGTACTGTGCGTAGCTCTTTATCATTGAGTATGTATCATGGTGACAGAGGCTAAGGTGACAGCTAAGGTGGCTCTATCGTTGTCCGTGCTAAGACCCTTATCCCTAAGGATAAGGTTGTGATCGATCACCACTATGGAATAAGTTTCAGCATAACAACAACAATGTCTTAACTGAAATGGATCATGACAAACAACTCAGCGTTCGGTTGCTGTTCAAACGCAACTTTAAACATCGGCAGTCTAGCCCGAAAGACGCTGATGTATATTCCCAATGATAAAACTTTTTGATAACACATTAAATATTAAAAAAAGCTCTCGTTTTGGACATACAAGGATTAGCCCTGATGATCATAAGTGTGATGTTGCGCTTCCTTGCCCTCTGTCCCTGCCCTCTGTGTACAGAATGGCATCGATCAGTGTCACGTTGTGTCACATTACATAAGGATAAGCGACCGTTCAATATTGTGCCAGTGGGGAATCCCATAATATCATGCCTGGCTTACAGAATCAGCTGGAAGCTTCCATGGGATGATCCAGCTGAGGCTATAGGATGATACACTGCTATAGGTTATTATCGTGCCACAACACACAGTTATTGAGGTTCCTTAGGGCTTTACACCGTAGTGGACATTAGCCCCGAATCTTGAACTCCACTACACAAATGTATTGATTTTCCCCCGCCTCAAAGTAACACTGAACATGTACAAATTCAAAATCCACAAATAAGGTTCTGCCACCTGTCTGATTTCTGTCTGGACAAGGATGTGGAACCTGGGCGCTCTCTTCGGGTCTTTGTACATGCATTAGCTGAAAATCCAAAATAGCGGCCAGATTCTGAGGCAGAGTGGATTAAAAACGTTTAACTTCAGACCCCCACTAGTTCCAGAACCTTTCTGGAGAGACATGGGACAAGGGTGTGAGACCCTTGCTTGGGAGTTAGATTTTGCATTTGTACAGTACATGTTCATTGTTACTTCGAGGTTGTGGCGTGTGGCTCGGCGCACACCCTAGACTTTGAACTCTCAAAATGTCAGAATCAATAAATACGTCTTGTTCTTGTTTTTTGGTTCTACACCATAAGCTATAATCTCTTTTTCTCACAATATTTACCATGTTATAGGGATGCCTGGTCTTTAATTGGTTATAGATCATTAATTAAGTTATCAAAAAAAGCTCATTGATGTGTTGTAGCCCAGTAGTATAGCGACGAGTGCACCAGGGTGGGCCGTGGCCCGTTTATATAGAGAGCTGGATCACCCATCAATTAAAACAAACAAATATATACAACTAAAACAAAATGCAAAAAAAAAATCATATGCAGCAACTCATAATGTAAAAAAAATGAGCACATAATGTTATAATAGATTTTTGTAAATGAACACATTGCAGCTCACAATGTAATAAATGTTCATAATGTAATAATGGCCCATATTGTTGGGGGGGTTTACACTGTAATATGTATTACCCCTACTGTAAACTTTATTTCTTTACAAATGCATCATGCCAGTGAGCAGTGTCATGATCACTAAGTAGGCTATCATGTTATACATACAGTAAGAGCATGCCCACCCACTCCTGGCCAGGCCCACCCAACACTGAAGTTCTGGTTCGCCCCTGTCGTAGCCTGCATTATTTACATCTGTTTTTTTTTTCTGTTAAACACACTCCCACAGAAGTAATGATTGTCTTGCCACGTGAGATATCTTGGCATGTACACATGCCAAATTGCACTTACAAATCACATCTCTGCACGTCGATGATGCTATTATGCCACATGGATGACATTTTGCTTGTGGTGTGTGCTGACCTGCGATGGCTATACGTGCAATTGTTTATCCGTATAGAGTTGTGTGTTTTCGCATGCAGTTGAGCGGTTTGATTTGTGACAGCTGTAAAAAGCCCTGCTCGTCCGAATGCAGCGAGAGGTGGCGTTTTTTTCTTTTCTTTCTTTTCTTTTTTTTTCTGGTGAAAGCCAAAGTAGCACAGCATATAGACCATAACGCACATTCATTGAGTCAAGACACAGCACAAATTCAGGTGCAGGCATGCATGCGCTCATCCATTATGCACCGCGTTCGCAATCCGCGATGTGGCACACACAGATGTGCCATGGATGGTGTATCTTTATCTTGTCGCCCGTCGCAGATTCCCGCTGACCTCCCCGCGTCGCTTGTCCGCGCTTGCATCGGCAAGCGCTGACAACTCCCATTTTATTTTCTGTCATGTTTTTAGAGGCCTTTTCCATGTCCTCTCTGCCAACAATTCCATTTTTTTCCTGAGTGGCTTCTATATACTCCAGGACCAGGCCATGTTTTAAGTAGCTTTTTCAGCCACATGCACGGCGCATTGTGATGCAGATGGGGAGAGGCAGCATGCTTAAACAGACAGACAGGGAGGCTGACAGTAGAACGAGGGACGCGTCACCATCTGATTATGTGGAAACAGACACACACACACACACACACACACTCACACACACACTAAGATTACTGTGCTATGGACGAGTGCATCCACTCACACATGTATGAGGCTCATGCATACAGTATATACAGTATGTTATACAGCATATATGTATGAGCACGTTAGTCTATGTATATATGCTGCATACGGTGCTTGGTGGTTTATTCTCGTTTCTCTCTCTCTCTTCCGGCAGCTGCACGATGGCATGCATGAGGACTGGCCTCCAACAGCTTGTTCACACTTTCACATTTTCTTTTCACACTAAGCCGACCGTGAATGAAAAGGTGTTGTTAGTTGGCCTCTCCGTGGCTTTTGATATATACACGGCGGATATTAGGGATTGCTTGGCGCTAAAGGATTCGCCACATTGACCTAATAGGTCAGCGTGCACAGCGGAGAGGGCAATGTTAACGCACAGGCAAATTAAGCTGTATATAATATATATACGTACATACTGTCTGCCCTTTGCCTCGGGCTGGGTGTGTTCCTGGGAGGCCAAGCATGGTGTGAAGGGGATAACACTGTGACAGACGCTGGCATCTGCAGCATACTAGTTGCCTTCCTGCCTGCCTGCCTCGGTATGCTCACATGCACTCAATAGGCATGGCAGGGATATGTACAGTATAGAAGGTCTTAACTATGTTTCAACAAGTTTCAATTGAAGCAGGCCTCAACCCTGAGGCGACATCCAAGCTCTGGCCAACCATCAAGCGGCAGGGGTGAGTCAACCCCCTACCACCGTCGGCTGCTCTCTTTCTGTTAACATAGGCCTTGTTGGTCATATTAAGGAAGCTGGTGTACCTTCGCTAAAATATGCCTGGCCAACATTCCACTCGCCCCAAACTCTTCTCCCTCCTGGCCCCAAAACAATGGAATGCACTTCCCATTGCAATCAGAACCGCAGATTCACTCCCTATCCTCCACCGCAGTCTGAAAACACAGCTCTTCAGACTCCATCTAGCACAAACCCATAGCACTTGCAGCACTGAGCTAGGTACTTTAGATAACATAACATACTGTATCATAATTGTCAAGAGTAATGGCTGTGCAATGATGTGGAACAGTGGACAAGTGCACCCACTCACACATGCATGCGGAACAATGTTCTGTGGAACAGAATAATGTTGTCATGGGTTCCTCATTTGGTCTGGAAACAGGCCTCCAGTAAGGGTGCTATGATGCTGACTATAATACACTATGGTGCTATCTACAGTATGGTGCTGACTGTGTTACGTTATGTGCTATCTATGGTTCTGACTGTGTCACGTTATGGTGCGGACTATGTTACATTATGGTGCTATCTAAGGTGCTGATTATATTACGCTATGGTGCTATCTACGGTGTTGACTATATTACGCTATGGTGCTATCTATGGTGCTGACTATATTACGCTATGGTTCTATCTATGGTGCTGACTATATTACCCTATGGTTCTTGATCATAAATTACAGACTTCCGAATTGCCACTTTTCCAAGATAAATGGAGATACGTGCTTTGCTTGACTCATTGACTCATTTCAGATTCACTTGAAATGAGACAGTGAGAAACATTCACTTTTTACCACACACAGAAACACATGGAGAAGCTCCATTATGCTGTCACAATGACAATTAACACTCTTGGAGCCGAGCTGTTACGTACTATACAGAACCATAATAGATAGTCCATTCAGAAACATCCAGTGCTTTTCCACAGATAGCATAGCAGAAAGTAAACAAAGCTGGTCCACCGCACCAGTGCCATTGATGTCTTGGCTTACATGCCAACCGGTGAATGGATTATGTAGAGAAAATGGCGTGGAACATCTCTGTTTTTAATGAATCCCAGTGGAGGGGAGGCGGACGCTATGGCCGTTGTATCAGTGAGCCTGGGTCGGCCCACGCTTGCAACTATATGTGGCTCTGGCGTCGGCCGGGCGCTGTAGCATGAGTTGTGCCGGGTACGGCTTTAGCGACCAGCCTGTTAAGCAATCTTTTCATTGTTTATTCTCTCTGTCATCCTCTGCTTTGCTCTCTTTCTCTCTCTTTTCTAGTTGGTTGGGTTTTGAGCAAGACCTGAGACACAATAGAGAGACAGAGCGAGAGAGGAAAATACGAGAGAGCAAGATGTGCCTTAGGAGTGGGTGACAAATAATACTTATGATTCACGCTCCGTCGCCTAACAGTGTCACCGACCCAAAAATAGCAGGGGCTGCGTTAGAACGCAATCGCATCCATGACACGTTGTAAACTCCTAGATTACAGTAGCAAACGTCAGTCGGCTGCAGCGCACGCCGTATGATGAAGTGCAATGCGGTTCAAAAATGCTGGTGGGAGAATGGAGAGAGAGACGGGCGATGATCACCCACCCCGGTGCGCAGCATGCTAATAAGTATAACCCCCTGTCTCTGTGCGATCAATGCCATGGTGCCCATGTCTACCATAACTCATTCTGTACTAGAACCCTGTTTGGTGCATTAGCACTAGCTTTAGCTATTCTTTCAGAGTGAACGTTATTAAACGAGAAATCCCCACCAAAACACAAGCATCCATCTACTTTGATCCCTGTGACATCATATATACAGAATATAGAGAGAGAGCTGAGCAGTCCCGCCCATTTTTATCGTGTCGCCCGCGTCCCAGAAATTGATTCCTCGTTCCTTTTCCTCACTTTTTGAAAATTATTTATATAAAGGTTACGCCGTGGACAGAGCCAACTCGCACCGTGACAAATCATAACAACAACAACAACAACAACAGTATCACAACATTATCATGCAATGTCTAATTAGCAAGAAGGAAAAAATCGCAGGATGCAATACTTTTTGATTTGTTTTACTTCTTAGTAATAATTATTATTACACGACCCAGGTTGGCTTTGTCTGCGGCGTAATCGTCTTTAAATCATGTTTGAAAAGTCTACATGTGCAATGTCATGTAAGGTCTGGGACTGCTCAGCTCTATTGCTCGGGATTTTTATTATAGATGATGTTGGTCGACATTTCACCCTGAGGACCCCCTCCCACAGTTTGCATTCGCGCAGGTTGTCTTGGTTCTAACATTAGAAAGACTGGGAAAAGTGGCCAATTAGCATTTGCTTAAATTCATATTTAGAATTTCTGAGGTGATAGAATGTATGGGTATTTTAGTAGCTCCAAACATACAGTATATCCTGAATATATTTTCCCCATATTTTAATAGTATACTGACTCACACATGTGCTGTACATCACTCTGGGGCAGCCTTTACATCCCAGTGATCCCAGAGGTAATCTATTCCTCCTCCTCCCCTCACTTCTGCAGTGTTTGGCGTGGTGTGATGTGTGGGGAAAAAAATACGTTTGGAGCTACTAAAATACCAGCATTAGAATGAAAACAACCTGTGGCAATGCAAGCTCTGGGAAGGGAGGGGGGCCTCAGGGATAAATGTAGAACAGGGTGGCATCTATGACAAGAATCGAGGGCAATATATATGATGGCACAGGAATCAAGGTAGATAGATGCCCTTTGTGTTTTCGTGTGGATTTCTCCTTCAATTCAAATTTCAAACCCATATGGAAAAAAACGTTATATGCGAACCCCTGAAAGTGGCACCTTTCATACAAGCCACTTTACAAAAAATAGTATCCATCTTATATATGTTTTGTATGTCATATATAATTCTTATAAATTACAAAATTATATATGTTTCACTTTACAAAATAATACTATGGATCTTATATATTTTTGAATGTCATATATAATTCTTATAATCACAAAATTATATATGTGTTATACTGTATATATGTTTCACTTAAAAAATACTATGGATCTTCTATTAACTTTATTCTCTTATATGAGGGTTGTATGAAAGGTGTCACTTTCAAGAGTTTGCATATAAAGTTTCTTCCATATGGGAACTTCCATATGGGAGTCCATCATATTGTCAGATGTGGGTCCGCAGCCAAACACAGATAATTCTGTGGGTCATTGGCGGGAAATATTATTAGCTGACACAGAAACATACTGTAGATTTTTTTTCCAAAAAGTGTTTGACTGACCTTGAAGTCATTTTACAGAATAGTGTCAGGTTGAAATGGGATAAGTCAAAGCACCCCCCCACCACACACACACACACACACACACACACCCCCCACACACACCGACCGCCCCATAGGGCCACACGGAGGCACCGATTTGGGATCGATTTATCCTTGTTAGTTGTCCCGCGCACAGCCTTGCGCACAGTGGGGATGTCATGCAGGCCTGACCTCAGATCAGTAGAGCTATAGTATACACACTCCATGCTTTCACTTGTCATTGCTGACAGCCTCCTGAGGACTGCTTTGTACAGAGTAGTGGGGCTTGAATTTCAATGATTCTCATGTTTTAAACCTCTCTCTCTCTCTCTCACTCACACACACACACGCACGCACGCACGCACGCACGCACACACACACACACACACACACACACACACACACACACAAAATGTTAGGGGGAGAAATGTAGAGCTTTGGAGCTTATGGATCTGGCCTATAGGGAAGTGAGAATGAAAGAGAGAAAGACAACAATAAATGGCTCAAAGAAGGACTTCAGGGATCCCTTCCAGGTTCCTGTTTTATGGATGAGTTGTGAGATAGCTGTGTGGTGGTATAGCGAGTAAAGATTAGTCAGTGCTGTGAAGGGTTCTCTCTGTGTGTCATTCAGATAGCATTAGTTTAACTGGACAAAGTCGTTGGGGGCAGAAAAGGGTTGGATTGGTCCGTCCCTATGTGGCAGGAGGAGGCATTCTTGGCAGCAGTGATTCTCATTCTAATGTTGTCACCTCTGTGTCACGTCATCTCTTCGGCCAGTCGTTATTCCATCCATCATGTTTAAACTCCACGGCTGCTTATGCATTGCGATAGTTTCTCTTGCTGTGTTGCCAATTTTCCTAGAGAAACAAGTGGCCAGGTCCATGAAGACCAGCACACATGATAATATATCTACAAGCACACAGCGACACATTGTGAGGTATATGTAATGCTTGGCGTGAAGAAATGTGGGAAACCACCCGTTTAAACAGTAGGAGGAGACCTCCCAGAAACAAAGATTTGACTTAAAAATATACACTGTGAATTTGCACATTAAAATATAATAAATAATAATAATAATAATAAATAAAACGCAGATGCACAAGCTTGTAACATGAATTGGTGTTAATGATAATATGTTATGTGTTAATGATCATCATTATCACTAAAGTATAACATGTTGAAACACAGAAACACTTCCAGAATGCATTCATTTCACATTGTGCAGAATACAAAAGCATCTGTAAACATGTTAGTTGCCAACATCCTAGTCTGGCATCTGGGACTGCTCATTTCAGATGAGCTTCATGGAGACATTCCTCTTTTTCACCTGGAGATATACAGTAATATTCTGTTATTTTGCCACAACACTAATTAAACTGCTGTCACTGTCGTCCTGTGTTTGGCTGTGTCTTTTCCGGCTGGTTGGGTTGTGAGCAACACCTGGGAGAAGCAGAGAGGGGGGGTTAATTAGGGGGGATGCGCCATGCAGACGTAGACAGCCATTGTACAACTGAAAATGATCCCTTCACTAAGTCCCTCCCCATTCCGTCCTTGTCCAATAGGCATGTTACAAGACCAGGAAACAGATGATGCACTATTTGGCTTGGCATTGGACAGTGACTAAACACTGTCCCAAAGGGTGGTGTTTTGAGAAAGGCTAATTGCAGATATATAAGCGCACTAAGGGCCTTTTCAACTTGCAGTTTGTCCCTGTTGGAGACTACAATAAATACTTTTGTCATCATTAGAACATACATGTACAATTGTACATTCATTATTTTTGAACGATATCCCCCAAAATGTAAAAAAAAATAATAATAAATAAAACAAAAATAATAATAATTTATCATCATTATTTTAATAATCATTATACATTTGCAAAAGATGTTCTTTTTCCACACTTCATACTTTACTAATCATATTACAAAATAGCCGTAAGGTTGAAATCTCTATAATGGGGATTTGTTATTAATCAATCATTTAATGAAACGGTCCCTAACACACCAAACACTGCCTCCCATCTGAACCGCCTCGCCAGAAGATGTGTGCAGCTTTACAAAGTGAACGTCCGCTGGGCCTCTTCTTTTTTCCTACTGTTCCAAACATCCGTCACAGACATCAGAGTAGCCTCAGGGCCATCAGACCGAGAGAGCAGCACAGATCAGCATAATATCCACAGCCTCATGGGGGAGAATGCACAAGGAGATTATGGAAGGGAATGTGGAAGTGCTGATGTGCAAGGAGTCATGGAGTCTTGGGCGCGCTCCATGTATGATCTGTCTCTACTTAGTACAATCCTAATCGTAGCAGTTGTTGCAACTGTCGTGTATTTTGTGTGATAAATGTACACTTGTAGACGGCGACGCTGATTGTAGACCATTTGAGACCCCCTCTCACCCGACACAGGCAAACAGGCAGATTGAGATATTCTCAGATGGTTTGTTTATTTCAGAAAAGTATTCACAAGGGCTTAGAGCATGTGAGCACCAGGGTGTCCACACCACCAGAATGGCCAAGTTTATGCATTCTTGCATGGCTTTGAGTGAACATAGAATTGAGGGAACATAGATATGACCCCATCTTAACGTTTCATCAAAAGCACGAAATCTTGTAACTTTAACCCATTCTAAAGGGAACCCCTTTAGGTGTTTCAATTGTTGAAAAATTGCAGATCTACAAGCTCGTAGCATGCTACCGAGTGGCACGCTATATGAGCTTGTAGATCTGCTATTTTTGTAATATTGTGAATTTTTTGCAGGGACCTGCATTTTAAGGACAAGGTTTTTTGTTTCAGGGACAGAATTTTACTTCCAGGAATAAAAGAAAAGAAAAGTTCCCAGGACATTTTTTTTTGTTTCAAGAAGCCTCCAAGAAAATCTCTGGAATTTTTAGTTCCTGGGAGAAAATCTTATAGCTCCAGGGACCTCCAAGAGGGTCCCTGGAACTACATATTTTCTGAACGGGGTCGATTTCAGATAATTTTGGAGCTCCTTGAAAGAATTAAATAGTTGAGCATGGCACGGACATAGAAACAGCTTTCTGAAGACTAGGTGTGTGATGGTGATGGATGTTGTCAGGACCTTCAGCTGGCGCTAGCCTCGGGCCCTCCATCACTTGGTTAAAGAGACAAGAGGTTATACCTTCCCGAGGTGAAGGAGGAGGATGCCAGAAGAAAACAAACCTCAACAAACAGTCCTTTTTTGAGTCTGTCTATCTGAATTCATATCAACCAAAAGGGCCTTTTTTTAAGGAAGAGAAGCCTCACACACACGCTTGATTTATACCTGCTTTGAGCACATTGCGCTACATGTCAAAATAGCCTGCCAATTTGCAAGCTCACAGCGTATTGCAGTGCGGAATTTGCAGATCGGCTATTCTCAGCGTGCGACGTGGCCAGCAACCAAAAATGTCATGCATCACTGGATCTACACCTATAAACAATAAATGCTCCCCGTGAGATACTGCAGCCTTGGTGCTCCTCCTGCCAACTTGACCAGAGCATTTATGTTGATCTGAGCTTTAGGACATATATCTCACACCTTCACCCAACCCTATTTAAAGTCTGACCTGTCCTAAATACAAAGAGAAAGGATAATACCATATACCATGAAGAGCTAAAGGAGTACCTGTTTCAGCTAATTAGTAGTCTGCTGACAGTGATGCTTCTTGGGTCTTCTTAGTTTCACACACTACTGGTAAACACAGAGAAAAGCTGCTAACAGCGCGGCTCTTCTAGCGCGACTCTTCTATTGGCTCTGGTCTGGTCTTGGTGTTGCCAGATTTCGAGAGAGAACCTGCAAACAGGTACAGAAATATGCCCATTAGACATTATAGACAACACTAGCACAGAGCCGCTTACAATAAGGCAGATTTGGCAATACCAGTTGGAGCACGTAAAAAAATCACCATGCTCTGATAGTGCCATGAGAGATGGGACATGTGACGTGAAAGAGTGTGAATGACATCAAATGCGTGTCTCTCATGGTCATTGCGGGAGACTTTACACCGTGCTGTAGGCCAGGTAGCCTATAGGCTTAGGTTTGTTCAATGATGGAGTTGGTAACCAAATGGACATTAAATAGATCGCTAACTCTTGTAACATGGAACCAAATGGATCCGTAATTAATTAGCGTAGAACATAGGATGTTTAACAATAATTGCTAGTCCATTTTGGTTTTATTTTCTGATTCTGCATTACTTTAATTAAAGGAATATTCCACTTTCAAAAAACTTTTGGTCATTTTATGGTCTACTCAGTCTCATGTGAACACACCAGACAGTTTATAAGTTACTCCATTCAGTATTTAGATACTTGATGTTCACGGGCGGCGTGGCCATCGGGAGCACCGGGACTTTTCCCGGTGGCCTGCGGCACTTAGTGGCCTGGACGGGGTACAAAAAAAATGTTTTTCTTTGAAACGTCCAGGGCAGGCCAGAGCGGCAGGCCCAGGCCAGCCCAGGCCAGGCAAACTAGTGTTTCTTTCTCCTTATAAAAATAAAAGGTGTCCTAGTACTACAGAGTTTAGTTGAGCAGTGTGAGTGACTGGCTGTAACCTGATATCTTGCACCTGCATGATGCGTCGGACCGGAGAGAGCGAGGACAGTGAGAGGCAGCGCTACGCAGCTCCCAGCTGGCCTGGGATCAGTGGGGGACACCCCCCCTGCCTGTCGCTTAGAGCTAGAGGAGATAGTTACGCAAACTCGGTTCACTTCATGGGGCCAGTCCAATGGAGGCTGTTCTATATAGACTTCTATTGAAAAAGGGGACAAGGTCGTCATTCAGGCTGCATGATCAGCGCCCGAGTGCTCAGTTTCTGACCCTTCAATGTCAGTTCTATTAGATGGCTCTGCCTCTGCTGCAGAAGCATGACTGTCGCATGTCGAGTGAGAAGGAGGAGGAGGAGGAGAGCGAGAGGCAATTGATCAGATTGACGACTAGAAAGTTATCAAAAAAGTAAACAACGGATAATGGATAAGAAAAAGAGCAAAGGTGGGGCTGAACGAGAGAGGGACAAGAGGGGAAAGGCCCTTGAAGAAGAAGGGGCAAAATGTTATAAATTAACCGAAATGTTTGGCAGCCTCCCTCCTCTCCCCCAAAGCCAGCCGTCGTCTGACAAAGACGTGCAACCCCCATCAACAAGTAGGTAAGTAGTAGGCTAGTAGTAATCACAACACACTGCTGCGAAGTGAGAGCTGAGAGGATAACATACTATATTAAAACCAATGGAAAATATTGTTTTTTCAGATTTGATAAATGGGCTGCCTATAGTAGGCCTACGAAAATGTATTGCATCTTAATGCATGTTTTGTATGTTTTTGTGTGGTGGCCAGTGCTGCCAACTGCCAAAATCCAAAATGCACTAGTGGCACTTCAGAATGTATTAGAATGCGCTAGATGCTTGCCTGGAAGGTGTGTAGACTTGGGATAATTCACATGAGGAATATTTTTAATTCTTGAGAGTGTAAAAATGAAACCAAATGGACCCGCAAGGGTCCATTTGGTTTCATTTTGTATGCTTTTGGTGGTGTGCACCCAGGCAAGAGGTCCAATTTAACCAAAGCACTTCCACTTGGTTTTTTGCTTCTAAGGGAAACCTCAATCTGACTCTGATATGCAGTACCTAGACATAGACCTGCCTTTAGGCAGGCATATAGGCAGGTATATATGTTGTAGTCAGATGCCACTGTGAGCAACTGATCAGTCTGTTATTTTTATTATTATCATCACTATTGCTATTTTCTTGTTATTATATTATTACTATTACTGTTATTGTTGCACACCATCTGCTTGTCTGTGTATTTTTGGTGGTGTGCACCCAGACAAGGAGGTCCAATTTAACCAAAGCACTTCCACTTGTTTTTTTGCTTGACTCTGCATGACTCTGATATGCAGTACCTTTTTTTAGATATTCAGTGCCTTTAGGCAGGTGTCCAGGGCTTCTTTGGTCTAATGTTGTCCAATGTGGAAGCTTATTTTGTGCATCTTATAAAGGATAAGTAATATTTATCGAGAATCGTCATTTAGTGATGAACAATGGTAATGCACAGTTTGAAAATAAACCTTTAAAGGCACAGTAGCCTTTAAAGGTTTTCCCACTTTTGCGAGGCGAGCACGCCGGGGGGGGGGGGGGGGGGGGGGGGGGGGGGGGTTGTGGCCTGGCAAAAGGCAAAGTCCAGATGGCCTGGCGAGGCCCACTCCGCCCCTGTTGATGTTCATTTTAGCGCATCCCCCTCCTTCCTATGCAAACCCATTATAACTTAAAACTCCATTTTAACCATGAGACTGAGTTGACCATAAAATGACCAAAAGTTTTTTTGAAAGTGGAATACCCCTTTAATTAAGATGTCTAGAGAATGTAGAAGAATTGTTTGGATCAGGATTTGCCTGCTGCTTCTTTCCTTACGTAGGTGAGCAGAGCGAGCACAACTAATGCAATCGGTGTGTGGTCATCCACTGTCCACCAAGTAAACCATGGCCTACTTGTGTGCAATACGCAAGTTGGCATTCTACTGAGTAGGTACTGTAGATCTAGTTATTTTAGGTGTTGTTTTTTCCTGTCACTACGAACTACATCACAGTACATCAGTTACACAAACTCATGCACTCACTCACGCATGCACATATACACACGCACACACACACACACACACACAGAGCCACACACGCACACACACACAGTTTATTTGTATAGTACATTTCAACAATGAAATTCAAGGTGCTTTGCTTAAAGCATTAAGGCATCAAGCCAGCGCCGTGTAAAACAAATTATGCTCTCTCTTTTTCTCTCTCTCTGTCGCTCGTTTGCTCTCTCACACACACACACACACACACACACACATACACACACACACACACGCACGCACCTACAGGGTTACAGCATGATAAACTTCCTTTTTGCGGTTTTCATACTACACTGACCTGCGGTGAAAATAATCCATTAGTGAAACAATTCCACTAAAGGGTCACTCCATCCCTTTTGCAATCACATCTTATTTTAATGTTTGGGAGACAAACACTTTCCTAGGGTTTTTAGGTGGGTATAGTAATACAATATGTGTTTTAGTAGGGGTGTTAACAACGATTCGGTATCGGTATACGGTACGGTATCGCGGTGGGCTAGACGTGGCAATGCGGTTCCGAACCTCTTTTTTTTTGGCCTGTTATATTACCGCCAAGGAGGAACATGTGTTGTATACCTAGATTTTAAACCACAAAATAAGTCTTTCCGACTTTTCATGATAAATTCATGAATGGTAAATGCAATATAATTGCAATGAAGGGTAAATGCAATAGTTAAATGAGCCTTCAGGGATTTTGACACCTGGAGCTCACTGGGGGCAGAGAGGAATTCCTTTATGGTCACCACAATCTATAATAGGGAGGATTAGCCAAAAATATGGGGATGAATAGATAGATGGATAGATTGCATAGGATAGATAGGTTTGGATTACACCTAGAACAGAAGGTTGTGCATTTCCTCCCTCATCCAGCGCCCACACGCATACTGTAAGTCATTCTGGTGACAAATGATGGAATTGTATAAACAAAGTGAGTTTTGCATCACTACCCAAATGAAACGTCCACGTTGTTTTCATGGTTGAAGTCCATTGTTTTTGTAACAGAGGCCTGGCAGCACAAGGACATTAGAATGAAGATCTCGTTTAACATCTGCTGACCAAATGAATTCAAATTTGATTTACCAAACCCGGGCATCATGGAGACTGATGTGTTTCTGCTTAAGGCGTGCACACACTAGACTCTTGTTTGCTGGAGTTGGATTTTGCATGTTGCATTAATATTAGAGACATTTTGGCCAGTATCCATGTCTAATATAATGAACTACTGTTATGGCTAACCGATATAACCGATATTTCCGAAGTTGATATGATCTCATTCTGTATTCAAAATTACAATAATTTTGTCCATTCCAAAAGATACTGTACATGTATCAGTCTGCCTGCACAACAGTATACGCCTACTGGTTAGTAGTGTGTAGATCTGTTCTGTGTCTTTGGGCTTGATTAGCTGTAAAGACAGACCGATTAATCCAAGTCTGACTCAATGATCGAACTGATGCCGATTAGTCTAATTAACAACTAGAATTGGTCGATTCTACTGATGTGTTTGTTGATTAATATTACATCACTAATTACAAATCAGAACTATAGTATATGCAAGAAGTTCAACTCTTGACATTAAGCTACATGTACAGCATGTGGGTGTGTACACCATGTGGGTGTGTCCACGGGGCATGTATGTGTGTCCAGGTCAGTAGCTGCCATATAAGAACAGTGTGACAGTCTGCATGCTCCTCACCAGACAACTAACCACATCTGAGTCCTGCTTTACTTGGACAATCAGGTCACACAGAGGACATCACATCAACAGAGTGACAACAATTGAACTCTGTCCTGCACCCTTCTCTACTTGAACGGGAGAAACAACTTGTGGAAATGACGAAGGTGGTCCTACTCATGACCCCAATCTCCCTCCTCCTCGTCCTCATCATCATCGCTGCATTTCCAGTGGAAGCTCGTGTCCCGATGAAGAAGTTTCACTACGTGCAGGAGAATAAAAACTGGACCGATGCTCGACAGCACTGCAGGGAGAAGTTCACTGACTTGGCTTCTGGTAGTACTCTAAAAGAATATCTGGTAAATCACTTTGTTACGTGGAAAGATGGTGCTAAACTAGTGTGGATCGGCTTGTACAGAGACCTCGAGAATGCTTCGGTCTGGAGGTGGACTGGAGAAAGGTTGGTGGTGGTGTTTTGAAAGCTAACTTTGAAAATTATCTTCTCCACCATAATAATACCAATTGGTATTGTCTCTTGTATATCATTTTAATTAGTCACCTTTACAACAAGGTATGGCGTGTAGAGATTGGACATTCTTGGAATGAGTAACACTGCTAAATGTGTGAGCTGCATCTCCCAAAAATGTGCCAAATGTTGTTTGGTTGACATTCACTGTTGTTTTGAACTTCAAGTGCTGGCAGGCAGTGTTGGGAAAGTTCTCTTTTTTTCTGAAATAGTTCCGTTCATAGTTCCTACATTTAAAAACGAACTAGTTCCGTTCATAGTTCATTGTTGAATTTTTAGAACTAAAGTTCATGGTTCAAAAAAAGAACTATTATAGTTCTTTTTCGTTCTTTTTTTCCCTCCCTCTGTTTTTTTTGTTCAAATGATTGCAGCCCATAGCCACATACAACTGAAGATGTCCTTAGTTGATTTGTGAAGATTTTATTATGAAGGCGCTCAGTTCAGTCCAGCCCTGTGCATCTCTGTGTGCTGAAAATAGAGCAAAAATATAGCAGCAGAAATAGAGATCAACAAGCTCAAAGTGCGTCACTGAGTTTGTAGATCTGCTCTATTTTAGCTCATTCTAGTCTCACTCTTGAACAGGGCTCAATGCTTAGCATTTTTCCAAGTAGGCTACTATTTTACAATATCAATTTATTAACATAGCAGGTCGACTGAAAGCCCGACCACCAATTAAGCAATGAGCCCGGGCCGTCGCGGGTATTGTTCGGTCGGGTATCCCAACTCTATACAATAATAGCGCATATTGTTATATTAATCACAATGTGAAAGGGTCCCCCAAACCTTAAGGCCGCTGTAGTAGGCTAATTGCCAGCCTACCGGTAAATAAAAATGAAAGCGATCCGACGGCAAATCAGTCAATGATGGTAAGAATATATAAGTGTTGTGCGTCCGAGCGCGCACGTGCATGGTGCGTTATTTATAATTAATCACGGGATAGCGGCACACGTGTGTGAGGCAGAAGGTTGCTGCGCAGACAGTATATGATTTAAATACACGCATAGCGCAGGGAGATTATACATTTTACCAACATGAACAGCTTTATTAGTAGCTCATTCAACGTGTTGGAGAGAAGCGTCCTCCCTTGGTGCTGTCTGATGCTGTGCGCTAGGCTACTAACAGAGCAGAGGGAGGGGCGGTGCGGTGGGCAAGGAGAACAGATCTCCAAGCTAAGGATGCCTCGAGCCTCAACACGTTGATAGCTTGTATATCTGCACTTCGTAGCGAACAACACCGCCGTACTACAGTAATATAAATTTAGGTATAACTCATAGAATGTGCACTTGTCATGTCTCTATCACAGCTGAATGGCCAAATGCTCTACTCGCACCGGTGCTATGAACTTTTTAATCACAAATGCGAGCCTGTCGAGCCCTGCTCTTGAGCGAAATCGAACGCAAGAAAAGTGGCGTTCACTCACGCCAGAAATGAACGAGTTCACACCGCCGTTCTTCAAGCAGATATAGGGTCCGTTCGGTTCAAGTTCCTTAAAAATATGAACGGTTCAAAGAACTTTCGTTTTTTGAACGCGTTCGGGTTAACTTCAACTGCTGGCAGGTGTGTGACAGTCACAGGTGTTTGTGTGTTCAGAATCCAGGCCCTAACGCCCTCAGAGCATGGGTTTAATCCAAGCTATTTGCCATTTTGACGATATTTGTTGGCGTGCAAGGCCATACCTGGTTGTAAACATGACTAATCAACGATTAAAATTTTACGATTAATAAGATACCCATTGGTATTATTAAGGTGGAAAAATAGTTCCCAGCTTTAGGTTTCTGAAATATGTCCCACTTTATGTATGTATGTATGTATGTATGCTTGCATATTATTTT
>CM076973.1:39011864-39079240 GCA_039105355.1 Benthosema pterotum | reverse complement strand
GATTTTGCAACCCATTTTTTCACCCAGTGCCAATTCCTAATGTGATCCTGGGCTCTACACACCCTCCGCCAAACTGGGGAGGCAGCAGACTGGGCTCATGCTTCCTTCAAGGCATGAGGCGTCGCGCCACCTTATTAAGAATATCTACTTTCATTATTGACCTCCATTATTGAACTTGTAGCTGACATTGCACAGTTTTCCCCAAACTTTTTCCATGGCCACGATTGTCAAATTTCAAGGACCCTCATGTGACTATTATATTTGACCATTATACGGAAGCATCCTTAATGACATTTCTATCACTCTTATCTCTTGAGTGTACACATATGTACTTGTACACTCTCACCACTGATCTACTAGACAGACGTCAGTTTTGTATACGAAGCTCCCGTTAAACCGTTAAATTTCAAATACTGTTTGCACATTCCTAAATACTGTTTTCATTCCTAAACGGCTGTAAAAAGCTTTGTTTAATGCAGGCCATTCAGAGAACTACATTATCTAAGGCTTGTAAAATGACCTTGCCCTTGGGTGATACTTGTTATACTGTAATTTATGGGTTGCACTACGACACTGTGGTATCTTGCAATTGAAAGGTGTAATGTTCGTGTACTGTAACTGCATGGTATACTATGCTCTGGGGAGTTAATTGTGACATCTCTGATATCAGATAGTGTGTCTTACTTGCATAGGTATTCTCTAATATCACAGAGCCACATCACCAAACTGAGCGCCATGTCATTGCAATGAATGAAGCGATATCATTGCAGTAATATCATTGTAAATCCTGAGCTGAAGAGTGTAGTGCAGGGGAGCCCAACCAGTAGATCGGGATCCATCGTAGATCTCGGAGTGATCACAAGTAGATCTCGGGAGATGTGGGGGGAAAGAAAAAAAATGGGGTGGAGAAGAAAAAAGAGCGAGTTTGTGTGTGTGTGTGTGTGTGGTGTGTGTGTGTGTGTGTGTGTGTGTGTGTGTGTGTGTGTGTGTGTGTGTGTGTGTGTGTGTGTGTGTGTGTGTATGTGTGTGTGTGTGTGTGTGTCTGCGTGTCTGTGTGTCTGCGTGTCAGTCTGTCTACGAAGCAGCTCATTTGGAGGATTGTTGTCTGCTGTCTGTGAATTATGCCAACAGTATTGTTCTGCAACGTGTAATGGACTGTTCTGCAACTTATAATGGACTATTCTGGACTGTTCTTATTATGATTGCATTTGCAATGGCAGTGTTTGTCCAAGTCTGTTGTACTTATGTTGTACTGTTGAAGGCCTATTTATGACAAGCCTGTTGTACTGGTGGTAAAACAAAGTAGTGTTATGTTGTTGTGAAGTTACTGCAGGCTGGCAACGATGCGTGTGGTTTGATAGTGTTGATATTGAACTGGTAGATCCCGGAGGGGTTGGCTGCTGAAAAGTAGATCTTGGGTCAAAAAAGGTTGGGCACCCCTGGACTGTAGTGTGTAGGAATAGGTGGAGGTTTGGATCATGTCTGGAAAGGAACGTAGTGCCACATGCCCTGCATCGCCTTCATAGGTCATCACAGTCCAGCGCTCACACACATAAGTAGGATACATTCTTGCAACTGCCAAAAGACCAAATTGCATAAACAAAGTGAGTTTTGCATCTCTACCCAAATGATATCTCCACGTTGTCTTCATGGACAAAGTCCATTGTTTTTGTAACAAAGGCCTGCCAGCGCAAGGACATTTTGAATGAAGATCTCGTTAGCATCCGCTGAAAAAAAAAAGCATTCAAATCCCTCCGTTTCTATTGTTTTGTTTCACCAAAACCAAGCATCATTGAGATGGCAATGTTTTGAATGACAAACTTTTGAATGACTTGTTCGGGTTGTAGGAAAATGACAGCATCCGTGTGAGGATGGAATGAAATATGAGTGCAGTCAGACGCACGCGCACGCGCACACACGCACACACACACACACACACACACACACACACCACACACACACACACACACACACACACACACACACACACACACACACACACACACACACACACACACACACACACACACACCTTCACCCCAAACAGCTATGCTGTTGCCATGCATTCTTCTGCCAATTGTGCAAGGTCCTAATAAGGGGGGCGGCATGATTGATATTCTTGTCTCCAAAAGTATGATCTTTGAAAGAATTGCATGAAGTTTAGTACTTTAGTACTTTTCCTACCACTGCATCTACGTGGGTGTGTCCAGGTTAGTAGCTGTCATAAGAACAGTGTGACAGCCTGACAGCCTGCTTTACGTAGACAACTGCTTTACATAGACAATCCAATCACACCAAGGGTATCAAGCTACAGAGTGACAACTCTGCCCTGCACCCTTCTCTACCTGAGCTGAAGAAACAACTAGTGAACATGACGAAGTGGGGCCCATTCAATCCCCCCCTCATACTCCCCCTCATCATTATCGTTTCTGCTCTTCGATCGGAAGCTCGCGTCCAGATGAAAACATTTCACCTTGTGAAGCAGGATAAAAGCTGGTCCGATGCTCGACAACACTGCAGGGACAGGTTCACTGACTTGGCTTCTGCTCGTACTCATAGAGAGGATCTGTTTGCGGGTGAGGACACCTGGATTACCATGGGTGTGGATCGGTCTGTACAGAGACCCCGGCAATGCTTCTGTCTGGAGGTGGACTGGAGAAAGGTCGGTGTTGTTCTGTAGCATCACACATTGGCCTAGATTTTCGTTACCGCTAAACCCTTCATCCCTTAACTTCTTTGCCTTTTTAAACTATTTTAAAATGCATTTTTCAATAGTTAAAAAGGCCAGTCAAGCTCACAACGTATCAATAGATTGGCATGTTGAACTATTCCAAAAAGTTTATCAAAATAGTAAAAAAAATGATAAGGGGTTTGGGATAAAGGGTTTAGCGTGTAACGGAAATTGAGCCCATTATGTTTTAACTCAGTCATAAATCAATCAATCAATTGAAAGAATGTGTATGTATTGTATGTATTACTGTATCATGTAATATCAATGTTTATTTTATTTTTTACAGAGGAGACGCTTCAAGTGACACCAACTGGCATAGCGGACAGGCATCTGATAAGGGAGACGTATGTGGCGATCTTGTCTTTAAAAACAACATGTGGTACAGTTACGACTGCTCCTATCGCATGTGGTTCATCTGTTTCACTGACAACGTGGTCCTGGTGAAGGAAAACAAGACATGGGAGGAGGCTCTGGAGCACTGCAGGGCCATCGGCAGCCCAGACTCCAGCCGACACAATCATTACCGTGAGCACCAGTATGACCTGGTGAGCCTGCAGTCTGAGGACGACCACCACTACGCCACGGACAAGATCCAGGAGGCCTCCACCAATGAGGTTTGAGGGTTTGATGGTTCACACCGTGAACCGTGTGAGTGAGTGAGTGAGTGAGTGAGTGAGTGAGTGAGTGAGTGAGTGAGTGAGTGAGTGTGTGTGTGTGTGTGTGTGTGTGTGTGTGTGTGTGTGTGTGTGTGTGTGTGTGTGTGTGTGTGTGAGTGAGTGAGTGAGTGAGAGTGAGTGAGTGAGTGAGTGAGTGAGTGAGTGAGTGAGTGTGTGAGTGAGTGAGTGAGTGAGTGTGTGTGTGTGTGTGTGTGTGTGTGTGTGTGTGGTGTGTGGGTGTGTGTGTGTGTGTGTGTGTGTGTGTGTGTGTGTGGGTGTGTGTGTGTGTGTGTGTGTGTGTGTGCGTGCGTGCGTGCGTGCGTGTGTGTGTGTGTGGTTTTTATTTTCATTTTTTCACTCAGTGCATGCATGATCACACAGGTTCAGTCAATGTGCCCCGAGTGTGTGGTGATACTGTCAAAATAGTCTATGTGGGGCAGGGCCAGATCTAGGCATTGACCTCCATACCCATTTAACCTGTTCATGTTGCACCACTAAACCAACACCATATCATCATTCAAAACAGAAAACTCTCTGAGTCAGACCTTTAGCTTTATGTATGCATGCGTGCCTGATGCAACAACACCTTGCGTTATACTGACACTTTCTTGCTGAAAGTGGTATGGGGGCGGCGTTGCCTCACCGGCACATAGCGGGCGATGAAGCCGCCCCCATACCATTTTTGCCTGCCCCCCCAATTGGGAAATCTTACATCTGAGTTAGGGGAGATGCAAAGCAATATAAAACACTAACAACGCTGACATCAAAATCAAAAGTCATAATAAAATATTAAAGAAGAATACCCCAAATTGCCAGGCATTGCTGTACCTTGATATATTTGTGAAGAGAAATATTTTTTATTAAATATCCTAGAGTGGGTAAAATACTGTATATCCATGTTTAGTGGTGGTGTAGAAAAATTAAGTTAAGTGTTCTTGGGTTAAATGGCTCTGGGGCACGCATGAGTGCCCTGCTTCATGCCACTCTTGTTATTGTGACACGTGAAAATAGAACAGATTTACAAGCTATCATCAGATAACAGAGATGTGCAGTAGTTTGTAGATCCTAATCCACGGCAGCAATTATACTACAAGTTCGCTGGTGGGAGGCGGGAACTTGTGAAAGTACTAAAGTAATATGTAACGTTGCACATATTGCTCCTTTATTCAATCATTAATATAATATTATTACTTTTTCTAAGTGGTCAAGTAAAGTAAAGATATTACTTTGCCAAGTAATCCGGCCTGGGGGCGGCACTGTGGAACCCACCCAAGTAAAGTAAAAACATTACTCTGCTAAGTAATACTGCCCAACGCCGCAGGTGGCTAACTATCTATATCACACCATCCTCATAGCAACTTCCCTGGCCTCTTTGTACAAGAGGTTTCCTCAAGTTCAGGATTGCATTTAACCTGTTCTGTCTCTTTTATGTGACTTGCAACCATCCTTGGAGCTAGCTCAAAACTTTCATCACTACTATTGGGCAAGATTATCTTCAACTATCTACACAATGTCTACATCACCGGCTAGCTAGCATACGTAGGCATGACTGGACATGAGGGAAGGGGATGGGACATGAGACTCAAGGGGGCAGAGAGGCACAGGGCGGGAAGGGGAGGGGGCAGCTTGTGCATTGCCTTGTAGGTGGTGATCTGTATTTATAGTCCCTGCTTCACAGGCTACCAGTGGAGGCTGTAGACTAGAGGACTGGTGTGATATATGCAAGTATCAGACAACCCATCTGTGTCAACCTCAAGATTTGGTTAAAGAGCATTAATCTGATTTTAAAAGTAACATTTTTACATTATTTCTGCTTCTGTGGCTGGTTCTCATAGGACTCATTCTGGTCCTCACATCCTCCGATCCTGCACACTAGTTAAGCTCCTTTTATTTCTGTGAAATATTTTTTTTCTCCAGGTGTGGACGGCTTTGCGTTTCCTGGCAGGCCAGTGGCTCTGGGTGGACGGGGAACCACAGCAGTACCAGGACCTGCCACTGTGTCCGGCCTGGGGGCGGCACTGTGGAACCCTACCCAAAGACCACAGCACCCAGTGGCAGATCAGGGACTGCATGGAGAGGAGGAACTTCATCTGCATCAAATCCACTTAGAACACTAGTAGTAACCACCAGGCAAACCGTAGCTGGGTGTTGTGGTCAAGGTGGCAATTAAGTCTCCATGTTGTCTAACCAAATTAATTCAAATCTATCCATTTGTATTGTTTTGATTCACCAAACTCAAGCATCATAGAGTGCAATATGTTTTGAAAGACAAACCTTGGCTTGCTTGGGTTGCTTAATTGGTCTCGTGGTGGGAATTTGGTTCTTGTTTTGGTGAATAATAAGTAGTACTGGCCATTTTGTGCGGGTGTGGGAGCTAAAACTTAAAGTGATCTACAAAAGTGAATTGTATTGTTTCTGTTATTGTATTTAGCCCTTTAAGTGAATAGAGTTTAACTCTGTTCATACTCTTGGTAGGATCAGATCCATCTAGTAGAACAGTTGTGAAATTGAGGGGTCAGAAACTGAGAGTTGGAAATACAATGCTTTCAATGAGGCTCCCGCAAATAAATAAAAGCTATTTTAGGTTTAATATCATGACATTAAAGTTGGCCTGAGTACACTCAATGTAGCCGGCACAGCTTTGGGAAATAAATCCTGAGTCCAATACACTGAATTCACCCGGCATAGCATTGGGAAATAAATCCTGAGTCCAATACACTGAATGCAGCCGGCATAGCTTTGGGGAGATCCTTCCTGAGTCTAATACACTGAATGCGGCCGACACAGCTTTGGGAAATCAATGTTGCTAAACAACACACTATCTGCATAACGTGTTAGTTGTGAATCTTAGCACTAGCAGAATGAATGAACGAACATTGTTTACAAAACATGGAGGAAGATTAAAACCAATGCGAAAGAAAAGAAAATGCAGTTAGGGAAACTATTTATTTATTCATGGGTGAAGCCAGTAGAAGGCGATTCTGATAGTCTATTGTGATGTTTAATATTCATGGTTTTATTTATTTATACATTGTCTTAGAGTACTTGCACACAACTTGGTTTTAAATGTCAGCAAGACCAAAGAAGTAATTGTTGACTTCAGAAAAAACAAGCAGAGTCACCCTCCACTCCTTATAGAAGACACTGCAGTGGAGGTAGTGAGCAGCACCAAGTTTCTGGGGGTACAGATTACGGACAGCCTGACATGGTCTTCGAACACATCCACTCTTGTGAAAACAGCCCAGAAACGGCTGTTCTTTCTGCGCCGGATGAGAAGAGCCTAACTCCCTGCTCCCATCCTCACCACCTTCTACAGGGGGACCATCGAAAGCATCCTCACAAACTGCATCTCTGTCTGGTCTGGTAGCTGCAGTGCAGCAGATTGGAAAACTGTGCAGCGTGTAGTGAATACAGCAGAGAAGATCATTGGGACGTCGCTGCCTTCCATCAAGGATATTGCCCAGAACCGATGTCTGGCAAGGGCCAATAGAATCCGGAAAGATCCCACCCACCCTCACCAGGGACTGTTCACGCTGTTGCCTTCTGGTAGGAGGTACCGATGCATTGGGAGTAAAACCACAAGATTCTCCAACAGCTTCTTCCCTCAAGCCATCAGACTGTTGAACATGTGCAATATCCCGTAACCTTAATCCATGGGCTGGACTCCTGTGCAATGTCTAATCTAATAGTGCTTGTATTTATTTATAATTATTTTTATTTATGCTGAGGTGGATTTTAGGTTTTAGATTTTAACTTTAATAGTTTTAAACTTTTTAGATCTTTTAAATAGCATACTAGAGCCAGTGAAACGGAATTTCGTTCTCTTATGCATTTTATGTATGTGCTGAATGACAATAAAGATATCTATCTATCTATCTGTCTATCTATCTAGTATTGGAATTGGAATTACCAGTGTTATTATTGTTCTGGACTGGTATTGAGTGAGAAGTGCTAACCTTTGTAGGCTACTTAAAATTTGTGAAATACGGTAAATGAAAACGTTTGATTCAACCTCTGTGTTTTAAAGTGTTTCCGTTGGTAAAAGCTTTTCAGAAATAAATTAAAAATAGGTCAGCTTAATTTCTAATGGCTTTTCTTGATGTCATCACACAGCACATTTTTGTTTTCAGAAAAATTGGTGCAGACAATTGCTGCTATAGTCTGCACCCCTTGCATGATGTCACCTGCAGCCCAGACTTCTCCATTCATTTTCCTCAGTGACTTTTCCAAAATAATTTATAAAAAGACAATTGTGCCACAGACAAAGACAACTCGGGTTAATTATGTGAAATATTGTGTTTGTCATGATTTGTCAGCACCCAAGTTGTCTTATATAATTGTCTTTATATAAATCATTTTTTGAAGTGTTCTGAAGTCAAACGTATGTTGCATTACAAGGTTTATAACTACAGAAAGGATACTGGCATGGCCGTGATTTGCTGACTAGACTCAAGGGCTCTCATTCTCATTCAATGAGACTCAAGGGCCACAAAATAACACATAATTTGGCAAACTATAAATTCTTTTTATTTGTTTCTGTTTATCACAGTAACTGTATTGCTAGTGAGATAGGTGGAATCACCACATGTCCTCCCACATTTATTTTACTTATTTTGGTTTTCAATTAACTTTCAGGTGACAGTTCGATCTCTGGAGTGCACATAAATTCTGCAACAAATTGATGTGGGCTGATGTTTAATTATCATTTATGTGGCTGTTAATTAGATTATTAATTTATCTAATTCTGCTGCTCCTTCTCTGCTGGGGAAAAACACCATCTTTGAACTGAAATAATTTGCTCTAAAAATTGACTGTGCCATTGCCTCCCAGGAGCAGCAGTTCCTCTTTTTTGGACCTATAAAGTAAACAGGTAAGCGGCACAATAACAAGCATACTAATACTGTGGTCGGCATTTTGTTATTTGCTGTGAGACTATTGAGACGAGATGGTGTAATTGATATGGTGAGGAGGAGCAACTTCATTTGGTCAACATGACAACCCAAGGGAGTATTTGAGCGACTAATTTGCACAACACATTCTAGTTTATTACACAGACACGCAGATAAATAAATATACAGTATTGAGTGATACAGTATATAGAACATCCATTTTAGCATGGACGTGGGCAGGGATTTGGAGGGGCAGGGTCTAAAATTTGAAAAGAATTGGGGATTTACTCAATCAGTACAAATCCATAGAATTGAACAAGATATTAACATTATCAACTAGATGCCATTACTATGCCAGTGCAAAACAAATTCATGCAATACTGATAACAATTCTACCATTCTAAACAAGCTAGTGTAAGCTTTAGTGTCATCCACTCACAGTTATCAGTCGAAGTCTGTATTCAGTTGTACTGTAAATCTACAGGCTCTTAACTTAAAAGAAAAAACAGATTCTGACACGCAATATCTTGCTTGCTCGCCACGGATGGGTTCATGTTTTCCCCAGTACATTTTGTACTTGAGGTAGAGAATGCGCCTGGGGACGCTACAGACTCTAGAGGACATTTATGATGATAAACGAATGAACAAAGTATGAATTATTAAGTAATAGTATACCACTGCAAAAGAGAGAGAGAGGGACGGGGGGGAACACAAGAAATCATGTAACCCAGCGTTGGTATGTGAATCTCCCATACTGGGTGCAGTCGGGGCGCATACTAAACGCACCCTAAACTAAACGTTTATGCTGTTAGGTTATGCCAGGAGCAACAGCTGGGAGTCAGACAGAGTCATAATGATGCTGACGCAGGGTCCGGCTAGGGCTTTGCTTCCTTGGAACATTTCTTTGTTTTGAGGCTATGATCTAAAAAAAAAAGGTGTCAAAAGAGTAAACCATGCAGTGCAACAGTGGCTAGCGGACAGACCTGAGGGCTGTAGAAGTGTCAAAAACTATTTCATCCCCTCTACCAGTATCCCCCATATGCATTCTCTGCCTCCTTCCCCCTCTTTTCTCAGCTGGACTTGATCCTCGATGCAAAGTTTCAAGAAATGGCAAGAGTGAGACTTCAGTGAGACTACTGTTTTGGCCTTTTTTAATGTCAATTTGGTCCTTTTTAACATAGATTTAGAGGAATACCGATATCTCAACCTAGAAAGAAATGTTTCTTATATGGCACATCCAAATTTTCCACAATCAGATCGACATAATAAGCAACTTACTTGGAAAGCATCGCTTGATAATGTACTATCAGTTAGTGTATCTCTCCTAAATATACATATTACATCATGAATGAGTCGCCCACCTCAGCGGAACAATCTCTGTCTGTCTGGCTGCCACTGGACGAAGACTTCATCCACAAGCATAACATTCTCACTGTTAGTTCTCTGTGTTGTTTTGTTGATTAGATGAGATATATTATGTCTCCATTTCCCCATGCTCATCAAGCCCAGCTCCTCCCAACTCATTATGGCTGGAGTCGGGCAGAGCTCCATGTATGTGTGCGTGTGTGCACATGTGCGTGCGTGACAGTTAATTCACATTTTAGCATTACATAAAAACATAAGAACCAGCTGGTCTCTGTTGTTCTGTCCCACACACGCAGTTCAAATCCGGACTAGAGTGTTCAGTTCATCCCTTTTACCCCTGAGAGTAACATTCTGTCTGATTTTTTGCTTTGTTATACCCTGACCCCCCCCCCCCCCCCCCCCCCCCCCCCCCCCCCCCCCCCCCCCCCCCCCCCCCCCCCTCCGCATGCTGTGGTTCTCTCTATCAGTGCATTTGCTTCATTGACCCTAACTTAGACTGCTCTTCCATGAGACTGGTCCAAATGTGTTTATTGTGCAACCCATAGCACACTCGCGCACACAAACTGACACACACACGCACACAAACGCATAATAGAGGAGAGTTATATTGGCTTAAAATGTGAGTGAGGGGTACCGTTGTGTCACATTGCACATGTTCGGGACAGAGAGGCCAGCACCACCGACACGTTTAACATGCCAGTGAGCATTTGAGTCCCAGATCCACTGGGAGTCACTTATAGGGCTCCTGAAATTACTACTGGGAAGACCCCACATATAGGCTACTATATACTGTATATATACGTATACCCCAATGACTTGTTCAGCAGTGCACACAAAATAGTAATAGCATAGACTATTATACACAATATGCCAAGGGGAAAAACAAAATGTGCCAAAAAAGAGCCAAGCCGACCCTCAAAATAACAACTTTCTCAGCAGCTCTGTCACACATTCTGTCAGCTACAGTATACAGTACACACAGAATCCAAATCTACATTAGTGTCTGTGGATCTAGTAATTGTAAAATAGTAAAATGATGAATATTGGTGGAATTCCCTTATGGTAGCCTGAATGCAGTCTGAATTGTCATTTCATTTCACTTCGTTATTCAGACTGAGGTCCCTCTCTCATCACAGCAGTTTCTGGGATGGGCGTTATTGAAGCGGCAGTCTTCGCGGTGATTGGTTCATACCATCCCATCATACCATTGGAGGAGCAGACACTGTTGAGTGACAGGGTTGTCAGCCAATCAGCTGGATAGTTTGATTTGCAAAGAAAACAAACGGAACCAGAGTGAGGGAAACTAGTCCTTGAATCGCAGTGGAAAAAATAAGGACTTTTTAAGGTGTCGATTCAGGGCTGGAGCCAGGCTACCTTTAAGGACCACTGGTTGAGAACCAGTGAACTAAAGCTGAGTGGAGGATGCTATACCTGTATATGTGTAGGCGTGAGTGAAAGACAAATGGAGAGCAAAGCCTGGACGTCAGGAGCAGCTGATGATGAACAGGGTTGGAGTGGGCAGGGGAGCACACATGACAACGCATAGGATTGATTGCTACACTGCAATGTGCAATAATGTCTGCTGGAGAGGAACTGCTCTGAAAGCCTTGGATAGATCTTCAGAAATCGGGATATATGGTCTGAGAATCCAAGTCATATATCCTGCGGTGTTATTCATAATGTCATATATCCTGGGGTGTTATCCATAATGTAGTAGATGACAGTAAGCAGCACACAGGGCTGACATCATCTGTGTGGTGACGTGTCGCCCCAGGGTGACGAAAGCTCTCACAAACCTCTGATCCAGAGGTTCACAACCCTGAAATACTTTGAAACATGCCAGCCTGAGCTCTACTGTTAAGACCAATTCTGCAATTCTGGGAACCAGTTCAGTTCAGAACCAGTTTTTAGTCAATGAGCCAGATCTCCATAATTGTAGCAGTTTTTCTGGGAAGACATTTTGAAGGTCGGGTTGAACCACTATTTAACCCAAGAACACTGAACATAGGTGATTTTCACAGGTTTTTAGGAATGTTTGGAGAAGTTCTCAAACCCTTTTCCCAAGTTGCCATGTATTGCTGCACTTTGATATATTGTGATGAGAAATATTTTGTATTAAATATTTTACATTGGATAAATATAACCATGTTTAGTATGGTGTAACAAAAAATAAGTTAGCTGTTCTGGGGTTATTCTTATATTTACATTGGAATGAATGAGCCTGGCTGGAACGCGTCCAAGTGGCAGTATGTGGTAACTCATTTAAACTTGCAAATTAGTCATTATATAGGACAATATGCAAATAAAAATAGAAAATAATGAAAAAGCTACTACTGTAGAAGGTACATCATATGTTAACTTACTTATATTGACCATTTTACATAATCATAGGTTTGCACAATTAATTCATGACATTACAATTTTGGAGGTCTGGCTCTTGGACTAAAAACTGGTTCTTGAACAGAACCCCTTCGCTACTGGTGCAAAGGGTTTGTTTGAGGACAGAGAGGAACAGGCTGAAGTTTGGAAAACAACAGATGCACTCCATTGTTTCTTTCATACACGGACCATTCCAGCCATCTAACACAAGGCTTTTATTGTGCCCATTATCAACATGACTCAAGTACACCTGAGGCCCACTTTGTCACACGCCGTTCGCTCTACACGCCTGAAAGTGTCACAGCCTTGATCTATGCACCTCCTATTCATCTATAATACAGAGAGATCGGGATCAGTTGTAGTCATTAAAGTCCTTCCTCGCAGGCACACGACGAAAAGGAGCACAGTTCAAGCAAGCTCTTTGAAGCCAAGCAGAATGAATTCCTTCTCCACGGTGTAAACACCATATATTTAGACTCCTCTTTCGGAAAGGATCCATTTGCCGCGCACTCTTCTGCAATGTCAAAATACTGATACCTAGAAAGACGCTGACATGATACAGACTGATACTGACATTATAATGAACCTTGTGGACCTGACAGGGATTAGGGGTAAGAATTGAGCATTGACATAGACTGAACACTAGACACTAGAACCATCACATAGATATTACCACCTTGCTCTGTCGAGGCCCAACACAGTACTGGCCTTCTTTGAGACCAGCAAACCATCGCATAAAACAGAATGGCGGCCACGACAGAGTGATAACTGATAAAACAGAACCATGGTACTAACAGTAAAACGGCCTGGCGGGGCTGATGCTGTGACAGGGCCTGAAATCCCTTTAGCAAGGCTTATAGGCTATGGCGGAGCCTGATAATATGCCTGTGACAGCTGGCTGTGACAGGGTCTGACATCTATACAATTCCACTTAGCAGTAAGACGCCCGAGGGGCGAGAAGCGACGTTGCGTGCACTAGCCATATAGTGAGCGTATATTGAGTGTACAGGATTTGATGTGGTCAGATCAACGTCAAATCAGTCAGATCAGGTCAGCTCCAGATATGGAGATCGAAGCATGACGGCAGCCAATCACCTCACTGCGCGGTGATTGGCTAAACGCTGCCACATACCCCCAACACACACTAGCACCGCCTTGTCATGAGCCCAATGTCAATTATTTATTTATTGACAACCAAGTGTCAGCCTGCAGGGAAACAGCTGCAGCCTCAAAGTAGAAGCACAGCAATATACATTTTGATTTTTGGTTAACAAGTTGCCTGTATTACCTTTAATTCAAAATAAATTTTGACACCTGATATTTTTTTTAGAAAATGCTTAGTTTAGGTGCTCATGCGTGCACACTGTGCCCATAACATAATTCCTTCCTTCCTCTACCATACCACTGATTCACGTCGTCTGACCAAAGCTTACAAAACCTTCTGCGTGTCAACAGCGCGAAACCGCAAATTAACATAATAGACTACAGAGTTTACGTGTGCATCAGGTCTTCAAAACCTCGGATAAAGTCCACACACATAGCGTTCTGTTCCGTTTGACCTGGCAAAAACCAAACCGATGCCGCCAAACAGAGCAGACATGATTTACTGTACCGCCTGTTTACATAATACACGTCGTCCACCTACAGTATATAGCCCAGCTGCTCATGTATGACACTCAGTTTCAGCATATACTGTATACCATGAGGCGATCGAGAAACAGCAGCTCTGTGAGATTTCAACAACTGAACTGACACATAAAAGTTAGATTTTACTTTAATTGAACAATGCAATATGCAGGGAGGAATGCACAGACCGCAATCGCTGTTTGCACTTGTGTATGTATTGTCTGTGCGTGTGCATGCTCCCACTTTTAGTGTGTGCAAACAGGACGGTGTGCATGTATGTAGTCTGTTTCCAAACTCCAAAGCATCTGTCCACCGGGGTGTAGTTGAGCCTGAGATTAGATTTAACCAAATAATGGCATGCCACTCTGTTGAGCACCATTTATGTGTGTCTGTTTTCAGACTGTGTGTCCCTTTTGTTTATGGATTGTTATTGTTACACCTTTTATGACATTACGAACTGCTGTTTAAAAAAAATGAGCATTTGAGATATTATCTTCATGTCATGATCATGAATAAACTGACTGTACCAAGTACATTACTTTGCTTTTCTGCCAATAAACTATTCAATCAACCAATCAATAGTTCCCTCACTTTGTCTCTGTCAGCCCTTCACTGGTGGGAGGGGTCACGTTGCATGTACTGTCATAGCAAAACTAGATGATCTACAAGCTCAAAACACGTTCCATGCATTGTAGTGCAATGCTGATCAGTGTCACATGTATGGATGACGCCATGCTGCCAGTAGAGGTCAACTAAGCCTTAGTTGGCCTCTACTGGCAGCATGGCGTCATCCATCATCTAGTTACTAAGGTACTGAGTTATTACACATGTTCAAATTGTTAACAAAAGTTAAACAGATGGCAGCACTACAATTCTGTATTTTAATTTGATTTTATTGTTTTAAAGGTCTTGAACATATCTCATAGATTCAAAATATCACAATGAGTCATTATGTCATCAATTCAAAATAAAACACTTTTTCAAAATACATGCTACATGCTGCCTAGATTTATCAATGTGTTTATATTCCATAGACCTACTGATAATAGGTATACCAGCTCAGTGGGCCTGGTGGTTAGAGGGTTCGCCCTAAAACAGTCTGGGTTCAATCCCCAAGTGGGTCGTAACAAAGACTGAAAAAACGGGACCCAGTCCCACCCTGCTTGGCACTCAGCATTGAGGGTTGGACTGGGAGGTTGGATCGACTGCAAATGATGCCCGAGCGTGGAACAGCTGTGGTTCGAGTAAAAGAGAGACGAGTAAAATTTGGAGAACAAATTTATCATATACCAATGTATGTGACAAATTGTAGGACTTTAACCTTTATTACGCTACGGTATATAAGGAAGTAACTTAAAGAACAACTTTTTTCAATCAAGGTCTTTTACTTTCTCTAATAACAACCTAAAGGACAATTTTCTTTTTTTTTCTCAACCAAGATGCATGTTGTACATTGGTTAAAGGTGTCCTTTAACCATGGCAAAAACCACCATTTTGATCATGAGCATAAAAACTTTCATAGTAGCAGTTTTCAATCTTCATCCCGTGCGTGCGCTCATGACGTCTCCGGTGGCTTGCATCGATGAAACTCATTTCACACCACCCACAAGGGAACAGTTTATGTGCGTCGTGAACCACCATGTGACGTTCTAGATCATGTGACCGACTGAAATCTGCTCCGCACAAGTCGCAGTGAAAGGGTTTCACTCCTGTGTGGATTCTCTGGTGCTTGGCGAGGTTAGACGCCGTGGAGAAGTGATGCCCGCACTCAGCACATCCGTAGGGTTTCTCTCTGGTGTAAAGCAGCTGGTGTGTTTGAAGGCTAGAGAAGCAAGGGAAGTATCTTCCACACTGACGGCAGCGGGGGTGCTTCATCTTAGCAGAGCTTCCAGACTGAAGATGTGACACTGGATTGGCAACAAATACAAAGGAAAGGTGGTTGATATGAATAAAGACAGTGTTTGGACTGGACTCAAGAACTCACAATGCCTGTCATTGGTGATTTTAGGAGGGTGGCTGGTGGCTAGGGGGAAAAGGTTATATAGGTTATAGAAGTTATATACAAATGATTTGTCAGTTGTAACTTCATTCATTTGGAGCTTCATACTTATTTCTATACAAATGTATATTTTATATTCCTTTCATGTTTTGTTATAAATACTTGCAACATCATCTGATCTGATGAAAACATAGGATTGGCTATATTGAGTAAATAATTAATTACATGTCTAGACCTAAGTACTTGTCCTGTATTTTTCATATTTTCATATTTTATAGGGCCTCTTTAGATGTCTAGAAAAATGGGTAAAATAGTCTAAAAACAACGTTTTTGAGCGGTATAGGCTAAGATTGGATGTTGAATCAACGTTGTTTCAATGTGCTGCATATTTATAGTTCACAACGTTTCAATTCAAGTCTACACGTGAACGTTGAACCAACATTGACTATTTTTACCCATTTTTAGGAAGATTTTTAGACGTCTAAAAGACAATGTTTGCTCAGGGAGCTAAATGTGTTGTAGGTCACTAAAGACTTATAATAATATAATACTTATACTTATAATATAATACTATAATACTTATAATAGCCCTAATAAAATGCCCTTTCACAGCTGTGAAGTTCAAGACTAGGCCATATCAACAGCCCATATGGGGATGATCTTTGCATTATTACTAGGACATCTTCACCAGTTGAAATAATATAGCGTATTCTGGGCAAGATCTGAATAGTTACTATTGATTTAAGTTAGTCTGCCCTCAATCTGACACTCCCTGATTCCTCAAGCGACATCCGTCTTTAGTGGACAGGAGGTGTGATTGTTGAAATCAGGTGATTATTGGCCAGATCTGACTAGTATTGGATATCCTTGATCTGGCCACAGTCTAGACACCACTGATTTGTCCCAGTCCTGAGTGTGTTTGCTGCTGGGGTAGTAACAGAACATGTCAGAGATGTGATAGCCTATGCAACATACCATGGTGGTTGTTTTCCTTCTTCTGTTCAGTAGAGGTGAGGTCGGCACGGCTCATCTTCACCTGCAATCTGGACTCCACACACAGGGTCAGAAATGACTGAGATCCTGGAGAGTTGTGGAGAAAGGATACAGAGAGTCAGACTGAGGTGAAACCATAAACATCAGAGCGTTTGAATGCTCCTCTAAGGAGAACAATAGAACAAGGTCCCCCCATTAATCATAATTTAACATAATGCTCCACCCCTCCCTCCCCCCAGACAAGATTATTCTACAACAATAGTGGTACCATACCATAGCACACGTCTACAGTATAAGAAAAATAGAAAAATGTGGTGTTAATCGTGGTAGTAAAAGTACAACATCTATTTGTGTGGTAATGATTGAAGCAATGCACACACATTATACTGTAACATGCCGCAATTGTATTACTGACATTGCAATCATGGATACATGATTTGACATTTAGAAGATTTAGAACACTTCCTGGGGGCTTTTACAGTATATGGTATTAGATATTTTAGATTTTACCAGTGAGCCCAGTGTCCCTCATGTCATTGACAACATGTAGTCCAGGGAGTAGTGTTGATGGCATCAGAGACACAGGCCTCACTGCTAAAATATCTAATCACATATTATACACAAAACCTCCCAGGAAAGTCTTCTAAATATTCTAAATGTCACTATCATTTGTTTTGTAAAAGGGTGAAATGTCCCTTTAACTTATAACAAAGCATATAAATATTAAGTTTCTATGAAGCAACAACAATTAAAATACTATAAGTAATAAATAATAATGACTAGAGTTCTCAGTATCTTACCTGCTTCAATGTTGAGATCCTGATGTAGCTTAGGTCTACTCTGGAGAGACAGGGGAAGTATACAGACAGGCTCTGAAGTTTCACCTACAATGACCAGATCTCTGACACTGCCATTTATATACTGTCTGCAAGTCTGCAACAATCACACTTCAGTGTGGGGAAGTTAATCAGAGATCAATCAATCTCATTTACAATGGGGGGGTGGGGTGGGGGGCATTCATTCAAATTAACTGTGATGAGATCATGTGACCTGCTTAATCAAAAGAACAGCCAGGTAGCAGTATGATCGTTGACATGATGTTGACGTAATCATGATTGAATGATACTTACAGTACAGTATGTTCATTAAAAAAACACAGCTCCTAAGCATACAGTCGTCCTATTCAACACTGTGACAAAAAGGTCAGGCCCACCCACCATACCTTGTTGTAAAGGTGACTAATCATTATTATTATTAAGGTGGAGAAAATAATTCCCAAAGTTAGTTTTCCAAAATTATGTGGGCCGGGTAAGTTACACGTTTAAGTTAAAAAAAAAAAAAAAAATAAATAAAACAAAAACTACAAAACATTTTGAAAAGTACCAGCATGTGTCTCTGTAGTAATCTGTATTATATAAAAAAGTGTTAATGGAGTTTCTATTATTGACAAGTTTACTCCTTTATTTTCTTCAAAAACAATCATGTACAGTTAATTAATGTACACATTTCAAAGCATCTGGAACTGACACTGAGCATAGAGAGGTACAGACCACAAAGCAAAAGTACACTCATATTGTATACGTGGTTGGTTAAACAATCGTGATCAATGCAGTGGTCCTGCAAATCACAGTGATTTACAGCAAAATCGTCAAACTGACGTTTCGATCAGCTCTCCACTTGATTAATCAAGGGAATGATGAATAGATACCAACAGGATGATATTTTGATTAATATACAGATCATGGACCCACTGCACCTTAAGTTGCCTCCTGTTGTGTGTGTTATTTTTATTTTTATACAGTATTAAAAAAAATCCTGGATTTTAAATTATCATCACAACTTAATCACTCTCTGCAATATTCACAGTCAATCTGATATATATTTAAATATAAGAGTCAAACTAAAATGCTACTCAAAGTATTAACTGAAAAAAAAACACACACACTATCCCACCACATATCTACCGTACACATTTGGCTTGTTTGCGAAATAAGCCACAAATCCAAGGTCAGTGCTGCAGAGGCCCTTTGCCTTTTGGGTCAGTGGTAGTGATGAAAAAAAAAACATTTGCAACACTGACATTCTTTGAGCTGTGTGACATACTGTAAAACACTTCTCTTTCGCTTCGAACTACAACAGCACTCCTCGCTCAACACGGATTTGCGTGCGAGTTTCTCTCACTCGGACAGACCAATATTGACAGAGAAACAAAGACAGGGATTGCATGGCGTTAGATGTGGGCACACACTGGTTACTAGCCAACCATATAATTGACATGCTAGTGTTAAAATCAGGAAATATTACAGGATGACATTGGAATAATTGTGACACGTTGGCAGTGAAAAGGTCAAACTAAGGTGTTGCCATTTTTAGGGACCAGCACATCTCCGCTGATTCATTGTGACGGCAGATTAATTTTTTACACTTTAAGTGACCCATTTCTGCAGATTTCTGCAGATGGTGCAGCCACATCAGACAACGGCAGTGACATATGTCACGCACACACACATCCCTCCTCCCATCTCCGTGAAGCTCGTCCACAGATCTCACAGACTTATCCAGAATTAGATATATTTTTATGGCTGCATCACTGCTTTGAGGTGTGTTGTAGTGCAAAGGTGGCAAACATATTTTTAGCCGGGAGTTCTATATGATGTATGAAATGCTGTTGTTTGCTGCAAGGGATGCCGTTATTCTGATTTCATTTGATTATTTAGTACAGTGTTTTTTAACAGATCTTGACCAAGGGATCAGCATATTATTACAGTATTGTGAGGGCTGGGTTCATAGACCCAAACAGACAACATGGTTCATGCAACATTACATTACTTTTGACCAAAATAACAATTCTTCTATATTATTGTGTAGAATTCTCGTAGATTAAGTAATGCTTATAATTAGTAATGTTTATAACAATGTTGTCTTAAGACCGTTTTAAGCCCCCAACAACATCCAGGCCATTTGCCTTCCACACGCAGTATAGAGAATGCTCCGCTAAAAGACTCATCATAAAGAAGTGAAATCAGCTTCAATCTGGCCACCGATTGCCACAATACAGTATGCTCAGATATGAACCCAAAGATCACGCGTGTGACTATATTTTGGACCTTGTTTACCCAATGTCAGCCAAAGACGCTAATTCAGTTAGCATCGACCAGGTTTAAAGTGGATTAATCAATGGAGTAAACAAGTTACGTCTTATCATCCTTGGCACATGTAAACAACCTTGTTTACAACCCGTTTTATTCTCCTTGAGGTCTAAGGAGTTAATATATATTTATGTTTTTTATATCAAGTTTTGATATAAAAATACAAAAAACTTTCCAAAAAACATTGGCATGCTTTATGGCCCTATAATGACCACAGTTGTGGTCTAAAAGTGTGAAAATGTATCTATCTGTCAAATTGTCAATTCACTGGACCTTTAAGAACGTTTGACATTGGGAGTCAGGAGCAGTGTTTCTATAGGAGGAGTTACTCTGTCTGTCCCCTTGCATGTCAATTTACTTCACTCTGTGATGGGGCACTATTTTAGTCCAAACCTGGAGGATTGTCTGTTCAGGTCTGGTTGGCCCCTGCCAACAAAACCAGACAGCATGTGTGACCGTGTGAAGGGATTTCCCTGAGGTTTTTTATTACAGCACCTGTGTCACACCCTAAATAATCTCACATTTCGTTTCCCTTTTGTCTTACAATTGCCTGATCTTCCGTTCAGTTCAGGAGGACCCTGAATTGAAAGTGTTTGCTGTTTAAGGCAGAGTGTTTTCAACCCTTTTCATATCAAGCCATTTGTGCCACAGACAACCAAATGTTGGAGATGTATAGCCTCAATTAAGGATTTGTCCACATGCCTTCTGTATTGATGTGGAGATACAGGCAGATTGTTTTTTGTTATGTTATTTTCTTGGTCAAAATAACAATGTGCCCACATCCTCTTTATTGTGAATATGTCTTGTGTAAGTCGTAATTAAGTAATGCAGATGTTTAACAATTTAAATCCTGAGTGCATAAAATTGTTATTTTGTGGGGGGAAAAAAGAAAAGAACAAAACAAAACTCCTTCATGGCTGATTCCCCTGCACCCGAGTACATTTCATTCAACTGTTTTCAATGCTTTCACCTTGCAGTGATCAGTAAGCACACTTCAGTCGGTCCTAAGACTACCACCATGCGGCCTTGGGAACTGTTGTGTTGATATGCTTCCGGGAACGCTATACACAGCCTTCACACTAACACAACATCTGCCAAATGGTCTCGGGTGGAGAGAGTGCAAGTGCAATTACCGGCATCTTCAGCCGCCGCGGAATAGACACTGCAGTCAGTAGTGTTTTATGCTGCAACACTAACCTTAACCAAAACCTTACTATAACTCCCTAACCTTAAAGCTATAGGCAACTTTTTAGAAAAAAAAAAAAAAAAAAAAAAAAGAAATAGAATATTTTCCTGGTGGTCTTTATGTTTATAATATGGTTAGATGGGATCTAGATTTAGATGGGCTCACTGCTGCAATCTAAAGATATATAAAACCCCTCATATTTTACACACATAAAGATCCACAAGAAAGAGTTCTAACTCTTCTAAATGTGTTTAACAATTTTGGGTGGGAATAATTAGTTGGTGACAAGGTTGAAAACACATCAGTATACTGTATGTTGCCAATAATCCATGTAGCATGTTGTTTGCAAGATTACATGAGGGAAATGTTTTTCTTTTCATTATTAAAGTACAGCATTTAAAAAAAAGCAATACAAAGGAAGTATAACCACATCCCCAATGAAGCAATACTGTACGTCACATCCAGCACATCATAGATCTTATTTTTAAAATTTTCTTTTTCGTATCTTTTTCATTCTTCTTTTTCCATTTAGTCCAATTGCTAGCATACCATTTCTGTTTCTGTAACCGACCACAAATCCGACACTAGTTCATACACCTCTCAAGAGCATAAAAAACACAAACGTCTTCCGTAACCGACCTTGTAACCTTGCTCAATGCAACATAACGTTTACTAAATAGCCAAAGTGTATAATACAGTAAAGGTATAGAATATACTGCTGTATATCTAGGGCGTATGCTGTACAGCACAGAGCTGTTACCGACACCTCGGTCTTGGAAATCACTGTGCTAATGTATAAGCTCAATTGACACACAATCAAGTACAAAACAGATAAACTCTTTAAAATCACAGTGAATTCACTTTTTGTTTTTTTTCAGTTCACGGCCAGCCGTACATGTACACTAGGTTCGTACTGGCTGAGTTCCCAGAAGTGGTGACAGTTCAGCGGGAAGGAAGAGGTACTCTACAGAAACCATGAAATGTTAACATTAGTATAGCACAGAAACAGAGAGACAGGAGAGAAGTCATGAGGGAAAATCACTTTGTTTGCTGATCAAGACAGTCAAACAATATTTTCGGGTTAAAATATCCCCCAGGTTCAGTGATGATGTGACAAATGAAGGAATAGTGTTCACTAGAATAGTGTAGTATGTCGTCTGGTGCTCTAAGAAAACTATGTGGAAACCCCTGAAACTATCACTACAAAAAGGTGCCAATTGCGTAACATTTATATAATTATATACTTTAAGATTGTGTAAATGAGTTTAAAGTAGTGTTGGGTATGGCTGTCCATGTTCACATTGTCCACCTGTTATTACTTGTTACTTGCGCAAGCAGGGCAAGTAATGCGATCGGTTTGTGGTTGTTGACCGCTGACCAACTGCCATCCCTCGGTGCACTCCAATTGGCTGGTTTAGGTGAGCATTATGTCCTGGAGGTGTCATGAGTATTATTTCCTGGAGGAGTCATGAGTACTATCCCCTGGAGGTGTCATGAGTATTATCTCCTGGAGGTGTCATGAGTATTATTTCCTGGAGGTGTCATGAGTATTATCTCCTGGAGGTGTCATGAGTATTATCTCCTGGAGGTGTCATGAGTATTATTTCCTGGAGGAGTCATGAGTACTATCCCCTGGAGGTGTCATGAGTATTATCTCCTGGAGGTGTCATGAGTATTATTTCCTGGAGGTGTCATGAGTACTATCTCCTGGAGGTGTCATGAGTATTATCTCCTGGAGGTGTCAAGAGTATTATTTCCTGGAGGAGTCACGAGTACTATCCCCTGGAGGTGTCATGAGTATTATCTCCTGGAGGTGTCATGAGTATTATTTCCTGGAGGAGTCATAAGTATTATCTCCTGGAGGTGTCATGAATATCTCCTGGAGGTGTTGGGGTAGGTGTTGGGAGTACTTGCCCTTTGCCCGCTCGCTCTGCTTGCACACAAGTAGGCCATGGCCTACTTAAACGCAATGTGCAAGTTGGCACTCTACTGAGTGTAGTTCTAGTAATTAAAAAAGCGCTGCCAATGGTGCTTTTTCCCCAGCTGAAAACAAAAGCTTACTCCACCGCTGACACTGGCATATTGGATATCGCAAACCTTATCACAATCTCCGTCTGTACAAAGCTCACTTTGATCCAGCGGAGAGGGAGAGCAGATGCAAAATTCATCATAGGGCACCTGATAAAAACAAGCAGCCCCACATCATTATGCACATTTCAACCTCTCCAAAAAATGTTCTTCAAATGTGCAACTTTTGAAAGAGCCTCACTCCGGCCTCCCCAAAAAATGCTCACTACGCCAAACCTTTTGCACTGTGCATCAACATTTTCTCAGTTTTTTTTAAAATGCAACAGCCTATTAGTTTAGAGGACTCGGCCCCCAGAGATGGAGTGACATGAAAAGTGCATTAGTGAGCTTCTACATTATTAATTAAGAGCATGTATAGCCTCGACCTGCCGCAGGGCAACGAGCTACACCTGTGCTGTACACAAGGTGTTGCCAGCGGCTACAGCTAGGGAAGCCATTTTGAGACAGATCAGTGTAGCCCCCCTAAAGCCATCTACTAGAAGAGTGGCGACACTGAGGGGGCAGAAAACATCCTGGCCGCGTGGTTCATGTACTCGTGCGAGCACCGTAGACTCCAATGCATTCCGTAACTTGGGGCTGTCCCCATTAGTTAGTCACCATTAGTTAGTCCCCATTCAATAGTCTTATGTAAAAGAGTTGATTGGGCTGACCCTATGAAGTGAACGGAGTGTGCGTAAGTCAGTCCATACGCTCTGGTAGCCACAGAATCATCACAAAGATGTATTATTGACAAATATATAAAAAGTGTGTGGGGGGGGATTTGGTGTCAAATGTCATAACTGCAAAATGGTATGTGGATTTCAAAACAGAGTGAACATGACAGAGCACAGAGTAGTACCTAGTAACGGTAGTAGGCCTATAGGGAGGGAGGTTTGTGTGGCATATAGTTTTCAGTGTTAATATGATGGTTTATTTTAGCATTAGTCAAGTGTGTGTGTGTGTGTGTGTGGGCTTGAAAGTGCATTGGCCTAAGAATTACACTCATAATTCGTAATCATTGCCCATGGGATTTCAATGTTTGGCTTGCAGACCTAGAAGTGGGACAACAACCATTAGATTTTGCATTTGTACAAACAATTCTAGTACATGACGTTTTGAGGAACTAATCTGATTCGTTGTAACAGGTCATATGCAGTGACTCAAACCACTACACAGTCATACCTAATCAATACAAAGATTTCAGCTAGTGTTTTTCTATCAGAGCGCAGCAAACCGGGTGTCTAGGCTAGCTAGTTTCTGTTCTCTATAGAGCAGCAGACTGGGTGGCTAGGCTAGCTAGTTTGCTGTTCTCTATAGAGCAGCAGACTGGGTGGCTAGGCTAGCTAGTTTCTACAGAGCAACAGACATGGTGGCTAGGCTAGCTAGTTTCTATAGACCAGCAGACTGGGTGGCAAAATCAGCACACCCTCTCATGTAAGATGACTTAACTCTAGGTCTGCGAGCAATAAGTCCCATGGCAATAAGGAGTTAGACTCTGGTAGAGTGAGGAAGTCAGAATCGACAGATACGTCTATGCTGTGTGTGGGTATGTGTATGTGCCTGTGTGCATGTGTGTGGAACCGGAGGGAGGGGCGGTGAACGAGGGGACGGGGGGGGGAGGCGTGCGGGACTTATGTGAAGTCCTTGGACACGGCCTCGATGAAGTTGGGCGCCGACATGAGGATGGTGAAGGTGCAGATGATGGAGAAGAGCGAGAAGGCCACCAGGCAGAGGCGGTCCACCACAGCGGCGGCGAACTTCCACTCGCTGCACACCGCCTCGCCCTCGTCCTGGTCGCGGAAGCGCCGGGCGATGTACTGCACCTCCTCCAGGATGCGCGCGATCTCCGGCACCTGCTCCAGCAGCAACGTCCTCACCGCCTGCTGCTGCTCCGAGGAGGAGGAGCAGCGGAGGAGCAAGGGTTGGTGATCGCCGTGCGCAGGGGAAGACGACCCCCCGTTTGTCGTCGTCTGACCGCCGATCGGACCGCTGCACATCACCAGGCCTGAGTCCGTGCTGGCGGGGGGGAAGGCGGGGTTGTCCGTGCCCCCCATGGGATGGTAGCCGAAGTACAGGCTCATGTTGCCGTTGTTGGTGGTGGTGCTGGTGGTGTTGGTGGAGGCGGTAGTGGTGGACTGGTTGGACGCCTGGCCTGGGATGGCGGTCAGGGGGATGCTGGCGGTGCTGGCGTGGTGCGGCGCCGGGTGGCAGTACTTGTAGGCGTTGGCGGCGGCCGTGGAGGTCGAGGAGGACGAGGAGGAGGGGGGGGTCTTGTCGCGGTCCTCGCCGGGTTTTTTCATGCGGAGGAACCAGGCGCACCAGTTGAGGAGGATGATCCTGACCTGGAGGATGGAGGAAGTGGAATGTCAGGGGCAGAGACGAGATAGATGAAGGGATGGAGGGACAAACAAGGAATGGTGTATGGTTTAATTGTCAGCTGCTGTGTTATTGTTCTAAAAAACAAAAATTAAATACCTGTGGGCACGGTGATACCGATTATTAAATAGTCATGAAATGAAATGTAGCTCTGACCAGAGCCATAGAGACAGGATAGTTATGACATCTCTGTTCACTTCCATGGAAAAGTGTAATCGCGGCTGTTTGAAACAATGCTTTTCCAATTCCAGTTTGTCACCCCACAATGTCGCAACCTTTTGGGCAACCTCTTAGATACTGTGATCATTCCATCTCCTCCATCTCCAATTTTATTCACTGTACTAGGCAGCCTGCAGCTGTCAAAAAAAGGAAAATAAAGAAATACCACTATGTTTAGCATGAGAGTATGCTTTCTCACTCACTTTAACACATTAACATACATGTAGATTAATTGTAGAACAGCTTCCCTCCCAATAACAAGGTGCCAAGATACTGTATGTTCATGGAGCCGGTGCGAAAAGGCTCATGGGTAATTGATGTGATCAATTGACGGGAATAGTTTTCAACACTACAACAAGCAAATACATGGTTTTAAAGTGGACTTGGATGAAAAACAACTATCTAACTTTAATCCTAGCACAGAGCCTTGAAACTCAGGAAGGAGATCTGAAGGAGAGTCAATGGGTCGACACCGGCAGCCGACCCATTCTAATGAGAGTTGCTGACAGATTCGGCTGCTCTGAATCTTCTTGAGAGATGGATGGATTGATGGATTGAGGTCAAGCGCAAACAAGCAAGCATCTCAGTTGATGCCTCAGTTTGGACACACGGACAGTGGCAGTTTGGACAGTTCACCAGCACAAAGTCACGGCACCACACCACACACTGAGCATCTGGGAGTAGGAGAGTGTTTTTGTACAGGCATCCCGCTTTGTTTAACTTGTTCAATGTCATTTAATTTGGCACAGGGAATGTGTCTTAGGAGGTAGAGCAACTGTATTAATTGATTGCATGCCATGACCTATCCCTTTAAATCATTGCTTGCTTGCGTGTGTGTGTGTGTGTATGCATGTGCATGCGCGTGCATGTGCGTGTGTGTGTTCTTACGCCTGTGCGTGTGTGCAAACACAGCAAAAACTCGGCAAGGTTTCACTCTTGTGTGTAAAACATTGTTGCACTCCATATACAAGGTAATGTTTAGAAGTCATGCATGCATTGCCTACCAATTGGGGCATCTTCCCTCCCTGTGGGTCATGATGGTGGAACTGCAGAACCAGCACTGTGACCACCACGGACAGGCCCACAATCATCATGGTGCTGGCAAAGTACTGGGCTGAGAATAGGAAGACAGGCAGTTCTGAACATCAGGTTTATTACAAATAAATACAAAAAACTATAGTCAAGAAGGTATGGATATTCCTTTTTTATGTATGTATTTAGGTGGACAGACTGAGGGCTATCTGACTGCATTGAAGTGCATGATTGAACTTTTCATGGTCTATATTGTTTAGAATAGGCCCTCACTAAGTCCTTCCCCAAACTGTCCTTGGCACCGGCACCCCTACATAAGCGAACCGGTCCACCCCCTAGAGGAAAGTAAGGTAGTATTGGTAAGCACTGCTGTTTACACTGTCAAATTTAATACATAATTGCCTGATTCTGCAATTCTGTTTTACAATTCAAAATGCATTCATTTTTGTTGGTAGACGTTTAGTTAAACACACACATGCACACGCACATGCACGCACACACTTCAGTGTTCAGTGAGAAAAACAACATAATGTTTCAGGATTCAGATAAATTTCGCCATATTCGATTAATAAATGACACGCACAGGCTTGAAAACCGCTTAATTGAATCTTTCATCTGTGGCTTCCTCCTCCTCCGCCTGTAATATGTTGACACGTCCGTTCCAATACGGTGGACTGATAGCTAATAGCTACCGGCTCTGCGTTCCAGCACACAGCGCTGCCAGCTCTCATTTAGCTCTATCTCCATTTTTCTCCTCTGATGTCTTTAATAGTACTTTATATCACCACCACCTGCACACGTTCTCTTTCTTTCTCATTCTCTCTCTCTCACACACACCACACACCACACACACACGTAAACCATTTTTGGAGGCACAGGGTGTATTCCTCAAGGACAGTGGTTTTATTAATTCTTTTAGACCAGGGTCCACTATTTATTCAGAATTTGAGCCATGGACCACTGCAGACCCCAACACTAAAGATTTATTTTGCTTTTGCCCACAATTCCACACTGGATTTAGGAAACAAAATAGTCAAACATACAGATTAAAATGAACATTAAACTTTGACGTTCTCTAGTTGCATAGACTTGGGCTAATTCACAATAGGCCTATTTTAACTCTTGATAGTGTAAACATGACACCAAATGGATCCGCAACGGTCAATTTGGTTTCATTTTTATGCTCTCAAAGAGTTACATCTTTCCAACCAACTTTCCATCATTTAGCCCAAGGACCACCTGGAACTATCTCAAGGACCACTGGTGGTCCCCGGACCACCTGTCGAAACAACCAGTGTGAACTTACATTGATTATTCACTCATAGCGTGCTGTATACGTTGAATGCGTAGGTGGTTCCTATACACCACAGCTTTCACATTCAAAACCATTCAAAGCACCCATTTTGTCCCAGATGAAATGTGACAAAACAGCTGATACGATTGGATCAAAAGATGGATTAAAGAATGTAATGTTTATTAGTATGTCCCAAAATGGACACTTTGTTTTGCAGCACATAATAAAGCTCCAAAAAGACACAGTGAAACATGACAACAACAGACACTCATAGTAGCACAACAACAGATTACAAATACATACTGTATAAAGTGCAACTAGAGCTAAAGTGCACCAAGTGACTAATCTAAACAACCTATACCTCACCACCCATCCCTGAGACTAACAGCCTAGCGTCTACCTCCTCTGGCACAATCATCAATAATGGCACAATCAATTCTTAACCAATTCTCTTTGACTATACAATGTTTGTGTCTGTCAATGTATAATTATTATGTGTGATTAGAACATTGACATCCAGTCATTGAGCCGTCTCATCCGTCAGTCAATCAATCAATGTCAGTCAGATGGTGAAGTCAGTCTTGAGATCTTGAGATCCTGATCCGGATCCTGAGATGACCTCTGCTGGGTGATTGATTGGTGCTTTCAGAGCCTCTCGCTTTCCCTCCTATCTCTCACTGACATCACACTGATAGGTACAGTCATAAATAAAATATGCCGTGTGGATCTTCCAACCCGATCTCGCTCAAAGTGCAGCGAAATAACACAGATTGACATATTATCTGTACATCTAAGCTACTACAAAAAACCCCACAATCTGTACATATTATGCTGAAATCAATCCGTGCAGATTACACTGAGATCCTCCCCCCATAGACTGTGTCTGGGGTGAGTTTCTGTGGTAATCTGCCCTGTCCAAGTGCAACTAGATAAACACAGATGAGATAATGCATGACTGAGTGGTCATTGTTGATAGATAAATCACCAACGTTGTGATCTAGCAAGTTTTTCAGGAGAGAGCAGTGTTTGTGTGTATGTGTGTGCGTGTGTGGGTTTGATTAGGCTGAGGTCTGTTTTGATACATTAACAATGATGGCGGTTAATCAGCCGTAAGGTAATTAGTATATCAATAACGACAGACATGACACTTGGAGATCACACAGACGGAACAGAGGATGTTTGTTTGAACTGTGTGGTACGAAGCCTTACTGAGACAACAGACAGTCATATGACAGGGGCGGATATAACATGTCCCATTTGGGGGGGGGGGGGGGGGGGGCAAGAGAACATGTTGCATGTTGGAGGGGCAAGAGAAAATGGTATGGGGGCGGCTTCATCGCCCGTGTTGCTTCGCGGCAGTGGTGCCAAAATTGTAGTTACTTAGTAGCAGTGGTAGTGTTTCAAATCATTTTAAATATAAGCACTTTAATTTGAAATATCTTGGGTTGTTTTGCATGGCATCGTGTTTGGGGGGGGGGCAGATTGGGTATTTAGGGGGGCATTGCCCCCCCATGCCCATGCCTTGATCCGCCCCTGGCCCATGACATCAGAGACACTGGTATCACTGCTAAAATCTATAATATGCAAAACCCCAAAGACCCCCAGGAAAGTACTTTTGTTTTTGTTTTTTGTTGTTTGCTGAAGGGTGAAGTTTCTCTTTAATATGCCCCCTGGTTTAATGGAATGATGAAACCCAGAGGCGGGTGACACAGCAGACAGATTAGTTCCTCAGATTGCACGCTCACTGTACCTTGCTTGCTTCTTAATACTTGTGGGGCAACAACACACTGGTAAATTCCTCGTTTACACTTGATGGAGCAGCGAGGCGGTTGAGAACCGGGATCGATGAAACCTGAGCGAGCGTTTGTTGACCCGAAAGGTCACCCCACAGCACAGAGAAGAAAAAAAATCTCTACTGTACTGGACGTACAGTGGGTGGGTGGGTCAGGCAACTCATTTGGAGTTTCCAGGAGTTGGAACGTATGGCACTCACAGTCAAGCCCCGCAGTGATTTATGTTTCAGTCCTTGACCTCTCCGGTCAATGCCTTAGTGCATTCAGTCCACTAAGGTATTAATAGTGCTTAAAAATAATAATAATAATAATAAAAAAAAAAAAAAAAAAAAAAAAAAAACAGCAGCAGACAACGCCAGGTGTGACTTGATACCGGCTGGTAGCTGACGAACGAGCATGTGTGTGGTGTATTCACCTTTTTCTGTCAAAATGATGAAATGACACAACCCTTGGGACTCACCAATTAGAATAGACTCATTGTGTCCCATTGTGAACAGTGTGTATTATAGGCCTGCTGGCCCTGTTGCAGTGACTACAGCCAAGAAAAAGGCAAACTTGATGGCTAGAATCTTCTTGTTCATGCAGCCGTTAGCACCTGCTTTTGGATTGAATTGATTTTGCAACTCCTTATATCAAGGAAAAAAGCAGATTTATTCAGTTGAGGGAATGAAAGTACATTTACGTAAGTATTGTGTTTAAGTACAAGCAGGTGTTTCCTTTTGGTTACAGTAATTTTCTTTTGAGAGCTGTAGCTCCGAGATGTACAGTACATGTAGCACTTGCGATTGGTCCTTGGAATGTCTATTGTTCTCCTCTGAGTGTGAAACTGGAGTGAAACTGGGGAACAGTGTTTGTGTTTTGAAACTACTGTATTCTAATAATAGCATGCACTTCATCTTATCATTGTTTACACATTAAAAGATTTAATCAGCTGCATTTAGTAGTAATGGCTTTTGAGCAAACGTGACAATGGTGTGGTTGATAGGGGAAACAATGGAATATATACCTTTTAAGTAAAACAGCTGAGTACTTTCTCCAGCACAGTGGTTATACAGTATATCGGAGCAGATAATTTTAATTTCATTTTTTTTATCCCCACGATTTTGCAACTCATTTTTTTAAAACCCAGTGCCAATTCCCACCAACCTGGCCTCATGCTTCCTTCAATGCATGAGGAGTCCCAGCTGCCTTCTTTTCACCTGACAGGTGAGGGTACCTACCCTAGGGGACACGGGGAGAACACGTGAGGGTACCCACCCTAGGGGACACAGGGAGAACATGTGAGGGTACCTACAGTACAGTACCCTAGGGGACACAGGGAGAACACGTGAGGGTACCTATAGGGGACACGGGGAGAACATGTGAGGGTACCTACTGTACCTTAGGGGACACAGGGAGTACATGTGAGGGTACCGACAGTACCCTAGGGGACACAGGGAGAACATGTGAGGGTACCTACAGTACCCCAGGGGACACAGGGAGAACATGTGAGGGTACCTACCCTAGGGGACACAGGGAGAACATGTGAGGGTACCTACAGTACCTTAGGGGACACAGCGAGAACATGTGAGGGTACCTACCCTAGGGGACACAGGGAGAACATGTGAGGGTACCTACAGTACCCTAGGGGACACAGGGAGAACATGCAATGGCCTGATGACGCGGTAGAGCTGCCAGCACCCACAGAATCCCTAGTGGGAATCAAACCCGGGACCTTCTAGCTGTGAGGCGACGGCACTTACCACTGTTCCACCACGCCCCCCCCCCCCAGGAGATAAACATTAACTACAGTACATCTTACCTATGAGAGGAACAGAGTCTGAAGTGGCAGGCATGATTTCTGCTACCAGCAACATGAAGACTGTGAGCGACAGCAGCACTGTGATCCCTGCAGGCAGAGGGGAAGAGAATGGACGTGTGTGTGTGTGTGTGTGTGTGTGTGTGTGTGTGTGTGTGTGTGTGTGTGTGTGTGTGTGTGTGTGTGTGTGTGTGTGTGTGTGTGTGTGTGTGTGTGTGTGTGTGTGTGTGTGTGTGTGTGTGTGTGCACACGCACGCACGTCGCACGTGTGCAAATGGAGGCTTATTTATTTTTTAAAAGGCATTCAGTCCTTCTTCATTGAATCATAATAGGACTATCTAATGGCATTTTGTAGGGGGTGATTATTATTCCATTGCCATGCTTACACCATGGTTTTCTTTTGATGCGTGTTTTAATGAATAGAATCTAGCCCACATACACACTAATGCACGGCCGTAATGTCAACATTAGCATAGAGCAATGAAACATGAATGTGTACACAACAGTTCTGGGATTCAGTGTGCAGTGCGATGCAGACTGATCAGCTTTCATTACTGCTCCGTCTGATGTGCCAAAAACACATCTGTGGGGCCGCAGGTTAATAGCCCAATATTGATATATATTTTTTAGTTCTGCTGTTACAATTTCAAATTTCTGCTGTTAGTTGCAATTGTACAGTTATGGATCTGTAACTCAGAGAGTGTACAAAATGGTCTTGCCTATTAGCAGTATGTATTGGCAGTGCAGTCAGTGTAGTTTTCAAATGGGCGTCTGTCCGTGACATAATAAATGTTGATTTGGGGGGGGTCTTTGACACGAGAAACTTTGGGAACCACTGCTTTGCTTCTCTTACCCAGAGAGATCTTCTCTCCAGAGTCGGCAGGCAGCAGGAAGACCAGCAGGGCCAGGCCAGAGATCAGCACACAGGGGATGAGCAGGTTGAGGCCGTAGTACAGGGTCCTCCTCCTCATGGTCACTGTGAACGTCACATCAGGGTACGGCTCCTTGCAGCAGTCGTAGTACAGCTCGTTACGCTTGGACGGAACACCTGAGGGGAGGAGATGGATGAGACGAAATTTAACTGGGCGGCTGCCAAAAGATTGTTTTGTTTGTTTTTTGTTGAAAGCAGGGAATCATATAGCTTCAAATAGGTATATTAGCTTTTTAGTTTGACCCACCAGGCTTGAAATGTTCACTTCTGTGGTGGCTAGCATTACACCTAGATATGCGAATAACCATTTATTTCACATTTATGTGTCAAATTCAGCTTTGATATCCATTCAGACATGCTCGAGTTATGAAGAGTCTGTCTGTGGTATTAGCTCATTTTTGGGAAGAAAAAAGATTTTCTGCAACCGGGAGGTTGCATGATGGCAAAAGAATATCATGTTCCAGTTAAGAACTCAACTCAGCTCATGTACTGGACACAATAACCTAATGCTGTGAAATGTGAAAATGTCTATCGACATTCTTCTTGGAAATATCCGTTTCTTTAAAACAAACAACCCACCAAACATATTTAGTGTAAGCACACACACACACTCCATCCCTAAATATATTGGTATAGTTGAGTGGTCTGGACCATGTACATTGATGCATGGAGTCAGAGGAGTAAAGCAGGATGATGGGAAACATTTCATTTTCTAACCCAAGAGTCTGCAAAAAGAGAAAAAAAATATGTCTAGATGCAATTACGTCTAAACGATGTCATCTTCTATTTCGTCAAATAGAGACAATATGGCATTTTCTGGCACCTGAAATAGAGAGACTCTGATTAAATGAATTTGGTTCCTAAAAGCTTCCATATTATTGCCTACCCTGCGGTGCTCAGGTGGGTGAGCGCAGGGCCACTTTGGGAACAGAAGGTCCCCCCTTTCAATTTGAAATTAAATCGTTAAATTGAAACACTGACACACATAAGACAAGTCTAAATGGCCAGACGTTTTAAATCAGTCTGACCAGAAGCATGCAGGGATATAACTCATATCCCCACCGCCACCAGCAGCAGCGTCCGGCAATACAAATGAATGACCAGCGGGGGTGGAGTTAGGTACATCAAGCATCATCACATATTCCCCCTGCACCTCTATGGTAAATCGAAACTCAGAGTATATTAAAAGAGGCTGATGGAGTGGCAAGGACAATCACATCTTCACTTAAAACATCCAATTTCCCCCTCAGTCATCCATCCAAAGCTGCAGTGTTAACTACTGTACCGGACGGCGTCTATCGCTCGCCACTGATTAATATACCAGAACGGTTATGTTGTTCTGGCCCAGTCCAATCCGTCTTGTTGAGTGATTCACAGCCCTAATGAAGTCTATCTAACATCACCTGGGGGACCTTGTTGGACTGCAGGGTGAGAGCAAAGGAAAACACAAAACTCATTTCACTTTCCTCTATTTCCTCATCCTTCTGCCTTGCCTCCACTTCTCTCTCTCTCTCACTCTCTCTCTCTCGCACCCTCTCTGTATGTGTGGGTGCGCGTGTCTTTTTCAATATAATCCAAGCACGTCTTTGATGGATTACACAATAACTCCAAAGTACGCATATACTGTAAATAGTTTTAGCATTTACTTGATTAAAAAAGCCCTAAATATGAGTGAGAGTGACAATGTGTGTGTGTGTGTGTGTGTGTGTGTGTGGGGGGGGGGGGGGGGGGGTGGGGGGTTGGGGTGCGTGTGTGCGTGCGTGTGTGCGTGCTCTCGCATTCAGCGTGCGCGTGCCTTTGCATGGACCTGAGCTGTCTGAATTGGGTTTGGGGATCATTAACTAATCTCTAATCAATTTGTGCAGAGTGTTGGGCCTGTAATTGGCATTTAATTTTCATAGTACATCATCTGGTTCATGGGAAATGACACCGAACCACTTTCAGGCCTCTCCTGGTGAGTAATGTCACAGCCTGCACCGATCTGAGTTGATTGTTTTTAAATTGAGCCGCATGGTTGCTTTATTGTACAATACCAATAGTTTGCTAGCTAGTTCGCTTTTAACACTTTCAGAACCTATGACGTGTAGACACATCATAATAAATACAGCAAATCATATTGTATTTATTGCATTTATAATAATAAATACCATGGGCGCGGTACACACGTCATCGTGCTTTTTTATTGATATCAAACACGAAGAATTAGATTTTTTCTTCATGTGTGCTGTCGTTCACTTTGGGCAGATCAATGACCATATGGAGGGGTTATATCAACTCTCGTGCCTTGGAACGCCTCGGAATTCCCTAGGAGGAAGTCGCCGATGCTGCTTTTGAGATGGAAGTCTGGGGCTCTCTAACCCGGACAAACCCGAAATGATTTTGGCCTAGGCGGGGCGGGGTGCCGTTTTTGGACGGCAGATGAACTGACCAATGTGTCGACACCCCCGGCCCCTCCCGCGGCCCTCCACTGCTGTGCTACGTCACGTCATTTGGAGCATCGCCCACCCCGAAAGTGTGATTCCCACTTCTAGGCCACCGCGGCTAACAAACTAGTCCAGGCTTTCCGTTTTCGCACAACGCGGGGGCGAACATGAAAGCCTGCGTGTCAAGGCTAAGGGTGAAGCTGTTGCCCCCACAACCCGACTATGGTTAAGTGGTTGAAAAAGGGGATGGATGGATGGATCAATCGATTGTGAGGGAAACATGGAACATTTATGCCTACCTTTTTCCTTTTTTTTGTTTTTTGGAGGAGACGGAACCCTTTCAGAGTAAAAATTGCCTTATCTGCTGGCACTCTAGACCTCCTACATTGTAAGAAATCCCGGCACTTGTCGTGTTAACCACTTGAGCCACCGCCTGATGCACATTATGGGCCCAAAAAATAACAGATTTACAAGCTCACAACACGCCACAACGTGACCAGCCATTTTAGGGCAAAACAATTTGGTGCAGATGGAACAAACAGTGGTCCAATTAGCCCTCCATTGAGTTTAAATTTTGGGAATTCTTGAGGATCATTTATCATATTACAGGCCGTATATTCGTCAATCAATCAAAGTCTTCTTGATGTCCCTTTAATCTCTGTGTGCGCATGCAACCGTGTTGGCAGACTGATGTATTTAGTCACCCTGATCGCGCGTGTGTGTGTCTCTGGCATGCGTGGTGCCCGGCTGTACCCAGGGTAAGTGAACCGTCCCAGTGCCAGCTGTCACCACACAGAGCCCCGGTCCACTTTTGCAGACAGCTGGGTACATTTGAATGTGCGCCGGGCGCCCGTCTGCGGCGTGCACGCACGTGCGGCCTCCAACTGACACCCAAATGTGAATTACAGATGAATTGAGCCCTCACAGAGAGAGAGTCTGTGTGTGCGTGTGTGTGTGTGTGTGTGTGTGTGTGTGTGTGCGTGTGTGTGCGTGTGTGTGAGAAGTGTCTTTCACTATCCTATTGTTTTTCACCGGAAAACCCTTAGGATTTGTGCCCACTCAAGCAATATTCTCCATGAAGGTTTTCTCTCGGCAATACCTATTGTTTGTTCTGGTGAGAAACACTCGCTCTCTGGGCAAAAAATGCATTTTATTCATGTTGGCAGGGGACTCTTTCTGTGTTTGTTTTGGTGAGTAAGTAAAATGTTCTTGAGGTTTCCACTAAAAAGGCGAGGATGGTTGAGTTTCATGAGAGAGAGATAACAGCGTTTAGCCTATAGCACTACTTCAAGGTAGAATCATAGACGTATTAGAGCAGGGGTTTTCAACAGGTGGTCCGGGGACCACCAGTGCCTGAGAAAGTTCCAGGTGGTCCCCAGCTAAATGGAAAGTTGATTAATCAGATGCAACTCTTTGAAAGTGTACAGTATAAATTAAACGAAATGGACCCGCTTCACTCTCAAGAGTTAAACACATTCATCATCTGAATTAGCCCAAGCCTTTCAGGGTAGTTCCGGAGATAACTCCGGAGTTAAAAATGTTTGCTGTGATAGAATACACAAAGATTTGTGCTGCATTTTCACTCATTCAGTAACCTTTCACAGTCCCGCCTCTCATAGTTGTAAACTTGTCAATGCCATGGCAGAAACTAAACTGTTCTGTTTAGAAAGTCATTGGCATAAGCCTGCAGTCCCAGAGTGAAACCACTGTAGTACTTCTAGGACACTGCCAAAGACGGCCAAAGAGCTGCCAGTGAGCAAATGAATGAGCTGGGAACCACCAGCACACGGATAGGACGTCCAACATAAATATCACAGGGATTAAAGCAAAAAAAAATCCTGAGCCCATATATATATACAGTATATATATATTAGAGCTGTCAGTCGATTAAAATATTTAATCGCGATTAATCGCATGATGGCCCATAGTTAATCTTCGATTAATCGCAAATTAATCGCATATTTTCATATTTTCAAATTTCCCGATATACTCCCGATATCCGATATCAGCAAAAATATATACAATTTATTAAGTTTTTTTTTTTTTTTTTTTTTTTTTTTTTTTAACTGGGGACCCCCCAAAATAATTTCAGGACCACTGAGGGGTCACAACGAACAGGTTGAGAACACCTGCCTTAAACACTGCTTAAAAAAAAGAAGAACTATGCAGTGTTTCCCCCAGAAAATTGTTTAGTCAAGGTGGTGAGGCTTCGAGTCTGTGCTCGTGCGCGTGCACGTCCGTGCATGTGCGCGTGCATGTGATGTAATTACAATACCGTAGGCCAGGGGTAGGCAACCTTTTTGACATGAAGTGCCACAGTAAAAAAATGACTATAAATTCCCTTATAGTCAATAAGGGAATGACTGCATTTTCGCGGTCATCACATATTCAATGGCCATTTACTGCAGTTATATGTCATTATTAGGCCATATTTCATTTCTTATCAGAACAGGCAGACTGGTAGATATTTTTCTTTCACAATAGATTGATCAATCAGACTTAAGTGGACCAAAACTGTTCATTTGAGGGACAGAAGCATTACTTGAGAGGGACATTTAATTGCAGGGTAGCAACACATTACAGTTGGCATTAAAAATGCCTCATGCATCATTTGTCCATAAGTAGTCCCCATCCATGAATTTGTTATTTATTCATGTTAGTATGTATTTCACCTGTTATTTCAACAGGCTTAAAACACATCTAGCATTAACAGAGACAGTGAGAAAACTTTACAACAGAAAACAGAAGGGGGACTTTTAGGACAATTGACCACTGTAGTCTGTCAGTCACAATGTGGGACAGGGTCTTTGAAATGAGACACTGTCCCACGCAAAGAAGGACATCTGGTCACCCTGTGACTGTCCCACAGAAACGGGGATATCTGGTCACCCTCAAAATACGCTTCAACACACACACACACACACACACACACACACACACACACACACACACACACACACACACACACACACACACACACACACACACACACACACACACACACACACACACACACACACACACACACACACACACACACACACACACACACACACACCACTCAGAAGCAGCACACACGAGCTACAAGCTAGCCTATGTGCTAATTATTCAACAGACAGGGAGAGGGAGACTAACGTTAAGCATATGAAGCTGCACACCAGTTGAAACGCAATAATTTCAGCGTGGATGTCGTTTGGTTAGGCTGACATGACGGGGGTCCGCGGGAGTCGGGCGGGACACAGACGGCATGCGTTGACCAGACAGCCACCAATGCGTCTTTTTACTGCTTCGGGAGCTAAACAACTCCGTGTGCTCCGTGTGCGTGCACAGAAGCACTGCATACGCACTGATTGGGCAGCGCGCAGCACAGAAGTGTCAACACTGGATCAGACTCGCTCCGGTTGAATACTGATACTACTGAATAATACTGAATGATCGCGGCCGTTGCGATTTGCTAATGACATGGTTTCAAATCGCACTTTCGGTTTGAAGCCTTAGTGCAGATAACTTTATTTTATAACATGCACATTGTATGAACGACACATTTTTACGGGCTTCACTCAGGGCGGCCGCCCTGATAATAAAGCGCTGGGGGAAACACTGCTATGTTGGTCGATGTAAGATGTAAGATGATCACTTCACACAGGTGTGATTTTTAGTTAATTAGCAATAAAATAAAAATAGTTTTCCCCTTGCTACATTACAGTATATCAGCCTTTTCATTATTTTCAAAGGGAAAAACACCTTATATCTTTGTGCCAACAATACTCCAGGTAATAAAAAATACCCTATGTTGGACACACACTACGCTATGGCTGTGGGAGAGGAGAGCTGTGTTTGGAGGGGAGGAGGGAGCACAGCTGTTTAACAAGCTTAATTGTGTTGCCAACTGCCAAAATCCAAAATCTGTGCGTTAATCTCGCGTTAATTTTTTGACGCTGTTAACGCACGGCTGAGTTAACGCGAGATTAACGCGTTAACGCCGACAGCATATATATATATATATATATATATATATATATATATATATATATATATATATATATATATATATATATACGTCCTATCCGCAGAAGTTGAAAAATTATCGGCGAAATTTGGGTTGTTTTGCATGCCATCATGTTTGGTGGAGCATTCTGGGCATTTAGGGTGGCGTTGCCCCCCCATGCCCATGCCTAGATCCGGTCCTGCACAAACTGAGACTGAGATAAATGTAAAATGACTGATTTCTCTAATACAGTAAATAATCAATCATTTCAGTATCACACTTCTAAATCAGTTCAACCAGACATAGAGGTGACTACGCACTGGACAAATGTGCAAGACCTGTCAACTTTATAATGACTGTCCGTTCGACGTAGTTTTGCGATACTTTCTAAGAACACTGCTTAGTGTTCACCCCCACCCACACACGGCGCACGGCGTTATGTTGGGTAGAGAGAGAGAGAGAGAGAGAGAGAGAGAGAGAGAGAGAGAGAGAGAGAGAGAGAGAGAGAGAGAGAGAGAGAGAGAGAGAGAGAGACTTTTTAGATGGGCGCTTACCACCACCGCGATTCTGTGTGAAAGTGACCAAATGGGTGAGGTTGTAACTTTATGCGAAAATATGTGGGGATTGTGAAATCAAGCGAGGCATGCATGATTTGCATATTTATGCAATTATTCCAGGAATTACGCAGTGCCTTTTTTTCTTTCCTTCTCTTTCGACCATTTTTAAGGGTCCAGAGAGAGATGTACGGCGGTCCGGTCGTGGACCGCCAGTTGAGGACCATATAATAGCTTCGTGAGCACAGCGTGCAGAAGAGCAACCACCTGGCTCGATCCCTTCCTGCACCAAATGCCTTCCCATCCCGCCCAGTGCCATTTATTTTTGATGCCTTTATCTATGGCGAGGGCATTTTCACCTGGCTTCATGAACTGCAGCGTCCCGACTCCTCACACCATGAAATGTCGCGGTTCGCTGATCGTCACTCTATCTCCACGTGTCTCTGTCAGTGTTGCCAACTTGACGAACTTGTCACAATGTTTAGCTTTTTTTTCCAGACCCCCCTAGCGTTGAGTTGGGTTGAAAACCACTGCTCAGGCTCCTCCTTCTAGCGCATTTTCGAAGTGCCACTGCATTTTGGATTTTGGCAGTTGGCAACAGTGGTCTCGTTTTTTTTTTTTTTTTTTTTTTTTTCCCGCAAGCCGGACTTCCGGCACTGTGCCGGAGAACTTTAATCCCTGATATCATTATGTGAATGTACTCAAACTGAAGCTAGGACGGACGGAGGGCTCGTCCCCAGTACGACCTAGAGAGGTGATCAGGTAACATGCCAATGAAGGCACATGGCACGTTTAACACACCCAAACTGGCCCACATAAGTTCAGAAAAAAATGGAAATTATTTTTCTTCACCCTAATAATACCAACTTGTATTGGATGTTATATTGTTGTAATCATTGATTAGTCACATTTACAACAACGGCATGTAGCGATTGGACATTCCTGGAATGAGTAAAGATGCTTCCCTGCTAAACGTGGGGGCTTAACCCTCAAAAACTTCAACCTTGCTTTGTGGCAGATTCTGAAGATGGGGTCATAAACAGCATAAACTAAGTTAAGGAAGTGGCAGGACCCATGCTTATGTGCCTGGCACACACCATCAAATTCAAAACATCAGTGATTGCCAAAAGAACAACATTTCATTTTTGCCACTTTTTTTTTTTTTTTTTTGGGGGGGGGGGGGGGGGGGGGGGGGGGGGGTCGGTGGGAACCGCATGTTAACACGAACGCATAAACATCTGCCTGCAGCACGTTCTAAAAAGGACATCGATTGGTTGTCTAACACTCGGGCAGGGGGTGTGGGGGGGGTGATCACTATTTGCGTCTCTCTGTGGGCTTTCCCTACACAGGTGTGCACAAACACGCACACCCTCTCTCTCTTTCATTGCATAACCCACAGTTGCATGAAAGAAAAAGTGTTACTGTATATCCTCATATGTAACATATCTGAAGTACATCTGGAGACAACTATTTTCAATTCCAATACCATCAAGTCCTGCCGGGGATTGTATTATGTGAAACACTGGGCGATGCTGGATTCTGTCCGCGTAATGTCCTGACACATGTACACCTTAACCGCTCAAACGCCTTGGCTGGGAGGAATGTGTAAGACCAATAGCAGATTGTGATGGCTTGCCTCGTGTCTTCATTAACCCACTCAAAAGTATTACAAAATAAGTGAATTTCAGTGATGCATTGCCAGTGATGCATCAATGAGGATGCTACAGTATAATTCCCTCCCTCTGCCATTAACTCTCCTACAAGTAGTGACAGAAAGCTGTTTTTTGTACCCATTAGGAAGACATTTTGTAAACTCATTAGAAGACCGGGTTGATAACTTCTAAAATACTAATAACAAAAGCTCTCCTTCAGCAACAACACGGTGTGAATTCTCATATCATTTAGACCCCTTCACCAGGACATTTTGATATCTGAAATCCGGGATAAACAACCCACTTAAACCATGAGTGGGCTGTAGAGATCAAGATTCAACCATGCTGAAGAATCGACCAAGATTAAACTCCTCGACATTGAGGCCAGAAAGCCACAGGAACAGTCTGAGATTATAGTCGGCAGATGGCTCAGTGATATTTCCCAATAGTTGATCCTTGCCCTGGTAGGCAATAGATGTATTAGGCATCATTTCTGCACGTTACTGGTTTACTACAGGACATGATAGCTGGATGACAGGCTGCGCTGACAGCTGTACAGCTAATGTGAACATACTGTACTGAGCACTGCTGTCATGGCCAAACAGTTTGACTATCAGTCATTCACGTGCATGCACATCTTACTCTATGTTGACCAATCATCATCATTATGACAACGTTATCCCCTGGGGAAGACACTTTATTTACATCATAATGTAACGTGAGTAAACATACTAATTCAACCCATTGAAAACACAGCAACTGTAATGGCGTTATTGAATGGGAAAATGAGAAAGACTGACTTTAAGTTACAAGGACTGTCCCACACAAAGGGGGGCATTTCGTCACCTTACACTTCCTTATTCAACAAGAAGATTCTGGTCATGTTTTATATGACCTTTTATTGTTGCTGCTGCATGGGCAATCAATCTTTGAATTTAATCGTTTTATGCTTCGTCCTAAATTAATGTCCTGCTTTGTCGTATAAGCCTGTCCTGCCAAAGTAGCAAATACTGCCCATCTGCACGCGTCACCTACTACTTGCTGAGTATTAGAGTAAATGCATGCCTTTACATCAAAATAGGAGGGTTATACTGTATGTTCAATCAGAATATTTAAGAATTAGCCTCGAAAATGGGAAAAGAAAGCCTGACCTTATGCATAATATCAGAGATTACCATGACAATGTCATCCCTTGTAGGTTTCCTCCACACAGGGAATAATGAATGCAGTGAAAATAAACGTTCTGCAGTTACATTTTCTTTATGCTCATACTGATATGCTAATGAACGGAACTCATATGGCAGAAGAAGCACGCTAAATACAACCGGCTGCACTTCAAAGGCAAAAGCAATTAGGATTGCCCTTTGCAAGGGTCTTTATTACAGCAGCCTTCAGATGAGTTCTAGAGATACAGTCAGAGTCAAAACTCATATATGCTTCAAGAGCATATTCTTTGACTCTGTGGTCAAATCAAAGCACCGTCATGGAGATAGAAACTACACAGGCATGTCCAAGTGGTTTTTAGTGTACAAGTGCACAATTGAGGGGTTGCTCTAGAGGACCCCACCACTTTAGCCTACATCTGCTGCGGCAGATATACTGTAGAAAAAGTTGAAGGGAGAGGGGAATTCCCTATCACAGATAGTAACGGTCGCAACCTTTTTCCACCTGCCCCCGAAAGTGGTTGCGACCATTACTATCAGCCGGGACTCATTTAGTCATTGGTCGAACTGATATCCTATCAGCCTGACCTGACTGATATGTTATCAGCCACGGTCATCTGCGTCAGTCGCAAAATGATTCCGCCTGTCCTGCTTTGACTTCTCTCAATGACTTAAACAGTGGAGAAACACAAGCATTGGTACTTATCAATATACAATGTGTTTTGTTTGTTTTTTACAGGTAATTAAAATCATGTTTCAATGTATGTATGTGCCGATCTCTGTGATGCATATGAAAAACCACCTCCCCATGGGACCTTCTGTCACAGCACTAAACTGGTCTGAATCCAACCTAATTAGCAGGGCCTGCCTGTGTCTATAGGTAATTACACATGTGAGCAGACCGTTAACACGCAGGGGGTTCCCCACATCCCCTGAGCCTCTTCTGCTCATCATCATCATTATTCTCCATCTCCCTGATCCCAATGGAGTTGATTATATGATGGCAAGCAGCTGTTTGACCATAATTCCCATAAACAAGCACGCATATTTACACATTACGTGTTCACCGGAGGGAATTATATTTCCAAAACAAGCACAGACCAAAGTGCATTGGGCAACATTGATGGTTAGATGTGCAGGAATTCAATTAAACAAAGACAAAACACAAGTAATTGTTTTTCCAGTCAATTGGAGAATAATTAAAAGTCAGTGATTTGCTTCAATCGAAAAAGTTAAAAGGCACAAACACAAGCCAGAAAATCCTGGTGTAGTCATGCTCTCTAACAGGAACAGATTACAGTAAAACAATTATAAATTTAGCTCAACTAATTGAAATAAATTCAGGCTATAATTGGTAACATTAGTGTTGTTTGTATTTGTTATGGTCTATTCTCTCTTGACTTGAATTGTTATGCACTGTAAATGAAAAAATGTGCACGATCTGCAAAACAAAAGCTCAAAGTGGCTTCTTTCTGTGCAGGTTGTGGTACAGTGCAATCAATTAATCAATTAATCATTGATAATTAACACTTCCTGTGCAGATCGCAAGTTACCTTGTAGAACACTTGAAATGCTGCTTGCGAGGTGCCCGAGAATTGTTTTATATGTTTAATTTGCCGCTGAATGAATGTTTTGGTAATAATACAGATTCTTTGCAGTGTGCAGAGTTCAACCATGCACCCGGTTGCTAGGGCTTCTGGGAAACTGAGGCCAATGGAATTTGAAGGACTACCTACTCACAGTCAGGACCGGGACGAATGATCAAGGTAATCCAAGACTAGTCGCATCTGGCCCAGAATATCACTTGATTTCAACCAACACAAATGCTGTCCACTAAAGACAAACGTCCCTGGATGAATCAGAGAGAGTCAGATTGAGGCCAGACTAACTTAAATCAATCATAACTAGTCAGATCTGGCCAAGAATAAGCTTTATTATTTTAACTGGTGAAGACGTCCTGGGAATGACGTATAGATCTTGAATGTCACTTGAATGTCACTGGAGTTACTGGAGGACGTCATCGTAACTACCATTGTGAGCTAGCAGATCTGCGATTTTCAAAAAAAAAGTGTATACATTTTGAAAACTTGGCATGAGACAATCTGCATGAGTACTTTACTTTTGAAACTTTGAGTGGATTCTTAGGCTAATACTTTTCTACCTAATTACATTTTGAATTCTATATCAGCATTTGTACTTTTAATGAAGTAAAAACAAAAAGGGAGTCCTTTTCCCACCACTGACCCTGCCCATATTACATATCCTTTTTGTTCTTACCTACAAGGTCCCACTCCCCGTTTGGTATGTACGTAGAGATGTCCACCTCCATCATCTGGAGATCCAGCAGCCAGCCGTTGTGGGTCCATGAGCCAAACTTCAGGTCACACTTCTGGACGTCGAAAGGGAACCACCGCACGTCGATGTAGCATGTACTCTTTAGGATGCCTGGAGGAGAGACAACAGCAGGGACGGATGTAATATTTCCCAATTGGGGGGCAGGAGGAAATGCTATGGGGGCGGCTTCATCGCCTGTGCCGCTTCGCACCACGGGCGATGAAGTCGCCCCATACCATTTTTGGTTACAGGACTTCTATTAGGCAAGCAAAGCATCAATAATAACATCAGTTGTTGTTGAAGTTGCAACAGACAAGCAGCATGCATAAAGCTAAAGGTCTGACTCGGATATTTTTCTGTTTTCAATGATGAAATGCTGTTGATTTAGAGTGGTGCCACAACTGTAGTTAGTTAGTAGCAGTAGTACTGTTTCAAATCATTTTAAATATAGGCACATGAATGAATATCTTGGGTTGTTTTGCCTGCCATCGTGTTTGGTGGGGCAGACTGGGCATTTAGGGGGGGGCATTGCCCCCCCATGCCTAGATCCGCCCCTGGACAACAGGAGTACAACTGATGAAGTTTACAATTGATATGCAATTATAATAACTAGACCTGTCGCGGTTGCAAAATGATCTCTACCGTGACCTGAATGCTTTCCTCTACCCATTGATGTCTGAATGTGTGTTGAATGCTAATCAAGGAGAGTCCAGCCACCATCGGCCTGGTCGCGACCTGGTCGCCACCAGCTTCTTACTGGTCCCAACTACTTTGTTATTGGTCACGGTAGTGACTAGTTGCTTATGGTCACGACTCACGACTAGAGATACTGTATCAGGAGACCTAAATATAACAAAAAGCACAGAGCAGTGCATGTTTGCCAACCTGGTCTGCAAGGTCACATTACCTGAACTAACCTTGTAGATTTCACAGCTATTTTCATTGTTAGATGTCTCTCACCTGGCGGTATGTACTGGCAGGCTCCTGAGGCATTGACCAGGACATTGGTATGGAAGGTAGCATCAAACCTGTCATCTGCACTGCAAGGAGAGAACAGAATGTGAGCGAACAACAGTACGACTTTATAGACATCAACCGTTGCTGACAAGGGAGGAAAGTCAAAAGGGAAATATAACTGAAATGGTATAAAACCTGAGTCATTTGTGCAATTTCCAGGCAATTACCTCTCTGGTTCCCGGAGGGGAATATATATATGCAGGGGAAGAATCTCATGGATATCAAAATGAAATGAAATGAAAGGTGAATGACTTGAAGATGAAGGGGGATGACAGTATACTTGCATCACATACTGTATATTGTGATGAATTGAGGCTCACGCCAATCAGACCAAACTGCGCTTAGAGCTCACAATATACTACTGCATATACAATATACTGTACCTCTGTATACTGCATGCATAGATCAGTGGTGGGCAACTTTGGTGATCAAGAGAGACACTATAGTTTCACACTCACTCCAGAAGACCACTAAAGTTTCACTAATATTAACCTATGGGCCACATTTAGTGATGGTGGGGCCTGCATGTGGCCCCTGGGACCCCTAATGAACCAATACATTGTACATACACCCGTACAACGTACCTACATCACCAGACTCTAAATATCATACAGTAATACATGACTTACCACAAGATCAAACAAAAAGTTATGTGAGAAAGATAAAAGAATAAAGCAACATGCTATGAAGTATACAATTAGATTGGTATATCCACAGGAGAGATTTTTTAAGATTTTGTTTTAGGCCTTCATTGATGGGAGAGACATGCAGCAAAGGTCATCATGAACGGGACTTGAACATGTATATGTATATGGCATGTGCCTGGGACCACCTGGGAAAACGTCATGATAGAGGTGAAGGACAGATGGTAAACAGAATGGGCGTAGAGGAATCAGCATATATCTACACAGAAGTGTTTATATTATTGATCTTCTTCTCATTCAAAAAACACTTGTCAAACATGACTGACTAACACTAGGGATATGACCTTCCCACACGAGGGTTGTATAAGCACATCTCAGCATTATGTATGCACATACAGTACCATGCATGGACTATTGTAGAGTACATACACACCAACACCTTACACATCAGTCAAATGATAACCCTGTGCAGTGTGCACGGAGGCATAAACAATCTCTGGCATATGGTATAACAATTCCTATTCTCACTTTTATTTCAGATTTTGACATCCGAGGATTAAGATTAAGTGCGGATTTGTGTATCAGCATCGCAGCAGAAGGGAAATGTGTCAGATAAGTACAGATCTCAAGATAATCAAATCATTCCCTCAGACAGGAACAGACCTCAAAAAGATCCTCACACTGAAACAAAACTCAACGTTGACATGATTTGAACGGGAATATGGAGTTTGGAATGATTCTAGTGCAAGCTTATCAAATGAAAATGCAAGAAATTTGCATAAAAAGGTATAAAGGCACTACATAGTCGACTGTCCATGCAGTCTTCCTCAATCTGCAGCATTTTGTTGCTATTTGCAGAATATACATAAAATGTACGTGGCCAGGTATAAATAATAGGGCTAATGAATGATTAAAGAATGAATCAAATTAATCACAGCTTTAAAATGCATTTAATCATGATTAATCACCATTCAAACTATGTCCAAAATATACCTGTTTTCCTTTAAAGGATTTGAACATTTAAAAAAGAAAAATATACTGTGGGAAATGTCTGTTTGTTACTTAAATATTTAAATTAAAACACACTCTACCCATTTGAAAATGTAACTAGTAAACACATTATTTTCAACAGCCTTAATAAATAATGTTATTACTGTTTGTGGATACAATCAGACCGGTCAAAGTATCTGTGCAACCTGTGAATCGCATTGAAATCACTGATTTACAGGTTTGAAGAGAATAAAAGACTTTCTGTCTTTGAGCAAGTCAGATACTAATCCTTCCCTTGGTGCTGCTGCCCACTGCTCCTAATTGTTAGGATGGTTTAAATGGATTGGACATGTTTTGGAGTCAGTGCAAAGGTAATAGGTTCAATAAAACGTTCCTGATTCCCTCTGTTGCATCTAGAGACATTTATTACATCTCTAATGCTCATCCTTTTGATCTACATCCATTCTGACCAGAAACATGGACACACCTCCTCCTCCTTATGAATAGGACTGTAGCCAATTCAAATCTGGCAAAATGACCCAATGCTGACTCATCGTCTACCATCATCATCCATTGGCATTTTAACAGTGAAACAATTACTCATGTGATTAATGCAGGGGGGGCTTGAAGGACACTTTCTTGATTTTTGGGAACAATTCAACGAAATAGAAGCCAAATTCACGTAATAAATATTCGCAGCCTTGGCCCAATAATCAGGGGAGGTGGAGAAAACTGGCAAAATTAGCACTTTAGTTCTCCAAAGGAATTGCTCTAATGTGCATGCCTGTTAAATGTGTGAAAAAAAAAAAAAAAAAAAGAGAAATTAAAAGATTTGTTTTTTTCCCCCTCATTCTCAAAGTCAACAGGGTAACAATTTATGGAGGTAATAGGGTTCAATAACGGAAATAGTATGAAATATTTAGAGAACCAAATGGAGCCCTATGGGTCTATAACTCATAGATCAAATTAGCATTGATCTTTACAATATCACTTGATGATCCCAGAAATAGAAATGGTGTGACAGTTGTTGTCAAACATTTTCACGTCTTTTTCATCATCTACAAGCTCGTAGCTTGTAGATCTGCTATTTTTCAAGCTAAAGCTAAAGCATAACAATGCCATGAATCTACAATGGAAACCAGTTCTAGAACAAATAACCTTCTTTTGTAGGAGAAGAATGTGCCGTAGATCCCTTCGGGGGCGCCGGTTCCTTCAAACAAGGTCACACAAAAAAGGCACACAGGGATATGTAAGAGGGCACAATGTCAGGATTGTCCTTAATTGACTTAAGTGGAGTGGTGGATTAATTCCAACGTCTGTGCAGATTAACTTCCTAACCCTTGAAATTAAAGGATTGATAAAGGAAAGATAATCATATTTTGGCTACAAGCCAATTTCTAGCTGCCATAATTGCACTCAAATTACAAAACAAGAAGAGGTCAAGGTGATGAGGTGGAGGTGAATTTGACCATTATTATTTTTTAGCCATCTGCGACCAACAAAGGTTCAATGGTTAAACAAAACAGGATCTATCCGTAACTTGATTCTGGTGAAACTGCAAAAAATGATTGAGAATAATTTGCAATAATGTGGCCTTCACACACAATACTACAATAAAGCACAAATAACATGCATTCCTAAAATATTTTTTAATAATAGCACATTGTCTATTAGCCCTCCAGCTTATTTCTAATGGTTTGAGCCTCAATCGCCACTGATATAACAAATCCTTGTCATTTCTTTCTGGACGTTGAAAGCAGTTTAGCTGCAGTACCACACTGTCCTGAGGTAGTGGGGCGCTGATATGCACATTATTTAATAGTTGAGTCAGTATAATACTGATGCTAGATGAAACCAGGCTTGTTCCCATTCCATGCCAACTTGGAAAATCAACAATGGTGGACATTGTAAACAAAGCGTAAATGCAAATCTGAAACTGAAGACTGAAGGACAGGAGGAATTATACAAAGCAGGATGCATTGATGACACCACGAGAACAAAATCAAACAAGCTGATTGTGAGAGCAATTTCCATTAAAACTCCCTTTTCATATGAAAGCCTGATAGTACAAACTTGGTTATTTGTGGGGATAGAAAACACAAGGGAAAACCAGAAACACAAAAAAGTTGAATTGCATGTTTTATATTATCCCCCCTTTAAAAACAAAACATTCAAACTCAGAGTCCACAGTAGCAGTGTCCACACCACTGTCTATAACGACTAGTGGTGAAGAGTACAATTAATATTATACTGCTTGGTGATAAACAGCTTATCATCATCATGTTCTGCCACTTTCTATCTGCGTCTATTTTAATTGGTCGGCAAAAGAACATCGGTCCATAAATCTCCAAAGCGAATAATGCCACGCAATGTAACAAAGCAACAAAATTGAACAGACATGTGAATGTCCCCCCTTCCTTCTCCCTTTCTCTAATGTATTGCTGTGAGCAACTATTTTTGGCTTTCTAGCCTTCTAATTTTCCAAATTGCTCATCAGATTCGGTCCTGCCTTGCTCCCTTGGGTTTGCTCTTGAGCCTGTCATGTTGGATTTTAGTGAGCCTTGGACTGTTGATTAGTTGTTGATGAAACGTATTTGAACTCAGTTCTGCTCTACCTCTGTTTGACTTGCACTTGGGGTAAAATGATAAATGGTGCACTTACATAGTGCCTTTATTCAAGGACGTGTGTTACATTCACTGATTCACACACTAATGCCGGAAGGAAGCCAATGCAAGGCACAAACCAGCACTTTGGGTGGAAATCTCTTGCATCATGTCTCCTTCCTAGCTTGTGTTCTTCACAAGGAATAAATAACCCAAAAATACTGTAGGTTTATTGTCATTTGATTGATATTACAGATGTATTTTCCAATCCTTTCAGATTGGGCAGTGCATGACACAGATGTGTCGCCTGGGTCAACAGCAGGTCTGGTACACGGGCACAAGGGGGCACAAGGAAACAAGCGTGAAAAAACAGCTCAAGCCAGGCAATTCCACAGGATCCTGCCCATGTGAATATGCTTGCGTTGTCGCCCCTTAACTTCTTCATGTTCAAAAAACAACAACTGCAGGCCTGCTGCCCATCTGAAAGTACTAAACAGTATATGTGATGAATGTCCCTTTTTCAAATCAGCTTCTGTTTGAGGACTAGAATGTCATTATTATTGATCACTGATCTCTGTCCATGAAATGTTTAATGCTCTGTGTTGTCCAAAGGCCACACGGGATGAGAAGTCAGTGGAAGTTGCGATATTTTGTCAGAAACTACTGCACAAGGGAATGATGTTGATGGTTTACAAATCACTTTACATTCTGTCTGCACAGTGCCTGCTTGACTCGACATTCAATGACGTCACCTGTTGTTGTTACAACAAGATTAAACTGTCATTTTTCAGAGACCAATCAGAAGCTGAAGTTGAATTTGAACTTCAACAAGCAGGTCTGGTTCAGGCTAGAAATATTGTGCATATGGCGGATGTTCTGACGGACATTTACGTTAATGACAATCTCTGCCCTCTCTCTCTTACCCTGTAGGCTTTTCTATTCGCAGTCAGTGTTGGTCTATATTACTTAGGAAAGTAACTTCTTTACTTTACTCGTTACCCCTTAGACAAAGTAATATCATTACTTTACTTATTACTGGATTTGAACAGTAATATATTACATATTACGTTATTACTTTCCCAAGTTCTCAACACCGCTTTTGAAAAAATAGAGAAGTACAACATAATCCGTTTATTACAAAATAAAGCAGCAAGCGATTTGTAGTGTACATAATAGATGCAGCGAGTGGACTGGATCTACAATCTACTGCACATCTCTGTTGTTACAGTACCTGTCAATAGCTTGTACATCTGTTCTATTTTTGCATGCAACAACAAGCTCATTTTAAAAAAGTAACTTGGCGTTACTTGCAAAGTAATGCGTTACTTATTACCCATTTATGCAGAGTAATCTCGTTACTTTACTTTTTGGAGCAAAAGTAATAATATTACAGTAATATGTAATCTAAAATTAGTTACTGCCCAACACTGTTCGCAGGGCTGATGAGGTAAGGCTAATTACAAGCACAAGAACCCCCCCCCCCCCCCCCCCCCCACACACACACACACACACACACACACAAACACACAAACAGTAATCACATTGTTCACACAGTATTCACGACACATGCATAGACGTAGACACTAGAAATTCATCTCAATCTGCTGAATGAAAGGATGCTCAATCAACCTGATGGAAATAGTGAAGCCACTGCCATCCGTCAACGTCAGCTGTCTCCTCTACCGTGTTGTTGTATGGCGAATCCATAGCACTATTACAAGTATTTGTCTGGGGATGAGAACGATTCAGTGTGCCATTGGGCTAAACAACCAGACATGTGCAAACTCCCCTGTTGCTTTTTGTTACACAGCCAGGTGTCTCTATGCTGTGGCACGATAACGATGTTTGGTTTCAGGTAACAGCATGGAGTTTATGCCAATGGAACTCCCATACAGATTAATATGATTTATGTATTGTAAACAGGGTCCACAATTAGTTCTAAGCAAGACTATTTATTTCAGTTCTTGAAGTCATACCTAATTAAAGCATAAGTTGTGATACAAGGGAAGTCACGCAGGTACAAATTGCAGGGATTGCCAGCAAAACAGGCAGAACATGTGAGGGTACGTACCTACCCCAGGGGACACAGGGAGAACATGTGAGGGTACCTACCTTAGGGGACACAGGGAGAACATGTGAGTGTACATACCCTAGGGCAGGGGTGGCCAACCGGTCACAGACTAAGAGCCACGTTTTTCACTGTGTTACGGCAAAGAGCCACATCAAATGGTCACAACGGTTAGAAAACCGCCGCGACAGCCGTCACGGTCGCAAATAGATTCCCCCTCTCCTGCCATAAGACATGTGCATTTGTGTGCAGGTGCTCAATGCAAAGACACACTATTAAAACATATAGACATGTATTTTGAAACGGGGTTTACAATCCAAAAAAGTATATGACACTCTCAAGAGTTAAAATATGCATCATGTGAATTAGCCCAAGTCTACACTACTAGAGAATGTGGAAGATTAATGGTCATTTTGATCTGTATGTTTGATTGCTTTGTTTTCACTGAAATTCAGCCTGGAATTGTTGACACAAGTAAACGAAATCTTTAGCTTTGGGGTCTATGGAGCTAAAATGGTGGTCTGTGGCTCAAATTCTGAATAAATGGTGGGCCCTGGTAGAAAAAAAGGTTGAAAACCACTGGTATAGGGAATGAATGACTGCCCCATGAGGCCAAGTGTTTTTGACGGCTTCATGTGGAAGCCCCTTAAGAGCCACATTTAACCAGCTGAAGAGCCGCATGTGGCTCGCGAGCCACAGGTTGGCCACCCCTGCCCTAGGGGATACAAGGAGAACATGGGAGGATACCTACCCTGGGGGACACAGGGAGAACATGTGAGGGTACCTACCCTGGGGGACACAGGGAGAACAAAGGAGGGTACCTACCCTGGGGGACACAGGGAGAACATGTGAGGGTACCTACCCTGGGGGACACAGGGAGAACATGTGAGGGTACCTACCCTGGGGGACACAGGGAGAACATGTGAGGGTACCTACCCTAGGGGACACAGGGAGAACATGTGAGGGTACCTACCCTGGGGGACACAGGGAGAACATGGGAGGGTACCTACCCTGGGGGACACAGGGAGAACATGTGAGGGTACCTACCCTGGGGGACACAGGGAGAACATGGGAGGGTACCTACCCTGGGGGACACAGGGAGAACATGTGAGGGTACCTACCCTGGGGGACACAGGGAGAACATGTGAGGGTACCTACCCTAGGGGACATGAGGAGAACAAGCAAACTACACACAAGAAATGCCCTCTTGCCTACCCCCACAGCGTCTCTAGTGGGAATCGAACCCGGGACCTTCTAGGCAACATCAAATGCTTCTTAATCGTCCACACTCCCTTCCCACCTTGACACGGGTGAGGGTTTTGAGTCCAGTGGGCCTATAGATAGCATAGCAGGCTGTGGATTTCTGCAGCCCACTGAAAAGTCTGCAATTCATTACTCCCACAGAGATTTACAACAATATTTATATCAATTATGTTTAACATCTTTGATTATGTCAAGAAAGAACACAAAGGGAGTTGTGTTGTTGTCTAGTATGTCTACCTTGTGTAGTATTGAGTAAACAATAAACAATCTATCTACTCCTGACAAGATGACATAGAGCCGATACAATGAGTAAGACGGGTTGATCAGTATAAACAACAAGGTCTGAAGAGAGTCGTGGAGTCAGAGCGGATTTGCCCATCAAAGCAATGCGTAATATACAGGTTTTAATCTTGGTAACAATATCACACCATACAGAAGTTTGATCATAATTCAGTCTACATTGTGTGTTTGTGTTTTGCCTTGCACAGAAACCAATTTAGGCTTAATGTCATTCCTGTATTGTTCTAATGTAGTAGGGAGAATCCAAGCATGCACTAGCATGGGTGAAATGGTATACTATATTGGCAACCTTTTCAAGATGAAATGCCACGTCTTTATTACCTTTTCAGGTGTCCCACATATTGAGCACAAGTCCCTCACTGTGACTGACAGAGTTCCGTGTTCAAATGCCCTAATAGTTAACAGTATAGTGTAGAAACAGTATATACCTGTTGTAGAGGAGGACATCAGGCACCCATATCTGACTGGAGGGGAAGCGCAGGGTCTGGACGCCAGGGTAGTTGTCCACGTTCCACGACAGGTACACGTCTGTCCAGTACTGCAGTGTGATGACACACACAGATCAACATGAAGACAACAATGTACAGTAAGGTTTAAGAAAAGACATAGGTAGTTGACAGAGGGAAGGAAAGAAGGGGCAGGGCAAATCAACATAAATGGTAAATTTATATAGCACCGGTCCTTTAAGGCGCTTTAAGTTTACATACACTGTAGATTGTGCATAACATTCACCCATTCGCGCACACATTCATACACGTATTGCAGCGGAAACCTTGCAAGGCACAACCAGCACATCAGGAGCAATTAGGGGTTCAGCGCCTTGCTCAAGGACACTTCGACGGTAACTCTGGGGGAGCCTGGGTTTGAACCAGTAACCTTGTAGTTACCATCCCGTGACTCTACCCCTATACAACTAGAGTTGTGATCAGGACTTCTCACTAGTATCAATATTATATCCATAAAAGATGCTCAAAATCAAATGATCGGAAGTGGATCGGTGAATCCTTACATATCGTACTGTACAACCTTGATATTCAAACATTGAATTAAGTAAAATATCATTTGTGTAAAAAGTAAAAAGGACATTTATGAATTAGTGGTGTCTGTTAAGTGAAATGATCGCAATCTAGCTACCCAGCAAAAACAATAGCCTCATTTCCATAAGAATTTCTTGCAATTCAGATCTTGACACTAGAAAATAATAGTAACATGTTGCATGTATTGGGTTTTGTTTAATGGGTCAATAAGTGGCTGTGGTCTGCCGGGCAGTCCTCCCAGCAGCCACAGTAGATAGCAGCTGTAAACTTTAGTTTAACATTTCTGAGGATTGTGTGTCTGTATGAGAAGCGCAGAGATGCTGTACAGAGACGTGAACTGTTGTGGAGAATGCCTTGTGTGTGTGTGTGTGTGTGTGTGTGTGTGTGTGTGTGTGTGTGTGTGTGTGTGTGTGTGTGTGTGTGTGTGTGTGTGTGTGTGTGTGTGTGTGTGTGTGTGTGTGTGTGTGTGTTTGTGTATCTTAGCGTCCATAGGTTTGACCCTCCGTTCTGTTTGTGTTGGCACCTTATTTGGCAAAGCAATGTTGAAAATAGCCAGCGGCAATGTTCCAAGTTTCCCCTGCACGCAAATCTAAAATTACTCTGAGCCTAATTAGACACACTCCTGTCCACGCCAAGTGTAGATACTATCTAAGAATAGATCATATCTAAAAGTAGATAATACAGTATCCAGCCTTAGCAAATTAAAATTAAAACAGTCGGCGCAATTTTATAAAAAAAAAAGAAAAACTATAGGTGAGATTGTAGAGATCGTTTCACTTAACAGAATATCTCCAATTTGCTGTACATTACTTGTACTCCACTACAATTATTCGAAAAATATTGGGGCTCTCCTGATACTGTATCGGTATCTGAAAATGTATCGGATTGGCCCCGTTTTATCATATCGGTTCATATCATGTATCAGCAATACTGTATCGGTTTTGGTATCAGTATGGGGCCTTATTTGTCATTAATGGGTCATATCATTACTGACAAATATTCCAGTCCTACCACAGATCTGAGAAATCTCTTAATGAGATTTTTCCCCTTTTTTTATTGTATTTAGTAACGTTATTGGCTAACAGAAACTGTGATATCGGGATTGGATCAGAAATGAAAAACAACAATAACAAATATGGAATTACTTTGTAGAATTGGAATGTTATTACCGGTACAAAAGATATATTACCCACTTCACCGTATACATTTTGGCTAATGAGTACAGTACTTTTACCTCTACTTTTTACTTGAAGTACTTTTACCTCTACTTTTTACTTGAAGTACAATTTTAACACCAACATATGTTACTGAGGTCAGTCCTGAATTCCAATTAACTTGTACCAGAGTACTTCTATAGCTTATTGCAGTATTAATACTTTTACATGCAAACATTTACAACACTACTACACAATAAGACACACAGATGTGTCTTACTTGCACTGGGAGCGAACAGAGCTGGAAAATTGCAATAACAACAGTACGGCCGCAACATACTGCAGCTGTGTATTTGAAACACTGTGTCTGTTTGTTGCCCATATATGGAGTTCTTTGTCAGACACGCCCAAATATCGACTGTGTGACACAGGAAGAAAGACTAGCATTAAGGGTCCACTGTGTTCACAACGAACATCAGTCGTCAGAACGATTTGTCGGAAATTGTCGCTCTGCTCTGCGTCTGGAAGAACTGGAGTTGTCTCCCTTTGCACATGTCATGCGCGCACAGTGCAGGCCAGGGGGAGGACACGAATTTATACATGTTACCTTACATAGCCCATTACACCCACACTGCAGAGCCAGACTTGTATTTTGGCTGTAACATGTCCTGTTCCTGCCAACTGACATGAAAGAGGACGAGGCTACACAGTTGAAAAACACCAGGGCCACAGATCGAGATGAAAAAACGTGTTAGTGAGGAGGCAATTAGGTGCATGACTGAAAACACATGTCAACCGTTGTTAAATGGAGGCTAATTATTTTATTTATAACGTATGGAGAGGTCACGCACACATTAGACACACTTACGCACACATACTTGACAGACAAGGCAGACAGGCAAACAGACAGATGCATTAGACTAAATCGATATAATTAGATTAGAATAATGATTGTTTACTGTATGCATTCATTGTCTTGTTTGTATTATACTGACCAAAACCACAATTGATTTCCCCTGTTATAAATAAAAGGGCATCTAATACACAGTTCCAGAAACAGTGAATCAATCTGTGGATTGGTTATTAATTATTTCAAAACAACTAACAAAACACTGCTAAAAAAAATAAATAAAAAAAACTAAAACTGTTAACGAAATCTAATGAAAGAGAAATCTACAAAATTCCATACATTTTATCAAATAAGTAGTCAAAATAGCCAATCGATCGACAAGCTGGTTTTCACTATAGGTATCTAAACTCTGTTTTGGATCATGGCGCTGAAGGATTTGGGAAAATCCTCTAAACTAACCAAACCGTCTCCTGCCACTGTGCCCTTGAGCATGGTCAGCATGGTGACTGCATGCTCAGTGGCTGCCCTGCTTCTCCTTACAGTTCACAGTAGCTGGTCAAACACAGAGGACAGATTCCCCCACCTGGATCCTTAACCCATAGAGGGCGGGTTACCGCGGGCGTACTTCTCCCTTAGTGAACGGGTGCGCTGTGCTGTAAATAGACCTTAGTGGGCGGGAACCCCAATACGTGTTTCTGCTGTTTTTCAGCCGTTTCCGGGCCGATAGCCAATCAAATGCACCATAAATCGATGACGTATGGCTTCCTGGGTATCGCAAATGCATTTCCGGATTTTTTCATTGCTTGTTTTAGAGTATATATTAAATAGAGAGACCACCCGAGCTCCCCTCTCATCCACTTGCATTGAGTTGCTCACTCGCCTCAAGGTTCAGGGTGTTCTCTCTAGTAGCATACTCTAAGGTTTTGGCCGGTAGCATTAGCATGTCGGAGAAAAGGGATCGTAGTGCTGTGTTTCAATGGCCCACGTAAGAGAACACAGAATCGAATATATTTCGTGCGAGGACCCCCTCGCACGAATATTTCGTGTGAGGGGATTTATGATACGGATGACCAGCAACAGCAGCGGAGATGAAGATTTTGATGATGATTATATCGACGCGACGATCGGGGGTTGCAACTCACGGACATCTCGAGGTAAGAACAAATATTACTATCAGCCGATCAGACAGAAATATTTGCTATTGTTGTTATACAGGAGGATACGGGAGGAGGATGAACAGCAATTTACTACAATGTCATTATAATGACGACGATTGGCGAACGCTATGTGTACCGTTATGCGCGGAATTTACCACAGCAACCACAATGATTAGGAATAGTGAACATTGTTTACCGTTATATGGAAACAATAAGCAACTTGGGCTTCTACAGTGACCATAACGGTATAATAATGACTACAAAGGGCGTCATTATTATATTCACATTATTATCTGGAAATACTATGTGATGATAGTACTATTGTACCACCGTGTTGTTATAACTTTATACACGGGTGAAAACGGTACTAAGATGACTATATCAATTCTAATATAAAAAGCATTTGTAAACAACTATACAATGGTGTATACAATGGTGTGTGATACTACTACTACTATAATAATTGTAATAGTAAAGAAAATAGACTACTACTAATATGATGATAAAATAGCTATGACATTTTACTTATGTACATTTTCTACAATTCTGTAAGCAATAATTATAAACAATGTAGAGAGAATAATGTCTGAACACATGATGGCTTATAGGTAAACATTTTTCTTTTATATGTGAATTTGCAGGTCCAGGTCTACAGCTCCACCATAACCAGCCAGCTGATGTGAACCACGCTGGAAGCTGAGATGGTTCCTGAACTTCTCTTGCTCCTTTTTGGACCTTCTGCAGCTTCTTTGGGACAGCGTCTGAGTATGACAAGCTCAGAGACAACAGGATGAGCTGCGTTGTGTGGTTGGTAGAGAACTTTGGAACAAAGAAACGTACTCGTGCTACTGTTTTGCCAGGTATCTGTGCGCAAAGAGTGCTTTGGGAAGCACGTTTGCAGTTTTCTTTGACAAATGACACTGTGCATCATCCTCCCATCTCCTGTATAACAATTAGAGCAGTACTACGTTTACTAGTTTTATTGATTTTATTATATATTTATTATATATTTATTATTGTGTTTTTTACAAAATAAATGTATTTTCTAATGGAACCCTATTGTGTCAGATCTCATATATTTCATTGATTTTATTATATTTTCTGAATTTGTAGACGTTTCAGATTTTGTGACAAAGGTTTGGACCAAGAAAGGTAACTGCCTATGGAAGGCACAGGTGTAAGCTATCAAATGGGATTGTAATTTTGTTTCAATCTACTACAGAGGCTGGGAAATGACAGAAATGGTATTTTTTTAGCAGACGTTTTACTACATTTTCATAATTTCTGACTTTGGTGATTTTTCTAAAATTGTGATAATGATTTGGACCATGGCAAGTAATTCTCCATGAAAGCCAAAGGTCTGAGCATTCAAATAGTTTTGGAATTTTGTTTCTAGCTGCTTCAGAGGCTGAGATATCATTTTTTTACTAGACGTTGACAGTCCTGTCAAGTTTTACAGAAAAAGTCAGGTTTTAGGGGTATTTTTCCAATCGGACTTAGGTTTTTAGGGCTTTTTTCTAACCGGACTTAGGACACAATGCCCCACCTGGTTAAAGCATAACTTAACTGCCGATGCAGACAATGAATCACTGATAGTGGAAGCTTGGCTGCGAACCCATGCCAGCAGTCATAGTCAGCCAGGCCCTGATCTGAGTCGTATAAGCTGCACACAAGATCAATGGGGAATCAAAGCTAATAGGACTGTGTCTATGTTCCCTCAGCTCTATGTTCCCTCACTATGAACCTATCCCTCACCCTGACTATAACCTCAGTAAAACTATGTCTAAACCTAACCCTCACCCTGACTCTAACCTCTGTAAAACTATGCCTAATACTTGAGGGAACATAGAGCAGAGGGAACATAGACATGACCCCTTCTGAACTGCTAACAGCCATCCTGTGAGGGATTTTATCATGTACATTAATGAGGACCTATGATAGAAAAATACATTGAAAAGTGAAGTGATCCATTAACACATCTCTTCAGACTCTCTCTCATCTCAGCCTATAGCATGCAGTAGTACTTGCCCTAGCCATTACCTCCTATAGGCGTATGCACAACTGACGTGTCTTAGATAGCATTTTTATGTATGCTTAGAGAGTAGTGTGTTCACATTAACTACTTTGTATGTATGATGTATTGTCATGCTATTGTTTTGTCATGATTAATGTAAATCCCTCTGGATTAAGTCTCCTAAATTATGAGTTGTTCCTGCGTATCCACAATAGCAGCTTATGCAAATTAATTTGGTAATACACTAATTGCATTTGTTCTGCATACACATCTTACAATAGCCTTTGAAATGTTACATTTTGTGTGCTCATTACTGAAGACACATTCATACCAGCTCTTTGCTTTGTTGCAGGTAGGCACTAGGCAGTGTAATTGTAGAGTTGTGATATTGCCTTTGAGTGCTGCAGTGCCGTTTGGAGTTACTATCTCTGTCGGTGACACCAACAATTCTGCCTGCATTGTCTCAGTGAGCTGCCTTTAGTCATTGTGATAGCTGTGTCGTATATTACACAGTGAAAGTCCTTGGTGTTTCAAACTGGCATTTAAAATGGACATTAAACAACGTCCTTTTATATCATATAATCATATATCAAGAGCTTCAATGAAAACTGCTCTCAGGAACAGCTCGTTTGATTTTGGCCTCATGATGATGGCATCAGTGCAACCTGCTTTGTATAAATTCCTCCTCTTATTCAGTATTCAGTTCCAAATTTGAATTTCCACTTTGTTTACAATGTCCACCATTGTTGATTTTCCAAGTTGGCATGTGTTTTAAACAATTTAAAACAAGCCTGATTTTATCTAGCATCAGTATTATAATAGCCTCGACACCCAGGCTTTCATTTTCGTTCGCCTTGCGCGAAAACGGAAAGCCTGGACTAACGCACGTTGGAAAGTGGCCTTCAAGTGGGAGTGAACCTTCCGGGGTGGGCGTCGCTCTAAATGATGTGACGTAGAACAGCAGTGGACGGGTGCGGGAGGGGCCGGAGATGACGACACGTTAGTGAGATCAAATCAGAGCGCAGCACTTCCGCCGTGTGGATCCCACGACACCCCCGCCCCCCAAGGCCAAAATCATTGAGGGCTAGACCAGGCTAGTATCATAATGACTCAACAATAAAATAGTCTGCACATCAGCGCCTCCAGCACCTAAAGACATTGTGGTACTGCAGCTAAACTGCCATCAAAGTCCAGAAAGAAACTGAACTGGTTATATCAGAGTGTTAAAAATGTCTTTCATTATGTATGTTATTTGCGTGAAACATTGCAATACATTGATATATCAAATCACAATATAACTAAGAAATGCATTATAAATAGACTCGACACCCTGAATATCGATATCACATCATATTGTGAGGTAAGTGAATCATCCCAGCCCTATTGTACGTTAGTACATATTTGTACTGGGACCAAAGACAAACACCACTGATGCATATTACAGCACAGCACATGCCTGTACATGACATCGGTCATGTAGGTCACCTGATATGCCACGTTAGTAGCAGCACCGCAGAGTTTGGGCCTCATCAAGAACAGTACATGTGCAGGCCTGCATGAGTGCACGTGTGTGTGTTTGTGTGTGTGTGTTTGTGTGTGTGTGTGTGTGTGTGTGTGTGTGTGTGTGTGTGTGTGTGTGTGTGTGTGTGTGTGTGTGTGTGTGTTTGTGTGTGTGTGTTTCTTCAGCGGGTCAGAGTACGCTATATATAGTCACAAGAATGCACTCAGATGTTGTGGCCACAGGGCATATAATCCTCATATAGAATGACTGATGTGTTGCTGATGTGGCTACTAATGATTCATGTTGTTATGTGTGCGTGCGTGTGCACACAAGCATCCATGCGTGCATACATTAAAGCAGGTTTTGCATAATGTGAGTACAGGTGTGTGTGTGTGTGTGTGTGTGTGTGTGTGTGTGTGTGTGTGTGTGTGTGTGTGTGTGTGTGTGTGTGTGTGTGTGTGTGTGTGTGTGTGTGTGTGTGTGTGTGTGTGTGCGCGCGCGTGTGTTTGTGTGTGTGCACAAGCACGTGTGCGTGACCTCCATTGTGTCCGCCTCAGGTTGCATGTTATAATCAAAGAAAATGGGCTCCGTTTAGTGCCGGCTGACATGTGTTTTCAGTCATGCACCTAATGGCTTCCTCACTGCGTGTGTCATCTCAATCTGTGGCCCTGGTGGTGGTTTACAGCTCTGGAGCCTCCTCCCTCTTTCATGTCGGTCAGCTGGAACAGGACGCGTTTCAAGCAAACACCCACAAAAACACAACTCAACCTGACCTCACATAATATGGTATAACCCAGCAAGCACGGTTAGAACCGGGACGAATTAGTGACGTCTTGATTAGGGTCAGATCAAGGTAATCCAAGACCAGTCACATCTGGCCCAGAATTGATTGACCTGATTTGAACCAACACAAATGTTGTCCACTTGTCTTGTCTTTTCTTGTCCAAGACGGACATCCCGGGATGAATCAGAGAGTCAGATTGAGGCCTGAGCAACTTCAATCAATCACATCTAGTCAGTTCTGGCCCAGAATAAGCTTTATTATTTCAACTGGTGAAGACGTCCTGGAAATGATGTAAAGATCATCCCCATATGGGCTGTTGATCTGGACTAGTCTAGAACGTCACCAGAGTCTCTTGAGGACATTATGATAGCATACTCCAGTGATGTTCAAGACTAGGTCAGATCACAGCCCATATGGGGATAATCTTTACATCATTTTCAGGATGTCTTCACCAGTTGAAATAATAAAGCTATAGCTAAGCTACTCTGGGCCAAATCTGACTAGTGATGTTTGAGTTAAGTTAGTCTGGCTTCAATCTGACTGTCTTTGATTCATTCAGGGTGGTGTTGGTTGAAATCAGGTGATATTTTGGGATAGTTTTGGATTGCCTTGACCTGGCCACAATGAAGTCATCACTTATTTCTCCCAGTCCTGACCATGATTACTGGGAAATAGGCGGAATTGACATTCAGTAAATACACTATAAACTACTACTAATAATAAAACCCATAAAAAAGTCTATTCACATTATACTACTGTGCGATGGAGGTGTGGCTTTCACAAGCCCCAAAGTTCATTCTCCCCGCATCTGTTTCCGGCTGGTTGAGCTCTGGTTTTACATTATTTACCATTCGGTCCCTATCGAAGCGCAACTCGGACGGGGCTGAGTCACCTCATACTGAACTTCACAATGCTCAGCCCGGTCTGCTAGCTCCCCCTCAGCGTCTATTGCTTTGCTATGACCTCATTGTAATGTATTATGCTGTTATTAATTATTATCAAAGTACATTTGCAAGTTTGCATTGAATTATGGATCGTGGCATTGTGGGATATCTCATTTTCATGTCGGCTATGGTTGTTTGACCCGTTTCTGGGTCATGTTCATTTTTACATCTTTGAATGAGTGTATTGACTTGATTTTCTGTTAGGTGGGGACGGAGTGGCTATAGTAGGATAACTTTTTTTGTGTCCAAGGGCTCGACAAGCCAAACGGCTTCCCCCTGACCCCTTTCAGACTCTGGGCTTGGGATGGACATGCGAGAGAGGGAGAAAAAAAAAAAAAAAAAAAAAAAAATCATACTATGTACATATATAGACTATGCATTTAATGTTTGTACTGCTCACCATGCCCTTAAGTGCTGAAATAAACCAAACTGAACTGAACTGAACTGAACTGAATGTATCTGTTTTGTTCTGTATTTTCTGTTTGTTGCCCGACGCCATCGGAGACAGACAGACAGACAGACAGACAGACAGACAGACAGACAGACAGACAGACAGACAGACAGACAGACAGACAGACAGACAGACAGACAGACAGACAGACAGACAGACAGACAGACAGAGAGTGTAGTCCTCAAGTCTGTGGGGCACACAGTTGTCCAGAGACATCACACAAGGATCTGGTCAGGCTCTGCCAGGGCCGAATCAGTCAAATTCTCCTCACATGTGCAATTTATAACCTCTGCCTTAGCCAACTGATTGCTATGGCAACCCCACGCCTGCCAATTGGTTACTTTTTTACCAGTCCACTTTTGCAGTCAGTTTGCAGTAATCTTCAGACATCTTCGGACAGACAGATAGGCTATAGACTTCTCCACATACAGTGTCAGTATGGGCACAAACCAGACACAGACAGATCGTTGAAATGGGCAGTATTAAATTCCCAATTTGCATCGCTCGCATACAGGTCGGTGGCCAGCGGTCAATGTTAATTTAAATGAGCATTCTTCCTGGGTAACGACAACGTGTGCAAATGCACACACTCATGGGGGGGAGGGGGGGGGGGGTGCAACAGGCCAACAGCACATACACCCCCACCCCCACTTGATCCTGATTGGACAAAAGCCTTTTCTCCCAAAGCCCAAACTGAAACTATGGGTTTTATGACCCCAGGGACTCACTGGGGACAGGGAGGGACTCCTCATATGGTCACCACACTCTGTAGTGAGTAGGGAGGATTATAAAATAATAATAATAATTACGTGAAATCACTTACTATGCTTTAACTCAAGAGTTTACAAATCTTTTGTACACCCACCCTTTATGAAGAGAGGATCCATTTGGTTGCAAACTATCATTCAGCCCCCGTAACACCCTCAAGGACCCCTGTGAGGGGTCCCCAGACCAGCCACTTTGGGAAGGATTGATCTAGGAGTGTGGTGTCAGTGAACTGGATAATGTAGTGCTCAGGTCTTGTGTGAAATGTGCTGTGTCTGCGGGGAGCTGTGCGGTCCCATCTGCCATCCCGTCGGCGCAGGTGAATAATTCAGTCATTCAGAAGCCTCTGTGAGGCCCTGTCAGCCTGATCGCATCGGAAATGTCCGATAGCGCGGGTGGTCAGGGACGTGCGGAGAGGATTAGAGGCTAGGGGCTGAAATACGGCTGTGACGCGCTGAGGCGTTGTATGTAGATCATGGATTTCTGAACAAGTTTGCTCAAGGTAAAATGCTGCGTTCAATTTCAGGACATTTGGGGGGGGGGGGGGGGGGCATTTATCCTGAAAGTATGGAAAGGAAACGCATCATAGTAAATTGTGCATTCGTGCTATGGAAAGGGCACATTGAGTACCAGCATTTGCACAAGAATGGCAGTATATTATACACACATAAATAAATTGGGGGGGAAAATAAATAAATAAAAAGGGAAAAAAGTGTTGTGTTGGACTTTAACTGATTAATTGAATTAATTAATTACAGAAACAATAATGTGATTAAAACTACCGGTACTCATTTTAATCGCGCATGGATTTTGGAACACAGAACCTTTTTCACTGGATGAATTTCAGGCGTACCATGGAGGGAGAAGAGTAATAAACAAGGAGGGGAAATAGGGGTGTTTTTACGGGGGCGAAAAAAAAGAGTATTTTTTACAGAGTTTTGTATTGCTGCCGACCGGTGCTCCTTGAGAGTGGTTTTGAAGGAGTCAAGGGATTTGCAGGTCTTAATTGTTGTAAAGGGGCAGGGACTGAAGCCCCTTTAATGTCTATGTGTGCACGTCCCTGCGGCTGGTGGGTTGTGTCCCGTGATCTCCTCAATTTAACAGGATGTCTTCAAAAACTTCCAATACACTTTCATATAATTAATGCTACATTTCACAGCCATAGATCTATTTAGCCTCAAATGTGTCTGTTCACACTAAACAATTTCAATCTAACCTAAAATGTGCTATTATGCCACTCTCAGCATGTATTGTCGTGCAGGCTCTTTGTTTGTGCCACGTGATTTCACAAATAATATGAATAATGAAACAGCTCTTGATGTCTTAGTGCTTTACAGAGCTTACATATGAATTGGAATGAAGCAGAGTAAAAACTGAATCAATAATAGAATGAATAAGAAAATAAAATAACTGTAAAGCATGCATGTGTCTGTAGATCACGATTTTTTAAGTATGTATTGAAATATGAACGAACATTTGAGGGAGCAATTTAGTATTACAAGAAACCAAGGTCACATGCATACATGCTTGTATGAGTATGATGACGTAATATGACGAGATCCTATGAAACAGTAATATTAAAGTTACTTCTACTGTAATAATATCACTAGTTACTTTCGTCATGCTGCTGATTTCAACAGTATTGCGTTGGAGATGACCTAATGCCACATTACTTTGAGGTAAAAAGGTGCGATGAACTAGTTGCAGCCTATTATTTTTACAGACAGACGTACAAAACCAGCCTATTGTGAGAGTTGATACATTGAGGGGTCAGAACAGTGGTCTTGTGGTTAGAGTGTCCGCCCTGGAACTGGGAGGCCGGTGTTCGATTCCCGGTTGGGTCATACCATGGGACCCAATGCCTCCCTGCTTGGCACTCAGCATCAAAGGGATGGATTGGGGGTCAAAATCAGCTAATGATTCCCAAGCGCAGCAAGCCGCAGCTCCTTGGAGCTCACCGCTCCAAGTGATGGGTCAAAAGCGGAGAACCAATTTTTCTACGGTAACGTAGTGACAAATCATGCGACATTGACTTTTTTTTGAGAAACTGAGTGCTCTAGTGCTGTTCATGCAGCTTTTTTCACAGATGGTGGCGCAAAAGTAATATAAAAAAGTAATGTGTAATGTGTTACAAATTACTCTTGAGCCCAAGTAATAAATAATGTAATGTTATTACTAAATGGATAATATGTAATAAGTATTATTACATGGCTTGAATGAATGCTCCAATCAGAAGCCAGCATTCTGGTCATGTGAGCGGTCAAATATTACACTATAATCACCGCTCCGCCCTATATTTGACCGCTGCATAAACAAGTTCCCCAAAGTGCAAACAGCTGTGTTCATATCAATCCGCGCTGCGCTTCTGCATTTAGTTCCAGCACGCCGTTAGCGGGTCCATTTGGTTAGCTACGTATTTGGTTGTTTACATGCCGTTGCCGTCACCCTCTCAAGGACCACTGGTGGTCCTCGGACCACTGGTTGAAAACCACGGTGCGCTTCCCGCTTCCGCATTTAGTTCCAGCACGCCGTTAGCGGGTCCATTTGGTTAGCTACGTATTTGGTTGCTTACATGCCGTTGCCGTCACCCTCTCAAGGACCACTGGTGGTCCTCGGACCACTGGTTGATAACCACTGACGTAAGCCATGTAATAAGCGGGATAACACCCTTCGAACGGGTGATTTGTTTCCTAACTAACTGACCTCGGCTGCGCCTCGGTCAGTTAATAGGAAACAAATCACCGGTTCGTCGGGTGTTATCCCTTACATATATTACTCTATTCAGTAATGTTGCCCAACACTGCACACAACACAGAATCAAGCACAAGAGACAAAGTGTGACAACTAGAAACAAGCACAGACAGGTATGTGACAAGGAGACGTACCATCTGCAGCCAGGCATTTGTCATCAAGACTTGGTTCTTCTCATCCTGGAGAGAGACAGAGAGAGAGAGAGAGAGAGAGAGAGAGACAGAGAGAGAGACAGAGAGACAGAGACAGAGAGACAGAGACAGAGAGACAGAGAGAGAGAGAGAGAGAGAGAGAGACAGAGAGAGAGAGAGAGAGAGAAATAGTATAATGAGTTTAAGTGGGGCGTAACTCCAAACTATTTCCCCGGAGCAGGAGGAAGTATCTGGAAGAGTTGAGATAAGATTGGGAGAAACCGATAGTCCATGAAATTTACATCTTCCTATTCACAGAGAAATCACTGAGAGACCCTAACAGATTAAAATAAA